>JARGXW010000504.1:0-102377 GCA_029204085.1 Mycena sp. CBHHK59/15
AGTAATGGTCAGCACGATACCCACCCATACTTCGAGACCAACCAATTGGTAAGCAGTTGAAGCATGCCCAGCATGTCCGCCGTGAAGCGCACCAGCAAGAAACACCTCACAGTCGGTGACGTGCACGTTCTCAGACTCCTGGCCGCATCGGCCGCGCAGCGCGTACGGCGCGCGCACTCCTACTCAAAGCCCCCCGTGGATGGTGCCGATGCAGGGAAGCACGCGCTGTCCGCGTACACCCAGCTCCACCTCACAGGTGTCCGCCGAGTAGCGCGCTTGGTAGTCGAGATTTTATCATATTCTTTCTTCGCTACATCATCGTAATACATGTATTATCTTAGTACTAGGAATAAAACAGCCTCCCGCTACCTGGAAAATCCCTCCAGAGATAAGGAAATGCGGTCTCTCCAGCACGCTTGACCAAACAAAGTCCCAACAAGGTGTGCCAAACCATTGGACGTTGCAGCCTGTGGTGCTTTCCCCTTTCCTTGGCCACTAGATATGATAATCAGATTCAGTAACAGAGCACCAATTAAAAACTTACGACGCCTCGCAGTAAAGCCGAGTCAGAACCTTCTGATAGGCGACTGGGGATTTGGACTGCAAATTTTCGAGAAACGCCATGTGACCTTCGTATGTCTCGGCAAACAGTCTGCCAGTTTCTTCTATGTTGCATTGCTGCTGATCACGCAGCGACGGGCCCTCTCTTTCCGATTCCACCTGTGGATCACAGAACTGACGAGTAGCCCGTACTTGATATCACTCCCATCCCCTATCTCGCCATGGACCACCATTTATATCGAACTCATTAGTACAGTTCCAAGTTGTAGGATATTATCGTGTACTATAGCCGCTTACAGCGGCTCGAGCAAGTTAATTGATTTCATCATCAACGTCTTGAATCAAGTTTCATTCACCAAAAACATTATCTAACAAGGCTCACTGTATATGCGAGTGGGGTACTGACGATTTCCGCCCCGAATATGCAGAAATAGCCAAGCTGGCTGTAGAGTGTAGCACGAGTATTGAATATCGCGAATATTCGTGCCAAGCCATTCGCGAATGGCGAATATTCGTATTCGTGAATTGATGTGGCTGTGCTATTCGTGCGAATGCGAATATCAGTTTTCAGGAAAGTTGATATTCACCAATATTTGCAGCTGTAATACACAGCTAAAATTTCAATCAAGCATAGTAAATTTGGGTCTGTTTAACACATCTCCTCTCTGGAACCATAACACACTTCATTTACACCAACTAGATCTGTAATTCATATGCCAACCAACCATCTTTGCTTTGGCAACTGCTTGACAGGTTGAACACAGCATGTGTGATGGTCAATCAAATGGTTGAACATGCAAGACAAGGGCTTGTATGAGTCTTCGACAATGTTTAAACTCACAAGATAACATAACAGTGTCCTCAGCAACTCATTGGTGGCTACTAAACCCCCGAATTCTCAATGTATTCGCTGAATATTCATATTCACGAATATTCGCGAATATTGCTGACTAAGCAACGAATATTCGCCATCAATATTCGTACGAATGTGAATATCAATTTCTAGGTTTCGGCGAATATTCATATTCGCGAATATATATTCGTGCTACTCTTTAGCTGGCTGCACACCTACCTACGGGACTTCTGATACTCGGTGCCAGCTGGGCTCCAGCTGAATTCTCAATGGGTCCATGCTGGAGCCAGGTTGAACTGGATTCCAGCTGGCGACTCAGCTGGCAGATATCTAAGATTTTAGGCAGAGAGAGGCTTTTTGATTGGGCAAAGGTATTTTGCTGCCCCAGTGCCCCTCATGCAGCGACAATCTCACCAGCAGACAGCAGTAGTCAGGTTTGCGGCACATGTTGAACTCGCGTTACCACGGACTTTGTGGCCCAGTAAACTGAGTGGTTACCTTGTATAGTCATTGTCTGTGTGAATCAGTTCAATCGAAGAGTGTGCACGATGTTGAGAGTTGAGATCAAGTCTAGTCATGACTGCAGCGGCAATCTTGCGGCACTCAGCGGCAACCAAACACAAGCAAATATTCTGCAGCGGCAGCCGTGGCACTTGCAACGGTGATTTGGCATTTTGCAGCCGTGGTTGCAGCAGCAGTCGCGCTCCCTTCTGCGGCACATTGTAACTTTCTGCGGCAGTCATACATTGTGACACAGCGGCAATGTGACACTACTGCGGCAAATGTCGAACATGCAGCGGAACTCCTGTTTATGTCTGCAGCAGTGGGAAATTCGAACGCCGAACTGAACCTGAACACGAGTTCAGGTTCAAGGTTCAGCCATTCCCTGAACCGAACTCCAGGTTCAGGTTCGGCGTTCGGGCAAAGACGCCCCGAACCTGAACCGAACCGAACTTTGCCAACACTATTTTACTCTCGCTGATGGAGCTGTTCAAGGCAACAGAGGAGTCCAAGAAGGAGGCAGGCTCAGGCAGCAAATTAAAATGGCGAGCTCCAAAACTCTGGGGATCATTGTGAATAGATGGCCTTTATTGCGTGAGCAAACGGACGGCTAATGGCTTGAATGGCTTCGGCACCTGAATCAAAATGTGACTGGGTTGGATGCCTCTGAGCAGATGGTTGCATAAGCTACTTGTGGAAATTAACGGTCATTCTGAAGGTTTCATTTGGCCTGAAACGGCCTCAGATTGCAGAGGGTTTTGCCGTCCGGCAGGGTCGTTGAATTTATGTGGAACAAGCTGAGATTGCGCAGGACGTGCCCATTTTCAATTGGGCGTGGTGCGATGGAAAGCCGGCTCAGCGAGGCTGAGCAAGTGGCAGGTGCCATCACCGTGAGAGAATTTCCACAACATTAATGTTGACCAGCGCAAACTGAATCAATCATGACTCATCCATTGCACCACGACAGAAGAATGGATGTTCAGCATTTAGCATGGTGTGACATTGATAATGGTGAGTTCAATCTTCATTTCTCAAGCTATCCAAGTCGTCATAGTTGTTTCCGGAGGATCCAAAGAGTAATCAGAGGCAGTGGTTTTTTGAATGCCCAAATACAGAAAATATTACACAACTTGATCCACCGGTGGTTAAATTTGCTGTAGGTGTTGAACGTGGGATTCCAGCTCGGCGTTTAAGTTAGTATCCACTCACGCGATTATCTCGGACCATTACATATATGGATATTATTGTACCGTGACCCATGACCGATTAGTCCGCCCGTAATTACTTCGTAGAAACACGGCATCCATCGGCCGGTTAAACGGCTCTCGGATAGGTCCCCGCTGACTCCACTAGTATTACGATTACGGCCCGATCATCTTGTATAAGTAGCAGCCCTTCGATAGCCATTTCGCTATCGAAGAAGAACCTCGAATACAACAGTTTTCCCTCAGTAATCTCGGGCTAGACGCCTCTTACACCGCCGTTCGGATCAAACATTTGTACAACATTTCAGATCAAATGTCGTCCTGACATCGGAAAGAGGTGCGTCAGACAAAAACAGTCAAATCTTCAGATGTCCCACTGACAAGTGGACATTGGTGGGACATCGAGATGATATTGTATGAACACACTTCGAAATAGTTTTTAAATTTCTTTACAACTTTATAAATGCTTTTCAAAAATGAAACAAAAACATATTCATTCACAACTATGTACATGGTGGACGTCACAAGCGACGAAACTACGATAAGAAAGTAGAAGAAAATAGAAAGGAAAAAACCGCGGCGTGTTCAGATTGTATTGCCGCATCCAACTTGAGCCTTGGGGGAAAGAACACCAGGAAATACCCGAGAGAGCAGAGGGTCAAGGAGCTTGAGTCTTGGAGCTTGGCCATGGCAGCTTGAGTCTTGACGGCTTGAGTGACTTGAGTCTTGATGACTTGACACCAGATCCCGATGGACTTGAGATAGACTTGGAGTGGACTGGCGGCTTAGAGTGGGCCAGCCATGGCACGGGAAAGAGAGGCTCTTGAAGGGGATGGTCTTGAAGAAGTGTCTTTGGAGAGGGTGACATGGTGGTGGGAGGAAAAAAGTGAATGACAGCAAATGACACGATCAACCAAAAGATGGGATCAGCGTCTGATCCGACGGTGGGCACGGACCCTCAATTGATGGCTCCCCATGCTTGCGCGAGAATTTGGCAACTTGGGGGAGATGGACGGAGCATCTGGAGCTGAGTAGCTTGAACATGCATGCTCAATGAATCTATCCGCAGGATGGAAAATATGCAGGTTAAACCCCGGCCTTTGTTTGATGTGCGCGCAAATGTTTTCAGCATCATGCATGTCAACCAGACATCACGGACTGGTCGGACTAATGTCTGTCCGACATATCTCACCGAAATGTCTGCACAATGTTTACTGGACGCCATCGAGATATTACGAGAATTCTCGATTAAACATCAAAAACCAACGTCGGCCAAATAAAATTCTCGATTGGTGGTGTAGTCGTCCTCCCTGAGCGGTTCACCCCGCCGTTCAGATTCCAACAGTAGGTCTCTCAGAGCACTCATTCCATGCCTACAAACTTGATTCCACCGAGAAATATGTACCCATTCCACTTCTGAACGAGGACAAAGCAAAATACTCTTGTGAAGTCAGAGCTGCCCAAGTACAGAAAATATTACATAACTTGATCCGCCGGTGGTCAAACTTTCTGTGGGTCTCCCTGAGCACGCATTCCATGCTCTACAACCTGATTCCACCGAGAAATCCGTACCCATTCCACTTCTGAACGAGGACAAAGCAAAATACTCTTGTCGAGTCAGAACTGCCCAAATACAGAAAATATGACATACACAACTTGAGTCGCCGGTGGTCAAACTTTTTGTGGGTCTCTCAAAGCACTCATTCCATGCCCGCAAACTCGATTCCACCGAGAAATCCGTGCCCATTCCACTTCTGAAGGAGGACAAAGCAAAATACTCTTGTCGAGTCAGAACTGCCCAAATACAGAAAATATTATGTACCCAACTTGAGTCGCCGGTAGTTAAATGTTCTGTGGGTCTCTCAGACCACTCATTACATGCCCACAAACTCGATTCCACCGAGAAATCCGTGCCTATTCCACTTGTCAACGAGGACAAAGCTCGTCGAGTCAGAACTGCCCAAATACAGAAAATATTACACAACTTGAGTCGCCGGTGGTTAAACTTTCTGTGGGTTTCTCAGAGCACTCTTTTCACCTTGACGAACCTGATTTGAGGAAGAAATCCATACCCATTCCACTTCTGAACGAGGACAAAGCAGAATACGCTTGTGGAGCTGAAGAAGACTCAACCATTAGGCTACGCAACCGTTGGAAAGCATTCATTTTAAGACAGTTTGACAGAAAGCTTAAATACGTCAACTGTGGATGATTCGGCTACAACACTAATTACACTAAATGGCCAAAAAGAATGTCCAATCGGTTTTCCATCGTTTCTGGGTGATCATGGACCCAAAGTAAGATGTCCAGAGTGCGGCCGGAACAGGGATTCACGGGGACGAACAAGCTCAGGGACGGGTGTCCCAGGGCGGCCGGACATGGGTCGGGCGAGGCCAGAGTCAGAACAGTGGGATTAGGGCTGCTGGCCATAACCGTATGAGACGGTTATACGGCTTCCGTAATTTAGTACCCGTACTGTCCTGTCGGCCCTCTGACCCCCTATTTTGATGGGATGGGTTGAGCCGTACTGTATACCGTAATACCCGTCAAAAATATGGCCGCATACGGGCCTCAAACCGTCTATATGGCTACGTGAAATCACTCGAAAAATGGGGCAAATTTCAATAGGATTGGCGAGGCATTCAAATGCACGGAACTACGCGCAGCTAAAATCAATTCTGCCAGCGATGTCCTGATTAGATCAATGCTTGCTTTCGACCGTCATCAGTCTTCGTCGAATGCACGAAAACCATTTGGAAGCCCAAGGTCTACATTCTCCCCTCCCTTTTGTTGTGCATTATATTACCAATGAAGGAAAGCTCGGTCAGCGATTCTGGTCTTATATACAATGGATGATCCTGATTGATTTTTGGCAGAGGAAACATTGATCGATTTTCGTGAGTTGCAGGGCGAGCATTCCGGCGAGAACATGGCAGAGGAGGTCTGGGAATCGCTTGCATCGTATGGGCTCGAAGGCAGGGTATGACCTCTTATCACCGATAATGCGGAAAATATTTGCTGATTTGTGGTAGATCATAGCATTTGTCATGGACAATGCGACAAATAACGACACCATGATCGAAGTCTTCGAGCAAAAATGTGAGGCAAAGGGGATAAATTTCAGCGCAATGGACTCTCGCATTCGGTGCATGCCTCACACCGCTCATCTCGCCGCATTAAAAGTGAGTGCTTTCATTGCAGTTGAAGGAGTATAAGTTCAACGTGGAAATAGTTGTTGGAAGCCATCGGTGTTATTACGAAGACCAATCATAAGAAAGCCTCGGGTCGTTCGGGTAACGCTTACCCGGAGACTGTCACTGTTCCATTGTCTTGAGAGCATCACTGCATTCAGGAGTTATAAACCCCGGACTGGAAAGTTTACTGGTGGTCAGCGATGAACATCACTGTTCGACGGCGGCCGCTGGCGGTTGCTGATGCTCATTGTTGCCTATTATTTACCATCAATCAGTGAGATTAGATAGTGGTTTCCGGCGATCAACATCAGTTATGACCGGTCCGCTACCCGATTGACGCATCTTGAAAGCCGACAAGTTGCACTGGCTCCCGCCGTATACCGTCGGCTTTCAGTGTAGCTCCATCACAGTGTTTCACAGTGTGTTTCATATCCATATGCTTGATGATCATGGGCGCACTGATACGGCAAATCCCGACATTAGCCGATGATAATTTATAAACCTTTCACTTTTTGCTGATCCCGCCGCCTCTCTTCTTATCGCCCAGCCATGTCAACACCACCCACTATCCAATACTCGGATCGTCCTCTCAAGAGCAAGAAGAGGGACGAGCTTGACCTCATTGCGGTGGCGATGGGTTTGCCCATCACGGGAAATAAACCAGATGTGCTGAAAGCCATCGAGCGGCACATCAAGGCCAATCCCCAGCTCGCGGACGATCACCTGTTTCTTCCTCTCTTCGCTCACCGTGCTGCCCCGAAGGCAGGCCACCAAAACAGCGCCACAAAGGCTGCAGCTGCAGCATCTGAGGCCTCAAAGGCTCCCAAACCCGCGACGGGGTAAGTGGTTTATGCTGTCAATTATTATAAGCTACTGAGGCTCCATACTTAGTGCCAACAAGACTCTTCTTGACAACGGCGTGAAGGCCGACCCCCCGCCGCAGTTCTCAAAGCTTCCCTCCGGTGCCAAAGCAGGCGAAGGTGCGCCCATCAACGACGCCGAAGGTCAGTATCCTTTGTCTCCTTATTCTAATGTGACTGAAAAAAACCTTCAGATTCCGACCTCAGAAGCGCTGTGGACGCCGTAGGAAGCGTCCCCGGAACTCCCGAGCCGAAAGAGAAGCCCAAGACGCCCGAAATCATCGCGAACGTGCCGGGTAAGTTAACTAATTCATATCGGTGCTCGCATGTCTAAAATTAAACAGGAGTCGTTCAAGTCAACTTCTTTGATGAGAACAATCACGCCGTGCTGTCTCGTCAGGTCTGCGTACTGAGTGAGGACGTTCCGATCAGCGTTACGACTGCGGAGAATGGCAATATGCAGTTTACCACCTCCCTTTCGAGGCTCATTCCTGCGGCCATTCACAACGACTCCCCCATTAAAGGTGAGGAATATTTAATTATATCGTTGAACTGAGATTAAATATTGTGTCCATTAGATCGCGGGGGCCGTCTTTATCGTCCCAACATCCGCGGTGAACCTGCCCATCATCACCTGGGACGAATTGACGCGCTTTTGGCTGGGGAAGCTCGTACCTTGGCTGTGGGAGCTATAAACGAGTACACCCTCGCTGCCGACGATGGCGACACTCTTGTCTGCAATTTATTCTGGGATCAATCTTCCCAGGCAATCGGAGATGCAGGAGGCGCGACCGCAGTCCCCGGTGTTGAACAGGTACAGTCGAATGCTCTTCCATACAAGATTAATGTATTTATTGTTCCCCTAGCAGGGTCCGCAGAACGTCCACAGCCTTGAAGGAATATCTGGAATAAATGTACGGCTACGTCTTATCTTAATTATTCATGATCATTGACTTCGTTCAAGCCTCCTCCCGTCGCTCACGAAAGGCTCCGCTTCACAGGGGCAGGTACAGATATTCCCCTCGCCATTGCGACCGATCGTGCGATGCACAATCCGACGCACAGGCTGGCTGCACCTCGTGTCCACGCTTCATTTGTCGATTTTCTCCGAGCAAGGATGGTCGAAGTCCCCCCAGTATCCCCGAGGGGCAGTGGCCGCGTGCAAAGACGGCAGGCATCATCCTCCAACGTATCCAGATCCAGGAGAAGGTTCTTGCGCATTTCACGCCATGGAGCAAACCCTCAGGAGGATATATTGTGCCTGCAGGTAATTTCAATGGACTCCGACCGAAGCTTAAGCTAAATATCCACTAGGTTCGGGAGAGTACTCAGGTGTCATTTTCACGAAACCTGAGATCCTCGAGGCCCTGCGACTCAAGGGATCGAACTCTACGAGTGATCTCAAAATATTTACTCCTGATGCACTTTTGAGGAACCCGCAGGCCAAACTTTGGTATGAAAGTGGAGGTAAAACTAACGACGACTACTTCGGAAACATGAAGCTCTCGAATTTCAAGGCTTACCTGGAGGGGGATCATCGTAAAGAGCGCAGGAAGGAGCGGAGTCGGGTCCGGCGTCGACGTTCGTCTTCTGTTGAGGAAGGACCGTCCAGGAAGCACCGCAAGACTCATGTGTCGTCAGGCACCGAGGACGAGTCTGAGGACGAGCAGCATTTGGCGAAGAAGTCGAAGTCTGCCGGGAAGCGCAAGGCTACTGCCGACTCCGAGGATCTTGACAAATAAATTAGGTAGCCTTCGATTCTTCAGTAGATTCCACACGAGTACTTACACGTCGAGACTCAATAAATTGTGGCCGTAAAATTGTCCTGAACAATGAGAGCATCCGTCCAAAATTCCACTGTGTCGTAGATTTGATCAGGCTCTAGCCAAACCCGTCAAAATTACATTGTCTCTCTGGACTGGACTACATCCACCGCAACGCCGAAAATGGTGGCGACTGTCAGAGATCTAATTTTGATCCTCCAGCTTTTCTTCCCCAGCGATCTAGCTCTTCCAAAGGCCTTCTATCTGCTTGGGGTCATCATCTCGCTTTACCCGCTCCTTCGACTGCATCTGAATCAGCAAAGACAGCCACGTCAGCCATCCCGCACTGCCTGGTCCAAAAGTATACTTGCACTGTTGGTAAATGCATTCAAGCAGGACGACGATAATGTCCAGTCATGGGCTTCTGGTCTGGACCGCGGGCAGGAGTTCGCAGACTACATCTGCCGCGATCTCGGCTCTCTTTACGGAATGCTGGGACTTAATCCGGACGATCTCGCTGCAGCATCCCCTCACTCGTTATTTCCCGCACCCCGCATTATTCTCTGCACCTCACGGCTCTCATGCATTTTCTGTCCGGTTGCGGACCTCAATATTGTCCCAACTTTGCGACGACGAGAGATCGGCCAGAAGGTCTGGCTCCTGGACGAAAAATTCCATTGGGCAGAAGCAGATCTACTAGTGGCGCACTGCGCTACATGCCGTGCAGATTATTATCCCGACCGCATCACATACCGAGACCCTGGTGGCGGACGCCGCCAGAGATTAGAATTCGATCCCAATTATCTTCGGGTGTCGAAGAATGGAATCTGGGTTCATCACCGAATATCTGTGGCGCAAGAAAAGGCACTCCATCGATTCCACGGTGGATGGTCGAACTTTGCCGATTGGGTTAACGACTGTGTCGAGGGCGAACGGAAACTTACTTATCGGCAGTCGCAGCGCCTCTTCATGGAACACTTCTCCCGCCGTCTTCTCGTTTACCACCAGAAAGACGAGAACTTCTCCTGCGCTGCAAATCCGAATACCCATTTGCTTGCGAAATCTGTTCGTGACCTTGTTGGAATTAATGGCGGCGTAATTCCTGCGGGAATGAAGCATGGATGCACGGAGTGTACGCACGTCAAGCGCTATCAGTCCGATCTTCTTGACGAAGGTGCTGTCCTCGGAAACGATGTTGATGTGGCTGGAGTAACTGCTGATATGAACGACGAGAATAATGTGAGATTCAAATGGATGCCTTTGCTCTTATATTGACAAAACACTTTATGCAGGCTGGAAATATAGCTGCCGGCGATCCAGGAATTCCTATTCTGCAACCACAACAACAGAATGCACCACCTATGGGTACACCTAGAGGATACGTTCGAATGGCAGTGATGGATGGCAAAACAATCAAACACCGGGTATGTATTACAGAATTTTCTGCAGCTGTAACTCATCATCGGGTAATTTAGAAGTGTGCTCTCGATGAGTGTGAGCGGCCCTTGGTCAATTACAAGAACGGCCGATTTTGCGACGTTCACATCAATCTTCAGGATATTTGTGGAATTATTCCGTGTGGCCTGCCCGTTCGACATGCAGGTGCACTTACTTGCGCTACTCAATCTCACATCGATTGGCAGCGACAATACGCCAACAGATTCTCTCGCCTCTCATTTCCTGGGGTCCGTCGAGTCATTCGGCGCCAACAAGAGCTCGGTGAAGCGAACCACCAGCTTCAGGGCCCAACACTTCAGGTGCAACTTGCAGCCCTGGGGGACACACCTGGCGGCGAGGTTGTTCATACCTTTAAAGCAAAAACGATATATTGCTTGCAGACCGTTCAGTGGGCGTGTGGAGCTCCCGTGGGCTGGGGTAAATGTTATCGCTCTGAGAGTTCCCCCCAGGTGCTGGGAATTCTCAATTCAATTTGGGCTGATTATCCCGATTTACGCCCAGGCTTCATTGCATATGACGATGCGTGCAGTCTCCTGCGTCACATCGTTACCCAGAACGCCACCGACTCGTGGGTTTCAACGACGAAATTCATCGTCGATGCGTGGCATTATATTGGCCATCGTGCGACAGATATTCTTTGCCGTTTGTGGTGCAATCCTGCCCCCGTCAACGGCGCACAGCCAGACCTAGTTCTCGTGGAGGAAGACGAAAACGGCGAAAAACACCAGACACGCGCATTCAACACCGAAGCGGCAGAACAGCTTAACTCTTGGCTCACCGGATTCGAGCCCCAGTTGCGGCAAATGTCGGAAGTAAATTATGATTTTTTCATTCACATTTTGATGATGATCTATGGGGAGAACGTCGCGGACAAGGTGGCGAGAAAAGGAATGGACTTATCGGACGAGTTTTGGGTGCAGGCAATTGGCGAGTAGATCATACGACACCTTTATTTTGATTTATACAGCCTCTCATAACTACTGACCACCATTGAACTCCACTGGGTTCTAGTCCAGTTTAAAACATGTTCTGCACCCAATGGAATCCGCCGGGAACCACTGTCCTGCAGTTTGATTAGCTGAAATCATTGGGGTCGATATTTATTCCTGTTGCATGTTCAAAGACGATGGTTGAATTAGAATTTGATTGGGATTGATATACCATGACGGTTACCCATGTGAGTGGACCTGAACTTGGAGATATGAATATCCATACTGCCTCTGCATCTACGGAAAATATGGCAGACTGGATATCTCATTTATGTGGTCCCTGCGAGGTCGTGCAATCGCCGCGCGGTCTTGAGATAACACAAACAAACAAGTCTCGAAACAATTCGCCCGGGCTGAATCTAGTGAGTAACTAACATATAAAAAAATTAAAGACTGTTCAGGCAGAAGTATGAATGTTATACACCAAGAAATTCCATCAGTCAGGCAATGAAGCGCTGGTT
This sequence comes from Mycena sp. CBHHK59/15, assembly GCA_029204085.1. Lineage (NCBI taxonomy): Eukaryota > Fungi > Basidiomycota > Agaricomycetes > Agaricales > Mycenaceae > Mycena > Mycena sp. CBHHK59/15. The sequence continues at coordinate 11,846 of JARGXW010000504.1, forward strand.
CAACAAAATACAGTGACTCTCAGTGAAAGCCAACAGATGTCAGTGGGTTTCGGTGGCTTCAGTAGACTGATATATGAGCACTGTAAGACAGTGTAGCCTGCTGTGAACCAGTGTATTTCAGTGGTGGATCGTTGCGATGAATTGCCAGTGGTGTGCATCAGATATCAGTGGATATTGACGTTTCACATCGGATGCCACTGGGAACAGAAATCTCACACAACCAGTGGTTAACACTGGATTCCGACAGGTATCACTGGTTATATGCATCGGGATGCCCACCGCTGGAGTATGGTGGTTGCCAGTGTCGACCACTGTGGTCGGGATCGCACATCAGTGATGACCGGCACCTGCCGGTGCCCGCCACTAACGTTTCCAGTGCGGGGTATATTACTGGCATTCAGAGGCCCCGTAGGCACGGTCGGTTTACGTGAGCCTACGTCGGCCTACGTTTGCCGATCCGCAGTAGGCACGGCAACCGGGAAGAAAGTGGCTTGCGAGGCCGAGTCCACGGTCCACATCTCGAGCGGCCTCCATGTGTCTCCAGTGAATCACTTTCAAAGTTCGTGTGTGCCAGCTGCTCGGGTAAAACATTAGTTAAGGATCAACGAAGGCTTGGTTTGGAAGAATTTGACCTTAAACTTCTCAACCGACCGGATTGGAACTTGAACACAGGTGGGGGCATTGTATACAAGTAAAATGGTGTTGGAATCAAGAGGGAGTTATGAGTGTTATACTGAAATCATCATTTTTTGAAAAAAAATTGATCCGCGCCCTAAGTTCCGCAAATAGCAGTAACCCAGCTGATGTTTTCAACCCACTGGTCAAATTTCTGGCCAGAGATGAAATAGATTTGGATAAGATGACAGCAGATACTGTCCCGAAATACTTTGATCAGGCGAGTCTTGTAGCTAAAAATCCAGCGGTTGCAGCCAAATTCTTTAATATTTATATGAAAGCATTCATTTCAACGATTCTTGGGTACAATCCAAAGCAGGAGGATATTGAAGGTGGTAGTCATACTACGGCTGCGTGGAAGCTCAGGGACATGGAACCTTGCATTGCCATATGCTGATTTGGCTGGAAGGTGGTTTGAACCCGAACCAGATCAAGGCAAAAGCTCTCCAAGACGGAGGTAATCTTGCCTTTCAGAAACGACTGATGGATTTCCTGGATGATACCATCTCCAATTCTGTTCCTCCAGATCCTGATGCAGCGTGCACCCATTTGTAGCAGTGTTTGACCCCTTGCTAGCAATGGCTGTCAGGAACAGCGGCTCTGATGGGGAGACATGGTGAGGGCCGTGCTTCCATTTTAGATGGGGGAGGAGCTTGCTTGGACAATACTTTGGAATGGAATGCCTTCATCGCGAGGCTTCATAGAAGGATCTGGCTCAGGAGTAGAATCATATTGTGAAGTAGCAGCGGCATTTGCTGATGTTGCTCGAACCTGCTCAATATTGAATGGTAGAACTGGATTCTCCTTGAGTTGTTGAAGGCATTTTTCGTTGATTTCAATATCTCGGTACAATGGGTTATGTTGTTTCAACCATACAAGTGCATGGCGAACTCTTGTAGCATTTACAGCCAGAGGTTTGGCATGTTCGCGCAGCCACTCAGGAGTCGGAGTAGAGGAACCAACGAACAAAACGCAGACAGGTGCAGTTATTTCTTCAATGGATGGTGGGAGGACATCTGCCACTTAGGACGGCTGTTGGGGATAGATGATAATGTGTCCCTTGATTCCACGCTGCGTACTTTGAAGAACAACATCTTCATTCTCAGCTTTAAGTTGAATTATCCAGCATTTTGATCTGCAACGAGCGATCATCGCTTCCTCAATTACAGTCAAGTCCTTCAGCTCACTGGGGACAGCACCAAGGAATGTTCTATTGGCCAGCCGGCATTTTTTTCTTTTTCAAGTATGAATGACAGGTTTTACACAGGGAGAGTACAGGCAAACCGCCATCGCTTGAAAAAGAAACACCTTTGGGATCCAAGAGCAAATCACGCAAGGGACCTTCATCGAAGGGCATAGGGGGTGGAATGCAATCCGGATGCAGCCATTTGTAGCGGTCCAATATATTGCTCTCGTCTGACTTCAGATCAGGTCGCTTCAGCACAGTCAAGTCAAAATCGGAGTCACCAACGAGGAGAGAACAGTGATCTCGGAGCGAAATAGATTCGGCACATGAAGCACAAGTAAAGGTGGATAGCGCTTCAGACCTCGTTTTGTCTCGGAACATACAAAGCCTCTTATTTTTCAGCGACTGGGGCACGGGTTGCGGCCATATTTGCCGTATTGCTTCAAGTTCTTCAACGTATTTTGCACGGGCAGCTCGTTCTTGTTCTTGTAACTGTTCACCTTTTTTTACCCCGGCGCAAGTCAGTGATGTTCGTCGTTGCCAGCAGGAGCATCCGTGGGCTTGTTTGTCGTCTCGTTGGGGGCGAGCGCGGCCTGCATGGATGCCAACTGGCGCGTGAGAGCATCCAGCTGAGCGGCCTGGGCTGCAATTGTCGCTATAGCATCAAACGACGTGTCGACGTCCGGTGAGTCACGGTACTCCACTAGGGTCGACGCTCACCTTGGTTTGCGTCGTCGCGGGCAGGCGCAGGTTTCATGGATGCCAGTTGACGTTTGAGAGCATCCAGGTGGGCGGCCTGGGCCGCGATTGTCGCTACAGTATCCAACGACGCGTCTGGTGAGTCACGGTACTCGACTAGGGCCGACACTCACCTTGGGCCTCGCCATTCTCCCGCCGCGCGTAGACTATATCCAGGACGTTGGACCCCTCAATGTTATACTTCTTCTCGAGCTGCTCCCCAAAGGCATCGATATCGAGGTCGAGCTTGGTCCTGGATTTGGTGGTGGCGGCGCGACGGCCGTCATTTTCCTTGTTATCGTCCTGGAGAGGAGGTGCAGCCACGTTCGGCTGCCTACGGAGTTCCGGGCTGAAGTTGAGTTACCTCCTCACCCTCCTCCGCAATTCTTCGCTGCAAATCATCGTAGGCCTGTTGGACGATGTCTTCCTCTTCATTCCCATCGTCGTTACTTGCGCTGAGTGGTGGAATCCATGTAATGGGGTTTTCCAAATCCTGCGCTAAGTCACCATCGATCCCAAGTGCCGGTCGGGTGTGCATATGTCCATGCTTTCTCTGCGTCAATTTTCCCTCGGCCTTTTTCCTCTGAAGTAGAAGATAGGACAGATGGCCTCGAATGCGCCCCACCTTCACATGAAGGCTTCATGTTGCCTTCCATACTAATTCGATACGGCAACAAGCTTCAACGATCATCGGCATGATTCGGCAACTCACGAGACCGGATACTTGGTCACATCTGTACTTGGGAAACGTCTTCTTGGTCGCTCAGCACGCTATCTATCCCTCAAGAGAGAGGAGACACAAATCTGCCCGAATCTGATACATTGTGGCATAGATATGGCAGATCGACTGACTTTGTACGCGTACTGCTCCATATATGTCCCGTCTTGCTCATGCATACTAGAATCGTGAAATGGTCGCAGAGGGGGAAAAATCAAACATCAAGTCATCGTTTTGGGTTGTTGCAATGCCGTCGAGCATGTCGAAAGGGGTATCGCACTCCCGACGCGAAGCGTACAAAATGAAAGTGCACTCGGCCATGCTGGTCAGTTGAATGAAACGAATTGTGTTTGACCCCGGCTGAATAAAGTTTGTCACATCCAAGGGCAAAGTCGGATCCTGCATGACCGAAAAACGTTCAGTAAAAGGGTAGCACAAGTATACTAGAACAAACTAACAATCTCGGATGGTACCCAGGTCTTCCCGCCACCGATTTCTTCCTTATTCATGTCAAGGAAAAGTGTGCCGTCCCCGGGCCATGCCATTTCCAGTCCAGAGATGGCAGTGGCCATCTCCTCAGGCGTGGGATTGGTCGATTTCAGAGACTTGTACAGGGAATCGACGGCTGTTGTACGAAGGCACAGAACAGCGACGGAGAACTTGGATTCGATGGGGCTTGCTTGCACAGTCGTCGGTCGACTGAGTAGTCAGTCCAGACCAGCAGAAAGTCATATAAGCCAAACACCCACATCGGTGGAAGATCCAAACTAGGGGTAAACTCGGGTTCAAAGAGGAACTTGGCCTCTAAGATTTTCGAAGCATCCGCGCCAACCTTAACGAACCATAGACCGGGCACATTGTGACAGGGATTGGAAGCAGGCACGTGGCGACTGTCGTCTGATGCGGGAGATGAAGGCGGGTATTGCAAATCCAACAAAGATAAGGAGTCCTCATCAGAGTGAGCAGAGAGGCTGAGGGGAAATCCCGTGGCCCCTGCCGATGCATTAGCTTCCTCCACATCAGTGGAAGTAAGGTTACAGCAAGCTGGCACTTGCCCGGGCCTCTCATCGATCTTCAAATCATCATTTAGCCAACCCCTGAACATCGGACTTGCAAACACTTACGGGGGTGACCAACGGGGTGGACATTGAGCGCTTAAAGGAAATGTGAAGCATTGTCCAGTAACGGTCAATCTGTCCATCCAGTTCAATATGATCTACATTATTAAGATCCGTCCCGAGAATGTCATAGCAAGCATTAATTTGAGCACGCGTCTGGAAAAGTTCATGAGAAGGATTGCACAATCCTCGAAACGGACCGCTAGCCTTGTTTTTCAGCACCGCTGATATCTCGTTGACATTCCTGTGCTTCAATCCTCCACTGTGCTTCAATAGCAGTTCTGAGGATTATATGATATACTGTAAATCCTCGGAATGACAAGAAAGAGAGAACTGACCAAGTTCCTCCCTTGACCAAGCAATGTTCGTTGTGACTTCCCGGAGAGATACTTTGACTGGTGGCTCGACTGGCGCCGGAATATTGACCGGCATGTCGGGGGATCCGTCGCTGCCTCGGCGAGTTGAAATCAATGTTGTGTTATCATGAACCTGCAGAGCTGAGACGGGCGCGAGGCTGGTCTCACGGAGACCATCAGAAAACATCAATTTACTTCATGAGATCACCAACTTACATATTACAGATTCGCTCAGCTTGTTTCAGCAAGCCTACGGTCGTCAATTCTGGGTCGATACTGGTGGAACTTATGGAAGAAGGAAAGATGTTTCCAGGGTGGGAGTCTTTTCCAAGGTGGCTGCTGTCCCAAAGATCCTTCGCGTTCAGCCGGAAATCGTCGCAGATTACACCACCATCCGGGCTGCCAATGAGTGTATCGCTGCCCACGGCGCGGCGCGTGGTGGGGATGGGGACGAGCGCGAGCGCGTCGCCACTGCGGCTCGTTGTGTCATATGTGCGCAATGGCGGCACGCGCGCGGTGGAGGCGCTGATGGCGCTGGGCGCGTGGGATGCGGTGGTGGCAACGTGACATCTGCACAGGGAGCGCAGGTGGGCAGAGATCCGCCGGGCGGTGGTGGGGGAGACGGGTGGTGTCGATGGGCGTCCTGGGTAGGATCAGTGAGTCCTCCGTTGTATTATCATTCGACAGTTTGCTGACCTGGTCGCTTACATAGCCGGCTCGCTCAGGCAGAGCGCTCGACTTCCTCCCGCGGTGCTCCCACGACCTTCTCACACCAGGTCTCCGTCCATACCCTCGGCAAGGACTACCACGCGCTCACCCGGCGCTTCCAGTTCGACCGCGATGGTGCGAAGCTCAAAGTGCGCAAGCTCGAGGCCTGCGCGGGCGTCAGCAAGTCGGCTTCACGTCGTCGCAGCGCGATCCCTGCCCGTCGTCCTTGCGACGTGCCGCTCGCGTCCGCGCTCGCTGGGCGGGCAGTACCCGCCCCCGCCGCCCATGTTGTCCATGCTGCTGAATGGCTCGCCCGCGTCGTTTCGCAGATCAATCCCGATCAGCACGATGACGGGGTTTGGGGTCTACGACGAGATGTCCCATCTGTACAGTAGGAGCTCGCCGTCGACAAGAAAGAGGATATAGGAAACGGGACACTACGACACATGTGTCAAACTCTCAGAAAATTCGACACGACCCGAAAATCAGACACATACTTCAGAAACCACAGCACATTTCAGAACTGGCGACACATTACATTACCGTAATCACAAAACACGACATACTTTTACAACACCCGACACACTCCATTCCGTAGCGGTCGGCCGAGTGGCTGAGCATGGGAAAGAATGCCGTCACCATTCTCGCTTCTCTCTTCCTTTCTTCATCGTCTCACCCGACATTCTTGTTGTTCGCGTCCCGATGGAGCGGCGGGCGCCAGGAGAACTCGAGCAGTTGCTGAATCGCCTTCCTCACGCCGTTTTATTCCGCTTCCAGGACGAGGCACGTAAAGCATTCACGAGGTATCTGTCGCTGACCAAGCGCTCTTTTTAGTCGTTCCCGAGAAGTTTCAGAACGAAGAACCCGCAATTCTTTTCTGGGAACGACTGGATTGACCTCGACGACCTCAAAGCTTGGCTTGGGCAGCAGGAGGATCTAAAGCATTTTCTCAATGAGCCGACCATCCTCGATTCGTACGTCATTGTGCTACTTGCCGTGTGCGCTCAGATTGACACCGGCCCGTTAGTTGGAAGCTTCCAAACGATCCTCTTGGCTTCGTTCAATCACAGTCCAACTACCACAGTCGACGTCGAAGACAGGCCCGCACCGCTGAGCAACAATACACTCAGCCCACTCAGCGAGAGCGGTGAGAGTTACTGTTGGCCGCAACCCCAGTTTAACTCAGATGCCATTTCGAACAGTTCACCTACCCGCACCGGAGCTCGACACTGCTTTACCCCGCCAGTCTCCTCCTCAGCCACCATCCTCCCCGCGCAGATCGTCACGAAAGCGCAAGATCTCTATTACAGATGAAGACGCTCCTGTGAAGAAGGCCAAGATCAGCGCTTCCTATGGACCTTCGAAGTCGACAAAACCCGTCACAAGCCGGCGAGTAATTCCCAATCTGCATTACATGTCTGAGTCTTACGCTTTGTGTAGTTCCAAGCGGAAGAGTAAACCCTGGGGCGTCAGACACACCGACGACCAATTCTATACCAGTTTCGAATTTCTTGCTAAGTTTCCGGAAGAGTATCGCGAGATGTACGGCGACGCAGAGCCGGCATGATAATTGATTTATTCAGACTTCAACGGTCACTAATCCTTACCCTACTCCCATGTTCATTACCTATATCACTCCTAGTATTTTACGGTACATCTCATATCTTGGAACTCTGTTCATTGCATATATTACCGCTAGTATTGTAACGTACATCTCACATCTTGGAGCTCAATGTTAATTTCCAGCTATCGGTGTGAACTCTGACAGTTTGACTGCGTAATTTGCCGCTCCGGGTTGGAGCAGCAGTGGAACGGTACCTTGGGTCGTTGTTTCGCGATGTCTTGTAAATAATATCTTGAAAATAATGCTAACTCAGCCTAACTGTGGGTGTACTATGTGGAGGGTCATACAAGGTCGTACAGGCTAGTGGATCGGCGTAGATTATCAAGGTTGTTGATGAGGAAGAAGAAGAAAAGCCAGGTGATCACGAAGATCGCTGCTAGAGGGTACATAAGGACCATCACCGGCTTTGGGCTGGTTTCCAGTTGGCTGCCATGTACCAGGCCTCGGATTGGATTGAAATTCCTTCCTTTATGAATTGTTGAAAAATGGTGGTCGACAATAAGTTGCTACAAGATCAATTCCTTTCTACAAAGGACACCGTTAGGGATGGATTCCTGTAGAGCCAACACTGTTTTGGGATGGTCAGATCGCCAGGTCGGTGGCTGCCCTATTCAGGAAGCCAAGAACGCTGAGGGAAGAGAAGTCTGTACTGGTATTCTGATTTTAATGACTGACTTGCTTAATTTCTAATTTACACTGGTTGAGCATTTCAAGTTTTTCAGTGAAAATATTGGTAAAAAACTATCTTCATTTTTCACACTTTTTTCAGTGAAAAAGTATGTGAAAAGTATAAAACTTTTTCAGTACTTTTTGATTTTACTTTGAATTTTTCACCTTGACATTAAAAAGTACTGAAAAAGGTTTGAATTTTTCACAGACTTTTCAGTGAAAAAAGTGTGACAAATGAAGGAAGTTTTTCACCAATATTTTCACTGAAAAACTTGAAATGCTCAACCAGTGTTAGTTCATATCTACTTTGACTCAGTCCTATTTGCATCCATCGAGTATGTGAATTTACTGACTTTATATATGTCTCACCGTCCACTACTGGATCGGAAATCTAAGCTTGAATCATTCTCCTTCGACTCTCACAAGATAAACAATGGTGGATTGTATTGTTCCCTTGCTTTATACTGACCAACATTTGCTTTTGAGATATTTTCTATTGTCACTGCGGTTCTATCCCTCTGCGAGCGCTGGTGAGTGCGGTCTGAGTGAAGAATTTCCTCTGGAAGTCCATCCACTTGGCACATCGCATCGGGGCCTTCTGGAAGCACATCCCCGAATGCGAACCGCAGAATCTGCAAATTCTACGATGAACCCAAAGACCTCGAACACATTCTTCTTAAGTGCAAGTGTCCGGGTCAGGCCAAGTCTGGGCACTGGCTAAGGATCTCTGGCTACAAAAACACAACACCTGGCCTGAACTGTCTATAGGAGGCATCCTTGGATGTGGTCTGGCCAGATTCTCGGACGAGAGGGGCTGCAGTCTCCCGGGCGTGACATGCTTCTACCGCATTTTAATCTCCGAGTCCATCTTCATGATCTGGAAAGTCCGGAACGAGTCTACGATAGCGAACGGTGGTGAACCCCTGCCGGTAGCAATGATTCACAACAAATGGGTGCATGCGATGAACCAATGACTCCTCTTCGATCGCATCCTAATGAACCATGCCAAGTATGGTAAGCAAAATTCAATTGCATCGTCCCTCGTCCTCCAAACTTGGAGCTCTACACTGAAGAATGAGGAAGAACTTCCTGAGGACTGGATCAAGGACCCCGGGGTGTTAGTGGGTATGGTGGCGGACGGAACTTCATGACAAGCCGGAGTTCCCACCGAATTGCTTCTAGATTGCAGATTCAGCAGCAGAATGATCTACTTTAGTGGTAAAATTTTCGTTTCAGAGGAAACGGAGGTGGGCTGAGCGTGGGAAAAAAAACGCGAAATCTTCGGCCAGAAAACGAAAAAAATTAGAGTTGAAACAGGGATGTTCGTACACTATAGAGTTCCCAACTTCGACTTTTTATTCCGCTCTGCAATCACCACATCCAATTCGCGCCGCTGAACCCCACGGTCTGCCTCGGATCATTCCGAGCGGTCCGGTGGTCCGCCTCGCGAGCGCAGCGAGCGGCACACCCAAACATCTGGAGCCGAGATTAGCTCGTCGCCAGCCTGATCAAGTGCTTGTGATTCCTCGCCAGGCTGCCAGGGGATCACACGGCCAGATACGCAGTAATGCTCTGATGGTCAGACGTGTTTGGGGCGGGCTGGGCAGGCGCCGGGCAATTTGTGACGTAGTGAAAAATCTTTCCTCTCTCAGTCATCCGAGACGCTGATGTCGAGCAACATTTTAAGTGAGGAAGAGAAAGCTGAAGCTCTCATCCGCGAAATAGACGGAACCGACTCGGACGATACCAGCAAGCTTGACAGGCAAGAAGATTAAATTCCTAATCCAAACCGAGCTTACCGTCCAACTACTGATAGCTACGCCTACCCAAATATCGAGAATTTTATTTGGCCGACGTTGGTTTTTGATGTTTAATCGAGAATTCTCGTAATATCTCCATGGCGTCCAGTAAACATTGTGCAGACATTTCGGTGAGATATGTCGGACAGACATTAGTCCGACCAGTCCGTGATGTCTGGTTGACATGCATGATGCTGAAAACATTTGCGCGCACATCAAACAAAGGCCGGGGTTTAACCTGCATATTTTCCATCCTGCGGATAGATTCATTGAGCATGCATGTTCAAGCTACTCAGCTCCAGATGCTCCGTCCATCTCCCCCAAGTTGCCAAACTCTCACGCAAGCATGGGGAGCCATCAATTGAGGGTCCGTGCCCACCGTCGGATCAGACGCTGATCCCATCTTTTGGTTGATCGTGTCATTTGCTGTCATTCACTTTTTTCCTCCCACCACCATGTCACCCTCTCCAAAGACACTTCTTCAAGACCATCCTCTTCAAGAGCCTCTCTTTCCCGTGCCATGGCTGGCCCACTCTAAGCCGCCAGTCCACTCATCTGGGCGAGTCATGACAGCGTGAATATATCTGTCCTGAATGTCGTGAGACCGATCCTTGTCAAATTCAAAATAGATAGCTTCAAGATGGGTTCAAGACGGGTTGTCAAAGTATTGAGGGCAAGAACGAACCGGGGAGTCCAGTACCATCTGGATACATAGTTTCGCGTGTGTCTTTGACCATGTCCCGACGTTTGCGGCTGTTAATCATGCCGGGATGCAGCTCTTGCGGGAGCCTGCCTGCGAGAATTGAATGGGTGCTGGATGCTGAGAAAAATATCAGTGTTAATTCAATGGTTGCGGTTGGGATGCCTACATTTATCTATGCGAAGAGTGGTCATTCCCACCGGGCCCGCAGCATCGATACATTGCTGATATTTCATTTTGACTTCAGCTGGGATCTTGGTGCGAGTGAAGGACGGATGATTGTGTGGGACACCAGCTGCAGGAATTATAACTGCGCGCAAGTCCTTGTCATTTATAGGGACAAGAATTGAGAGTTGTGCACGGCATTCATGTTTCTTAAGTTTTGCGACGACATGAACCCCATCATGGTAGTGATTCCGCGCTAATGAGGATATACATGTCAGTGACAGTGTAGAAACCAGAATTTGACCGGAATGTGATACGCACGGCATACAGAATTTTTGGGAAGATGGGATGGGTGAATAATTTGCATGCAAGATCCAGCGAGAACCTCGGTATCATTGTCCTCATCGTCAATCGGCTCGCCTTTGAACAGTTTCACAAGGATCGATTCCCGTACCGCTGACGGGATTGGGACAAACCGGTGGATCTTTGACATTTGAGCAGAGTCGCCGTGTGCCCAATTGGAACACCCAATAAAGTATGTTTTACCGTTCATCTTTCCCTGAACATGTGCAGTTTAGCGGTGTAAAAATAAGGGCAAGACGATTAATCAAAACTTAATACCTGCGAGAACTTCCGTAGGATGGCACGACCGCCACAGGGGATATCAGAATCTAGATGTTGGCCTTTGCAGTAGGTCTCGACTACACCGCGGTAAAATCTGTATGATGATATGAAGGGAATTGAAGGGTCAGAGGAACAAGAGACTCACGCAGAAGCTATAGCAGCGACACTATTGGCTTCGGAAGCCTTTGCCGTCATAATGGGCGCTGAGATGAGTGAATGCGGTGCATCTGTGTCATCCCATCGACGGCAATCCTCGAGAAAATCATCAGAGGCTAGAGTGCATTTATAGCAGCCGCTGCAGGTCAATGTGGAGCGGCGGCATAGGACCGGCTCATCCGAGTCATCGTTCAGAATCATGACCTTGGCGAGACTCCGGTCCGATTTTGAGCCAGTTGGACCTGTGAACGAGTCTTGACACTGAATATTGTCAGGGATAGAGCCGAAAATCGAAAGACTGAATTCAAATACCTCTTTTTTAATGAATGCATCGACTGTCAAGGTCTTTCGGCCAGACTGAAGAAGCTTCGGTGTCCCACTGAGGTCCAGAATGTATGCGACACGATTAGTTGCAGCCGGAACGTCCCAGGATTCCGGGACCAATGTGATGGGAATAACCTCATCAACGAACATGCCTCCCGTGCGGCGCCTCTCGCTCTTAGCTGTTACACGAATACCTTGCTCCGCATCTGAATCAGAGTCGGCCGCCTTTCCTTTACCTTTATTCGTCGACGTGGATGCTCGCTTTCGAGGCTTCACCTTCCCATTGGCTTTACGTTTCCGTTTGGAAGTATCGTCGTCAGGTTCAGAGGAGGAATCTAAGAAGACAAGACAAAATCACATCCGAACCAGCTCAAAGTACAATTGACATTCACATACCATCTGAGGTGCAGCCGCCACGGAAACGAAAAGCAGGGCCATGTGATACTGATGGATAATGATCTTCAACCTCCGAAGAAGAGTCTGGTTGTGTATGTTAAATATCCATAAATAATCAACTCGCACTGCTCACTGTCGGAACCACATCCTCCACGGAAACGAAACGCTGGACCATAAATACGGGGTTGGGATATGTTGCATCGAAACCCATCACCATCGTTTTCGCAAGGAGGGTCTGCCAGCAATTCAGCCACCAAAGCCGGAATTGAGATGCAATTATCACTCACTCTCGGAGCCACAGGCCACCGCAAAACACGAAGGTGATGTGAAAGATGACGATGAATCATGTCCGAAGTCACCAAATTTGCTTTCAGAATCCGAGTCTGCAGGTTATGTGCATATGCATCGTCCCCTCGCTGCGGTGGAATAGGATAGGCATGAACATACCATCGGAGATGCAGCCGCCAGGTGAATTGAGAATAAGGCCACACGATGGAGGGGGGTTTCGATTGCGAGGATTGGGTGCGGCCGAAGGAACGTGACAAAGAACGGTGTAGATGTGAGTTACTATACCCAATATCCAAGTAATCCAGAACAAACGACCCAACCCGATGGGTTTGTTGGATGGCCTGCGATAAGCTGGGAGGCGACGAATCCTATCAATCCGCATATGTGATATATGGGAGCGTCGGAATACGATGTGGCCAGTACTGAAAACATGGCACATTTTTACGGGGGCCGGAACGAAGTATTGAGCTTGTAACAAGACCTGATTAAAAGTATGATACTTTAATAATGGAAGACTCACCTAAAACACTGAGCCAAACGGTGCAGAACCCAGAAAGGTACATCGACAGATAAGATGTATCAAGAGGATCGTTCGCAGAAAAGTAATGAGAGAGAGAGCAGCCCAAGACAGTGCTTATGAGAAGAGTGAGAAAGACCCGAAAGATAATTCCCAAGTGCTGCAAAGATCGCGCATTTGAAGACGGCCGAAGCCTAGGCTTCTCGTACCCTGAAGTAATGTCTCGGACAGTGCTTGATACCATTCCTTGATCAAACTCACCGGCCATAGTTGGGTAGCGGCAGCTTTTGTAAGGAGAGTGTAGGTGGGGGAAAGTGAAGGCAACGGTGCACTTCTGGCGCATTTTTTAGTATTTTGCACTCAGGGTCATCGCTTACTCCGTTGAGTTCGTTGAGTTCGCCGCCTTGCAGTGAAACCGATCACAAACAAGTCATCAAAAGTCCTTGTCGTGCCCCAAGATTTGTGTATCCAGAAGAAAATTTGTGACATTGAGCGCTCGGGCTCAGCGAGTGGAAGAGAAGCAAAGGGTATATTAAAGGCAGGCAATAGCAAAAGACAGTCGAATCTACGACTAATCTCAACGTTGTCTCAGCGGAATGGTAGCAGGAAGGTCGAAATGAAGATCGACGACACGTGGGCGCGTCCGAATCGGAGCCGGGACTCCGGATATAAGCGAGGGTGTGTGACCAGCTTGGCCTGATGGCCTGAGCCGCCGAATGATGGCGCCGTGCCTTGCCGGGTTTTCGTTTTCGTTTCTCGTTTATACCGGCTGGATTGGACATCAAGATGAAGGTCGTAGACGTGGGAAGCCGATTCTTGACACTGATCGACCGACGCAAGCGTCCCTCAAGTCTTTGTGTCAACAGAACTTGCTGAGACATACCGGCTTTCTATCCAGAGCGTAGGTAGGCTCCGTAATCCGATGAGTCTGAGCGAGCATAAGAAAACTATGTCGGAAAAATCCCAAATAGATTATACCGGCTCGTATACGCTCGCAATCCGTTGTAAGGTCATAATCCTGGACTGAGGGAATGGGCGCACGAGAACAACCAGTATCAGTGCTCGGCTCGATTCCTTGTTCCAGTTCAAATTCCAAATTATCTGCGCTCAAAAAGGCCGCATTTATTGCACAACTGCTGAATGTTATCCCTCATTAGATTCGAGATCGGCTGTAAGGAGCTCGGACAACCACGATTTGTACCACATCCCAAACCCGGATGCCACCGGGAACGCCTTAATCGACACCGTTGAGACCGCCCTGTCGAAGTCGAAGTACTCAGTAGACATGCCTTGCGCATCCGTCCCAATATCAACCACTCGGACCTCAAGGCGCTCCTCCAGTTGTTAGCGGACCGCAGCCTCCTCGCTGTCCCCGCTGACAAGAATCTGGGTCTGTGCCTCGTTACAACCGAATGGTACCACGAGATGGGATTGAAACTCCTTCAAAATGACTCCGACGTGGAGACGAAACCGATCCACGACGCACTTATCGCAACACTTAAGACGATCATCGAGAAATCGAGACATCTTGGTACGAAACAACAGTACAAGTGGCTAATCCAACCAGTTTTGGAATGCAGGGCGAAAGTCCCGGTTTTAAAAGTCATCCCGAAGATCCATAAAGTCCCACTGTCGGGGCGTCCCATCGTCCCAACGTTCGACACACTACTGGCGAACACATCAGTATGGGTTGACTACCAAATTAAGCCGCACCTCAAGAGGTTCTCCTGGATCCTTCCCGACTCAAAAACTTTCTGTCACGAAATCCTTCAGTTGAAACTACCTCCTGGGCTTCGGAAGACATTTGGCTCGTTACCGGAGATATCGTCGCGATGTATCCCAACATCCCGATGGATGATGGGATTGCTAACATCGCCTCCATCCTGTCCACTTCAAAGATGGAGTGCTTCTCCCTCGCTGGAGCAACAAGCCTGGACATCGAGAATCGCAAGCAGCTGGTTATCCTACTGCTGCGAATGATTCTCAAGTTCAACTATGTCGAATTCACAGGCAAAACTTATCGCCAAGTTATCGGCACCGCGATGGGAACGGCCGCTGCACCCACGTATGCCAACCTCTTTCTTGCCGAATACGAAGCACCCGCGCTTCGAGAGATGGAAAACATCATCCTGTTCTACAAGCGTTTCATTGATAACACCTTCGTGATCATCAAAGGGACGCTTACAGATGTTCGTAATTTCCAACAGCGATTCGGGCACCTATATAGCCCACGTAACAACTAGTGTTAGGCATGGAGGGTGGGTCGCCCTCCGGGCCTAATTAGGCATGGCCCATCAAGAATCTATATGAAGTTTGCTTAAACAATGGGTGTCTCAACAGGGAATCACGTTCAATCACTGATTTGTTTAAACAATGTGTTTAAGCAGGCCAGTCTTCAAAAAAAACGGCCACGGTGAGAATCGAACACACAACCTTCAGAGATCAATGTGAAACTAATGGACGCGACATATACCACTGCGGCACAAAGGCATTTAGAAACTGTTGCTGTGATCAGTCCACTATGGATCCCCTGCGAGATCGGACTTATTTGTTTGACATTGCCTCAGACAACCCTCAGATACTTGAGCACAAAATCATATTATTTGATGCACACAATAACCCTCTCACTCTGGGTCAATACAAGGCTCAATTGGTGGACCGATAAGTGAGAAGCAGTCAGTGACCCGATCACGTGGCGTTGGTTCGTATTGATTGATCGCCGATTCTCACGACACCCACCTCTTCACTGCTCCGTTATTTGTCCATTATTGCCTCTCTACAATCCTGTCAATCGAGATCAACATGCCAGAGAGTCGAGAGACATCTGCATCTGGAAAGATCACCAAGTACGGTCTAGCTGAGGCGTCGGAAAGCAAGTGAGGATCTGAGGCTCGAAGCTATTGTTTGTGATGCCACCGGAGCGGTAGCAGTTGCACCAGATGCACCCGAACGCGTCAAACAAGGTCTTCCGTACAGGCTTGACTCCAGCTCCGGCATTATATGTGGCAGTCTCAATCAACCGACTTCGGTTTATCCGCCATCCCTCAGCTAACAGCGGATCAACTGGTACGACTTTGGTTTTTTGTTCCGCATTTTCAGCTTGTCCAATTCGAGTAGGTGCAATACCTCATGCACACGTCGGTGCAGTGGTACCCTCGCGACGCATAGGACACCTCTATTATGACCGTTTTCAAATCCATTTGTGATCCTCTGCTTGTCTTTTCAATGCTTGAAATATGCTTTGGAAGGTTCAGAAGTTCCATGTTGGCATGACACTGGTATTTGTCGAGATAACGGGCTCTGTGAGAGTCCATACTGTTCAAGACTATTGTTCAGACGATCTCCATTGGACCTCTGTAATACTGTGGGAATGGGCATGTCGTGCACATCGGAAAGGTCCCACAGTGAGTTCTGCTTCAATTAAGCTCCTCCAGGCTGGATCATTTTGTTGACTGTCCCTTCCTATGGTCTCGAAGTCTGCAAGGGAGATCCTGCTATCCCACAATACTTTGAAGAGTGGGTACTCTGTGGTCTGAGCCGCATTTCCTCCAAGCTCGCTGCACCTTGTCAACGAAAGCGTGTGGCGTGTCTGTACATCGCAGGAGAAAAAGGCCTTGAACACGAAGCTGACAGAAATCCAAGCATGTTATCTCTGGGCAGGGACTTGGGAGGATGGCAAACCATTAGAGGGCGGTGAAAGTGAAGCTCCAAAGCCGAAAAAGCGTAGGCTTAGTGCAGATCAGTAGCCACAATTTAGGGTGCAATATAAATTATGTTTCTTCACCTGTGACGGATTAGGGTTAGGATTTTTAGGGCCTGGACGCGCGCTCGACGATGCCGACGTGCTCGTGTACGTTCGCCGGGATCCGGCGATGAGACTTGAACTCCTTTACTGCATATGCAGCTTGGCGCAAGTTTAAACCCACCCTGCAAGAAAGTCGACGAGATACCGAAGAATTTCACTGCAAGCACACCTGTAGGCATCCATGTATCGATAGCAATGACCGAAGTAGCGACGGATGTTATCATTTGAGATGAGGTCGAGTGATTCCGGGACAAGGGTTTTGGCACAGGGGAATGTTCCGTCGGTCAATTCACGGAAACCTGGCAATAATCAGACGGATGAACCAAATAAAACTGAGAGACTCACGGCGCTTCAATTGGCTCCAAACCATTTCGATAGGGTTCAGTTCGCAATGGAACTTCGGCAGAAATAGGCACTTGTGGCCGGCCTTCTCAATGATCAGCTGAAGCAGGGGTTTTTCCTCGCGGAAGTCCTGTTGGAGTGAAAGGACACGCTGCATGCAACAATCAGTTGCACGCCCGAGATCGTCGTCATCCGGATTTTTGCGCTTGAGGGAGGTGGATGCCGTCGGAATCTGCTTTAAGCAGAGGTCAGTTACCCCATTTTAAGATCGAGCATTGGTAAAAATATCTACTTCCACTGGCGCCGAGATTTCTGGCTGTCCGGCTTCCGACTCAGGATCAGAATCCACAAATGTGGGGTCCACCGTCAGTGACGGATCTACAGGCAGGCGACGGTCTCTGGGACATGTCATGCGAGGTCGAGCGGGAAGCCCTCGGTGTGCTGCTATGAAGCACTCAATTAAATGGAACGATATATGGTCATAGAGCGCACGTACGAGGGATGTCCACGGCAGAATCAGGGATTGTAGCAGCATAATAATCGTACAGTAAGGAATCATGAGACGCAGGAGGGGATAGATGAAATAAGGAATCAAAATCAGAAAACTCAGCTTTGCCCATTAACGCTTCCAGAGATCTTCCGAGGGTATTCGTAGGGGAGGGTTGGAAGACCGCAGATGTACTCCCCCGCATCAAGAATCCTCGACGTCCGAGACCTCTTCGATGGTGGCTCGGTGCGAACAATTAATAGACGAAGTATTGCGAGGATCCTTCGGGTCAGTAATGGTTATCATGATAGTAGGAGGGACTTTCCTGTTGCCGCCTTTCCACAAATACATACTCAAGGGTGGCTTCGATCGCCTGGTGATGGGGCAGGCTGAATGTAGGATTGCCAGACTCCAAGAGTGGGATCTCGCTACAAAAAAGAGAAAGAAAAAATCAGATTGGCGCCGTGGAGATGATCGACCATGTACATACACCTCCCCGGAGCGCTCGTAATCGAATCGCGCCGCGAACCATTGCAGGAACGGTTGCCCCAGGATCATGTCATGATGACCGAGTTCCTGGTGTGAGATGAAAAGATGATGAGGGAAAGTATGGCCCCCGAGCCGCATCGGAACGTCAGTTGAACAACCGCGCAGCTGCTCGGGGCCACCATGGATACCTTTGAGCGCCCATTTTATACCTTCAAAGTCGACGGGGAGATTGCACCTAGATGGAACAGAAAAACTCGCGAGATTCAACTCCGAACCAGTATCAATCATCGCGGTCAGTTCAACGTCTCCAATCTGAATATTAATTGAACCGGTACTCATCGCGAAATATCGTGATTCGGGAACTTTGGCGATCGCACTTCCATAATTGACCAGGAAGGTTTGAATTTCGTCGAATGAAGTGTCCGCATAGACGCCTCTGGGACTATAGTCGTCCGCGTTCGAGCTATACACAAATGTTTCAGACTCAGGGTCAGAAAACCGAACCGAATACTCAGCGGATTTAGTATCATACTCGCGCTTCGAGCGCGTAGCTTCTGTGAACAATTTCTGGAGTTGAGGGCTGAGGCCAATGAGTTGCAGAAGCGGGAGTGTGACGGGAGTCTGTAAAGTATCCTCGAAAACCGCCTTCGCATCAGCTCGCTCTTGAATATCAGAAGTAATATGGTACTTATCACTAGTCGCAGGTTTCTTGGCATCACGCATAACTACGTCCTCTTTTCGAGTCTTGGTGTTCGAAGGGCGAGAGTCTCTCCATCCATCCTGGCGGTTAATCGGGTTAGTAGGAGGAGAAGGGAGTTGTGCACCGGCTGGTTTGGCAGGCGGCGCCGGCGGAGCTGATCGAAGTCTTGGTCCACAGCTTATTTTTGTGATTTAATACTTTTCCAGGTGGTATTAGACTCTTAACCAGTCTGCCTACCGTCAGCCTACGAATAGCAAAAAATGTCTGGCAAGCCCAGTGGGTCGAAAATTCAAGGCGGCGAAATTATGAAGGTGGAGAGATTGAGAAGCAAGGTAATACCAGGGTTGACTTCTGTAGAGATACAAAACCAGGGCTTTCATCATGACACTGATCTTAGCTACTACGATTCGCACGCTTCTCTACTGCAATCGGTCCACCAGACAGAAGCAAGTGACTGGACAACCAGTTCGCTTCGAGGCATTCGATCCGGCAGGCAATATGATCTCCATCCATTTCGACATGGAGGCCGCGCAGGTCCAGGGCTTTGCTCTCGCCCTTCTCAAGTTGATTAAAGGCCGCCATCCGGAAGAAGATCCAGATGCGATTGTCCGTTACGTCGTCAAGCTCTGTAGTGTGCACTTTACGAGGTACGATCTCTACTAGGTTTGCCTAACCGTGACCAGCGTCATTCCTAACTTGCTTTAAAGGTCCACGGATGCTCTCGTCCGGGCTGTCGGGCAGGAGGCCGTTAATTACCTCAATCGCATCCATGGGCTAAAAGTATAAGTCCTCGTAACATGGATCATGTGTGCAAGGTTGGTGTTAATGTTTCGGCGACCTGCGCTGTCCATGCCTCAATCTTGTCCATCGGGACCCTCGACCAAGCTTCGTGGGTCTATGGAAATCACCAAGCAACGACAAACGAGTCGTCATACCTCGTCGACCTTGTCCAGCATACGCAGCGCCCGAAGAATCTCGCTCCGCGAAGTCAGAGCTGCAACCTACATATCGAATCAATCAATGTACTTGAATAGAGTATGTATGTAAATCTATACCTCGAAGACGACAATCTTATCCTGCGTCCGGAGTTGGATAATCTCCAGACGAGGCGGCCCGTCTTTGCGTTGTTGTGTCTTGATTGCAAGCGCGACCAAAGAAAGCGGTGTGGTTGGAGTAACAATATCCACGAGAATATCATTTGCTTCGTCCTCAATCTCCATTGAATCAGAGACGATGGTGGTTGGGATTCCAGAACTTGGTTCAAAGGTGGGAAGGTCTGTCCACTCGGTAATCGGCTCAACGTCCTTGATCAACGAGCTGTTGATAGACTCGTGAAAGGACCGCTCCACTGAAAAACATCAGACTTTTCACCACGGAAGAATGAACTGCTCACGTTGTGGTGAATCTGTGTAAAATATCTCGGTTGGCGGATGGTTCGCATTCTTTAACCCTTCCTGAATTCTCTCGAACAATTCTTTAACAAATGCCAACGACTTGGTTTGAGTTAAGGAGTGCGCTCGGACCTCTTCGAACTCGTTAAGCAGAGTATATGCAGCGATGAAGATCTGTTCCCCCTTCAAGTCCCCCATGTACTTGAGGAGCTAAAATAAAATGAGGGTCAGGCCGTCATTTACGATATTTGTAAGTTGACACTAACCTGGAATGTATGGTCCCCTGCCACCACGGTCAATGGCAATGATGCAATAAATCGTTCGATGAAGATGCGATACGCAGAAACATTATCTGTGAAGAGTGCCTTCAGATAAGGGACAGACGGTGGAGACCCTGCATATCCTTGTGGGTCATCAAATGCAGAAAATGACTGAACGTTGGTCCGGCCATAGAAATCTGCGGCAGAAAGGTACATCAGCTCCCCGTCTGCATGATATCGGTGCTGGATCTCGGAAACTAGTTCAGAAAACGGAGCAGGACCGAAGCGTGCGGCAAATGTATTTGACATTTGCGCCATCATGAGCTTTGAAATGGCACCGCGTGCGGATATATATGCTGCATAAATGTGAGCGACTCGATAGATGTATTTTGGAAAGACAGATACCTGGGAATGCCACCTGTACAAACCGCGGAAGCTGCGCAATAATATGGGGATCGGTACCCTGGTGGTTGGTTCCACATCCCGGTGAATCTTTCCGTCGGTCATCGCAAATAAACCGATTTGTGAGAAGGAAAAAATCAGCTGGCATTGAACGAACTCGGCGAGCGATAGGATTGTCATTGAAGCCTTGGCATAATCTTCTTCCTCTATGTCTGCTTCAATCTTGGTGGCTGGTGTTCACACCTCTCTCGTAGCGTTGTCGAGCCATCCTGTGACAGCTATCTCGGCCGCACTTATCAATCGCATCGCCTCTAACCGCCGCAACGATCTATTTGCTCTCACTATCAACGGTGGTCCGCAAGGCTCTTTCACTACAGTTCTGGAATGCTGTGTCCAGCAAAATCTCGAGCTGGATGTCTACCTGGGATCAGATTGGACCTCTAGTGTTCGGGAATGGCTCATCGGTGGCCAAGTCGCCCACGATCGACCCGACTTGGTGTCTCGAGTCTTTTACATCAAGAAGCAAGCCATTATCGACGATATTTACAAGAATGGTGTTTTTGGCCGCGCCGCTGCATATGTTTATACAATAGAGTTTCAAAAGCGTGGGCTTCCTCATATTCACATCCTCATCTTCCTGGAGCCTGGCTATAAACTGCTCACACTGGAGGATATCGACAGTGCTATCTGG
Source organism: Mycena sp. CBHHK59/15 (assembly GCA_029204085.1). Classification (NCBI taxonomy): domain Eukaryota; kingdom Fungi; phylum Basidiomycota; class Agaricomycetes; order Agaricales; family Mycenaceae; genus Mycena; species Mycena sp. CBHHK59/15. The sequence goes on from JARGXW010000504.1 coordinate 33,174, forward strand.
GCGAGATGGCCGGATCCCGACACTCAGCCCCTGCTCTTTGAGGCTATCAAGACATGCATGGTGCATGGACCATGCGGAACTGCCAACCCGCTCGCACCTTGCATGGAAAATGGCAAGTGTACGAAACGGTATCCCAAGCCTTTCCAGGACGAGACCAATATGGACGAGGAAGGCTATCCCAAATATTTCCGCCCGAACGATGGCCGCGCTTACGACGTTGGCGGCTTTCAGGTCGACAACTCTTGGATCATACCCTATAGCCCCTACTTTTCAGCAAAATATAACTGCCACACCAATGTGGAATGTGCAGTTTCCTTGAGTTCTTTCAAGTATGTTTTCAAGTATATCCAGAAGGGCGGCGACCTGGAGGGAATCGAAGTGAACCGCCGTGACGAAATCACGAGGTGGATAGAGGGCGGCTACATCTCAGCCTCCGAGGCATATTACATTTTGACATGCACTACCAAATACCTAATTCCCGCTACCTTTAGGTAAGGGTTCTTATGTAGTGCATCTTTGTGGCACTTTTTGGCGGAGCATCACATTTTTGTCATTTCTTCCGTGTAAGCACCTTTCTCCCCTGCCAAAATGTCTCGGCCAACTCTCGGCTTGCACAAGGGCAATGATTCGCGAGGTGAGTCTCATAATCTGGCTTATTCTGCTGGATAATTCTATTTGGCACCCCCCGTGACCACTACATACATAAGAATCTATAGGAGCTTGGTTTAATCTGCAGCCGTTGGAACATTAATCTGGGATGAAAGCAGGGATTATTGAATCCGGATTAATTGGGCTGCAGGCTTGACAGGCAGGCGGCACTTCGGTAACCCTAGGAGCTCTGTTTAATCTGTGGCCGTTGTGTGGCGTCGCTTGCGCCGAAGTTGACCCTCATCCACCTCATCCACCACAGACCGGACTGGTTTCTTGACAAGCTTCTCAATCTCCTTAAGCACAACCGTTTTATCTCCGTCCACTACACTACCATACACCGTGAGCTTGAGCGTGCCGGGATGTCTACCAAAAAACTCGACGAAATCGCAGAGGAGCGAAGCGAGCCATCACGGCTTGACTACATTCGTGAAATTTCTCAATTCCTGCCGACTACCTAGCTTTTCTTGATGAAACTTCGAAAAATGACAAAACCCCCGGCCGGCGACTCGGACGAGCAAAAAAAGATAAACGCGCAGTCAAGCGCCGGAAAGCAGTTCGTGGCCGCCGTTTGACCGCTACGGGTGTTCTTACATCGCGTGGCATGCTGACTAGCACGGTTGTTGAGGGATCTATGCATCGTGACCAGTTTCTAGGATTCCTGGAGCATCAAGTCGTGAGTTTCCCTCATTGTTCTGTGGTCTTCTCACTCAAACCTGTTCTCCAGCTCCCCCTCTGCTCTCCGTACCCTGGCCCATCAAGTGTACTTGTAATGGACAATGCTAGAATTCACCACGGCGAAGAAATCATTGAGTTGTGTGATCGTTTTGGTCAGTGATATTTCCGCCATCTTCCTATATATATTTATATTATCTAGGCGTACGTCTCGTGTATCTCCCGCCGTACTCCCCCGATTTGAATCCCATTGAAGAGGCCTTCTCCGACATTTTCACCTACGGCGATGACTATGAGCCTCATGCGCTGATTTATGATATGCTTGAGGCAATGAATGTTATTACGGAGTCAGATGCTATCGGGTATTTCATTCACGCTGGTTACTTCTGATGCACTCGAATTACAACTGTTCGGATTACATGGATCACGATGTACTTGACTGCGATACACTGGGGGAAAAAAATACAAACATTTACTGCACAACAGGCAACTGCGACCACACTCCAATCGCGACCTTCAGTTCTGCTATTTCGCCTCGCAGAAAACCCATCTCCTTTAGTTCATCAACCTCTACGAACTTGAACGCATTGGTGCGCTTGAACTTGTGTTCTTTGAAACGGTCGCAGATGTCAGTGTCGAGATTATAAAGGGAACAAAAATCTTCAATTGACAGGTCTGGGCCCGGAATGCGAGGGTGAGGGATAAGCATATTTGAGGTGTTGGGTGGAGGCATGAACACATCGGGAGTAGCGGCAGCCGGAGCGGCAGCAGGGCGGAGAAAGTTCGCGAACTCGGGAGGGAAAATGAAATGCACCTGCGGTGCTGCAGGAATATTCTTCGCAGCGGCTTGTTCTTTGAGATCGAGGCGGCGCTGCAGAAGCGGAGATTTAGCGCCACGGGCGGCGATGGCTACTCTGTCAAACAGTTCATTATTCGGTGGCGTGTCGAGGTCGGCAAACTGTGTCCCTTTCAGCTGCCCATCAAAAATCAGTACAGCTCGTATCTGTGTGTGCACTGCTTACCCAGGCAGCAGGTTTTCGGCCATCCGTTCCTCCGCTTCCGCGATTTCAAGGTCTTGCTCGGTGGGTATATACTCCCCTTCGTCACGGGGGTGTTTTTGGGCAAGGGTTGAACCCCGTAAGGGTATAAAATGACGAAGTCTTCTAGAATGTACAAACAATTGATTTTTCAGTGGAATGCTTTTCATATCACAAAGAGAAAAAGAATCAAGGAAACGTGTGTAAATCTGCACCGGAGTTATTGATGGATTTCCTGTTATTGTCAGCCGGTGAGTCATACCACTGGACGACATCCCCGATCCGGAACTTGACAATCTTTGTGTTCGAGTCGAAGCACGATTTTTGTTGTTCAGATCGTTGAAGCGATTTGAGGTGTGCGGACCAGCGTAGGCTATCTGCGAGGGCGAAATGAATATCAGCATCAGAAGCGGTCGTGGGAGTGGGGGCCAATTTTCGGGGATATCTTTCGGGTCGACGGTCCCTTCGGTTGTATCGTGATCTGGGGCGCAAAGACGTTTCAGTATGTTCAACAAAATTTTGTTACTCCCCTCGATTAAGCCATTAACCCATGGGGAATATGTTGGGGTTGTCTGGTGCATGACATTATTCGCTGCACAGAAATTATCTACCGCTTTATTCTTGAAGTGGCTACCACCATCCACCATGAATGCATCCGGGACGGCGAAGTCGTCGTCGTGTTGGCGGTACCTGCCGACTTCAGTTTCGTTGCCCATACAAAATGCGAAAATACGTCGATATAAAGGCCGACGTTCTTGAAGCCGCCTTTCCCACTCGGAAGAGACAAATAATCGCCGGCAACTAGTGAGAAGGGCTGAGTGCGGCGGATGGGTTGAAGGAGCGAGTTGAGGGTTGTTGCTCCGAAACTCTTTCACCCCGGACATTCCAACATACCTGCCGGCAGTCCGTGTCCATGCCGGGCCAGAAGTATTGATCCGACAATTTGAGCTTCGTGCTCTCGACGCTAAAGTGACCATTATCAGCATGAGTTTCCAACGCCTTCGCAAAACCTTGTGCTGCTGGGATGCATTCTGTCCAGGCTACCCGGCGTGCGGCGGTATCAGCGATGCGCCAAAGCTTGCCATCTTCGATGATGAATCCCGCGGCGCGATGAGCCGCACGCTTGCAATCCTGGATTGTTGCACCTGCGGTGTCATAGCTGTGAGCCATGTCAAACTGCCTTGAAATGACCTAAATTGCACAATAAATTCAATGTTCGCAGACCCGTGGTGTATCCGAAGGGTTTCGGGTCTACTAAAATTGGAACCCGTACCCGTACCCGGGTCGACCCGACCCGAAACCCGGCGGGTTGACCCGTACCCGTGCTCAACACTAGGAACAAGATGCCTAGCCTTTTCCAATAACACTTGGAGTCGATTCAAAAGATCTACATTGTAGTACCCTTTCCCTTTCCTTCGTGCCCGTACCCGCCCGTCCACGTCAACGCCAACGTCAACGCCGGGTCCCCTTGCCCGCGCCTGCACTGGATGCCCACCTCCCCGTCATCCCTGTCGTTGCGCGTACATCGCCGCGGCGGGATTGATGCCGTCGGTGAATGTGCCACCATACGCGTTGCCAGCGCCCTCGATTATGTTGTATTTTCAGCTCCAAAGTGAAATACGAAGTCTGGAAGATCCTTTGGACGATGCCGAAGACCCTCCGGACGTCGCCCGACACAAGAGCGACAGCGAGGAAAAGGATCAGACCATTCCAGTCAATGTTTGGTTGTTTGATGTGACAATGATAAAATCACCTGACGAGAAACGTCCGGCGAAAAAAGCGAATAAGCGTTCGGCGCACTTTTACTTTGAGCTCCCCTAATCCCTGGAAACCGGTGTTTGTTATTCGGACCGTGCCGTGTAATGCTACCTACCTACCTACCCACCTTGCATTGTCCCACAAAAGAGAAGCGCACAATTTAGCTGCAATAAACTACGCCATAGTTCCGACAAGGATTTTTTAAAGACACTGGACAAAAATACTTAGTCGTCCCCCGCTCGAGCCAAACGCTCTCGATGGTTCGTAAAAATGCGGATAAAGTCCTGAACCCCACTGTAGGCTAGGTGATTGAAGTCCGGTAGGCCAACTCCGCCCGTCGTGCTCGCCTTATGCTGCCGGTCCGTCCAGGCATCCTCCATTCGATCAAGAGCTGAGAGCCAGTCCTTGAAAACAGGCGCCATGGCTCGGAGCATCGGAGGGAACTGTTTTTGAAAATCTTTGACTTGGACGATCCTCTTGATAGTCCCCTCACGCTCATCGGCCGAGCGCGACCTTAAATGCAGCCGCCACGTTATCTCTTGGCTCGACATGGGAAGCACCTCCGTACTTGGACGGCGGGCATGGAAAAGGGTCGCCCAAACCGCGGTGTAGAAGAACGCCCAGAGGTCGTCCAGGGGGGATTGTAGATAGTGTTCTGAGGCACTGAACGCTTCCCGTAAGCGAACAGACATGAACTCGACCGTTCCCTATGCCAGACTGAGTATATGCAAGTAGAGTTGAATAAAATCAAGGACTTACCGATAATGACCTCGCATCACTGTGGTCTGCGGCAAAGTAGTCTTGCAGATAAGCCGACAGATCGAAATCAGTCAAGATAGCTTTACAGACGCGAGGTCTGCCAGAAACAACCAAAGCATTTTCGAGCTCCGAGGCGCGTTTCGGGTCCCAGGTGCCAACAGTCACCGAGACAGGTGATTCGAAGTGCATTGACTGCAACTGCTTCGTGAGATCCTCCGATTCCTCTTTCAACTTAGTATCGGCGCCCCAAGACTGAACTCGAACCTGACAAAGTCTTAGAATGTTCCCGATGCTAGGGTCGCGTTGAAGCCAGCCTCGCTCGTAGGCAGCCAGCCACCCTAAAGATAGATTAAAGAAGGTCGATGCTCTGGGAACTGTCGCACCTAGAAGCGCGTGGAGTATCGATTCACACAGATCTCCAGCACTAGCGCATCGTTCCAAAGACATCCCCTCCTCCTCCATAACGCAGACAATCATTGGTCGACGGTCAGGATCGGGGCTAACTTTGTTATCCTTGGAGAACGCCCAATGAAGAGTGTCCTTTTCGTTTTCTGTGGGCTCGAAAAGAGCAGAGGAGACAGGTCGCCCGCTTTTGAAGCAGCCTTGGAACCAGGTCTGTGTAATGGGAAGTCCGAAAAGGCCGGAACAAGCGGAAGCCATCGCCGTTTCGTTCAACGGCCCTGGGCCAGAGGTCGTTGGAGAAGAAATTCGGACAACACAGGTCGCAGACGACGACAAACCATCGGGAGCCGTATGAAAGCGCGAGGCTGGGGTTTGAAGGGTCTCCAGATCACCCTCGGGAGCGAAGGCTGCGCCAAGTGTGCGAAACTCCGTGGGAACGCATGCTGCGACCGCCTCCTCGTGGTACTTCACAGATCGGATCTCTGTAGTAACTCATGAGAATAGGCGAGAAGAGCGAGGCAAACAGCCTGGGCGTACGCGGGATGTCGGCAGGAATTGGTGGTGCCGGTGACTGTTGGCTCTCAGGGGCTTGAACACAGGTCAGACTGGGACATCGAGCGCAGCCGTCTGCGCTTACAGGAGGGCTGCGGGGACGCCGGCTTGCGAGATTTCACCAGCTCGGAAGATGCCGGGTTTTTGCCGCCAGAGCCTCAAGTTTAAGTCATTTCAAAGCAACAGGGAAGACAGGAAAGCCAAGCGTACCCGATTGCTGCTGGCCCAGGGTGGTGGTCTTCTTGGCGTCACGCTGATCTACTACGCGTTCACACCAATCAACACATTGCCAAATACTAGGGAGAACTTACCTTTGCGGTCTCTCGATGCCTGGGTTTTGGATTGCGTCGAGGCTCGTGTGCGGCGTGGGCCACCATCCAGACAGGTCTGAGGTTGCAGACCAATAAATGAAGCCACTTCAATACGAGTGTCGGCCAGCAGGCCAAGTTGAGCCTTGATTACGAGTGTGCCACGGCCTCTGCAGCTCAGAGAATGAGATAGGAGGGACACACGACGAGCGATGTAGTCCGTATTTTCGCTCCCGTACAGCGCAAGCTGGTCACCGTCGGTGAAAGACGGGAATCCCGCATCTTCGGCGTCCTGCCAGAGGAAGACGGGCCAGAGCATGCGCACTACGTCTTTGCGACCGGAGGCGGATCGAAGATCGCACGGCAGGCTTGCAGCGAGGCCGCCGTTGTGGAAGATAAGGACCCGAAAGTCGCAAGTAACCTGGTTATAGCCAAAGACGAGCCTCAATGCGCGCTCGGGGGTGGCGCTACGGAGAGCACGGGCGTAGGTTCCCGCCTGCCATATGAGCTCCGGCCACGCCTTCTTCGCCTCCACGGGAATCCGAACTTGTGGATTTTTCGCAGCCGAGAAGCCCCAGCAGCAAGGAAGGGCTTTGGGATTGAAGTCCTTTTCGTGGAGCCCCACGATGTCCGGTTTCAGCGGAGCTGCTGAATCGATGCCGTCCGCGGTAGCCTCATCGTTGGGGTGGAAATGGAGCTGCGGATACCATCGTTTCTCTCGGGGCTTCAGCACGAACTCGCTGATACTGGGGTGTGCGTGGGCGAGACGGTCGTACGCGCTGTTGATTGCTCGCCCGCAGTCATTGAGGAAGACGCAAAGAGTTTGATAGCTCTGCGACTCCCGATCGACAGGTTTCGATGTCGAGGAAGGGACCTCAATCCCGTCGAGGGCACTCGCCACCACCGCGTCGTCTACGAGGCAAATGTAATCGTCCAGACTAGGATGGAGCGGCCCATTCTGCCCGTTGGTGATCAGGTCTCTGGTATATGTTGACTTTAGGTGCTTCGGGGAAAGCATCTGCGAGATTCTCTTGGGCGAAAACTGCCAGATGTGGCCACCGAACTCGCCGGCGATATCCTTCTTCAGCTCTGACTGGAGCGAGGCGACAGGCGCTGTGTTCAGCGTTGTGGCGTGAGCGGTCGTTCGACTATGTGGAGTGCTGTGGGTGGTATCGGATGAGGGTTTCACAGGCGTAGCTGGCATGGAGGCCATCGTGAGTGTCAAAAGCAAATGTCGTGTTACCAACAATCGCATCACGTGTTAGCCGGTAAACTCCGAAACATGATGTCGTCCCAAAAAGGAAATCACATTTTCCGCTCCGTCAGCACTAGTGTTGCCAGTTTTTGACTTTCAGCCAGGACCCCGGGAAGGCTAGGTTCCCGACATCCTCGATCCGGGGATTTTTGTCCGGACAGGTTTCGGCGGGATTTGGGTATTTTTTGGACCTAGCCGAGACTGATGGGATCATCCAAAAAAGGAAACTTTTGCTCCCACGACGCGGAAAATGCCTCTTTTTCCTCTTTTTAGCGTTATTTTCGTCAAATACGAACCCTTGCGCGATGTTTCGCACAGAATCAAACAGAAGTCGGAGGTTTCCGCAAAAAAAAAATGGCCAGACCTCTGCAAGAACACATTGTTGTGCCTGCTCAGACCGCGACAAGATGCTGAAGCAGCAGAGACAAAAGGAGAAGGATCCTGGGAAGGAGAATATGCCTGCAGACACGTCCAAAGAGCCAGACACGGACGATGCTTCGGAATTTTTGGGAGTAAATCCCATATCCCTCGACGTGTTTCGCAACACATTGGGGGGCGCTGGCGACATTCAAGTTTTTTGCGCCCGTGTTGATATCTCAGCTCTCCCTATTTCGGGGACTGATGATGTCAAAGCCGCTGCCGATGCTTTGGCGGAGATTGTGTGGGAGACAATCGGATACCGCTTTCTGTAAGTCCCCTATTTTATATCGTAATTTATTGAAATGACCATTTTTCTACACAAGTTATCATTCGACTCATCATTACAAAGATTCAGAGGACTGCCGATACACATATCACTGTGCACAGCTAGTCCCGTCGCCACAGTTCAAAAAAGAATCCCGATGCAACCAAGCAACGGGACAAAGGTCAGATGGACATGTTTGAGTGTGGGGGCTGGGTGGATATCTGGGCCACCCCTAAGGAGTCCGACTGCTTTGTTCGCATCCGCCATCTTGACTGCCATCAAAAATATGTCTGCATTGACGTACCGGAGGACATCAAGAAATTTATCGCTGAAAACACGAAACTACGTGCACCTCAGGTATATATCTCTGCATTTATTTACTTGGAAAGTTACTTATCAGCCGCAAAGCTTTGGAAGGAGATACTCAAGATCTACCTGCATCCGAATTTTACGCAGAAAGCAGTCTACAGCTGGGGAATCCAATTCTGAAGGGATCTGAGCCAGTTCTTCTGGAATAGGGGTACTAGTCTGAGATCTCTTCAAAGTAAGAGCTGCTGTGGCTTTGGAGAGGTTGTCCTGCCTAGCCTTCTTGCTTTTACTCGCTTTGAGCATGGTACAGATGGAGGGGAGAGGAGAAGACAACAGAAAATGCGACTACAACGAGGCTTCGGTGAGGCGCCGGAATGTCCGAACCGATGACGTGATTGATCACGTGATGGTTCCAAATTTTAGAGGTCTATGTGGTCACTCCTGTTTCTATTCCGGGATCAAACATCCTCAGAAGCACTCTCAACCTTCACCTGCGCCTCCTGTGCCGAAGCTACTCTTCTTCGCTCGCATTGTTCGCTTCCTCTCAATGAGTGCATCAAGCAGATTTTGAAAAGGCCAGACCTGAAATCTGACGAGGCTCACCTACTTGACCAATACAAATGGCTCCATCCAGCCTGCGTCCCTCCTGCCATGCCGTTTGACGAAGGTGCCCTATGTAGGAGATAGATGTAGTGCGAAATCTGCGCAATAAAGTCCTTAGCAAACAAGATCCTATTAAAGGAATGGATGAGACGATAGCTTACGCCTATAAAAAGACGTCTACGGCGCCAGCTGAGCCCTGGATACCTTGGGACAAACGAAATATCGAAATCTGTAAAATGCAGTCACATGTGAATGCCATGCACAAAACCCTAATAATTACATCAAGGGCGATCGTTCTGTGCTACACACCTGCCGAATGGATACACAAATCACATAGCACGAGGATTTTGGATGAGTTGAAACGGTTCGCCTCACACTCACTTGCGGCCAGCGCTTGCGATATCAGAATAGCGGTGAATCACGCTGTGTACGCAAAGTGCGAATAACATTGTGTTCCAGGATGCGATAGGCAACCCTGAGATTTTCGAGGACTTCAGACATGGGCAGCAAAAAGACGCGACAAAACACGTGCATCAGGGAACCCCCCCCCCCCCAGATAATTCGAGATAAGTTTGTGCAGATTCTCTCAAATTATGTGTATAACCGTGGTTTGCACAAATGTGATGAAATTATGTTACCGAAAAAAAAATTCATCCAAAGCTTTTTAAACTCCGTGTTGGGGTCTATCGATCCACAACTTTGGTTGCCATCTTTCGCATCAACGGTTGCCCCCGCGTTATCAATCACATCTCTCCGACAAGCTCATTATTTCACTGATCTTTCCAATAAGCTCATAGGGCAAAATACATATTTTACATGGAGGCCCTCCGACCGTCATGTAAAAAATTGTGAAAACACCGACTCCAGATGGGCTCACAGGGCAGTCTTTAGTCGTCTTCTGGTCCTGCCGAGACCCCCAGGCCGGCTAATAAACACAGAACAGTCGGGGTCCTCTGGTGTGCCGAGCAGTACTGCAACGATGCGCCCCTCTGCGTCGACGACAAGGATGGGATCCCTGTAATCAAAGCGGCCCGCATAAGTGGGGAAAGGTGGCATGAGAAGCACAGGAACAAACCGCCCATTCCACAACACCAGTTCGCAGCCCTGCAGGTCCAGTTCCACGACAAACAGGGGTGCAGAATATTTTTCTTGCCTTCCATCAAAAAGCTCCCTTGGCAAACAAAAATTTGCCTCGCAACAGCAAAACAAGCTGAAAGGAGACAGCAAGTCAACCAGAAAATCTCCCGAGAACATCAGTACACAGGCGACAAGCATTTGTTCAGTGGGGTAGTCATTTGGGAGATACTATTATTTTGTCAGCACAGCAGCCAAGTGGGTTCCGGAGAACGTGACAAAGATGATGGATTCACCATATTTATGGCTGCAACTCACAAGTAGGCCGAGGAAATCCCCTCAATTCCGGTCGGACTCACGAAATTTCAATGCAAATGTGGTATGGGAGATCAATATCGTCCCAAAAGGGAATATAGTGGTTCAACCTTGGAGTGTTACTACAGTTGGATAGCTCATAATGCATAAGGCCGGTGGACACCAAAACCCTATGCATTATGAGCAATATGCATTCCGAGATTTGTCACACAGAGTGACATTCGGGTGACACGGTGTCACAGCCCGGAACATTTCGGAGAAAACGATTGTTTTTACCATTTAACTACATAGAGCGCCGGCTGTCAAGCTCCTTAAATGTGCCGCAACTTCTTGCTGAGTCATATCTGAGTGATTGTCGACGAAGGCGAAGACTGTCATCCAGTCATACAGCATGAGACGTTGTCGGCGCGTATCCTTGGGTGGTTTAGCGGAGGTTCGGGGAGCATCTTTGGGAGGTTTAGGCTTCCGGACACCCCGTGTATATGGCACACGATGCAGAACTCATGGATGAGGCGGTGAAGGCGCTGGGAAAGGAAGCTTACGATGCACTCTCTCCAGAAGACAAAAGGAAACTAGACCTCTTCATCTGGGCCGGATGCTGCATGCACAAGGACCAGAATAGCTTCAAGGGAGGAAACACGGAGATGATGGGCGAATGGGAGCGTCTTGGTGTCCAAGGTCTAATCCTGCTTGCGAACAAAGCAAACAGTGTGGCGCTTAAGCGGCTTCTTGAGCCCGGTGCCAAGGTTCCTGATACACTCACAGAGCTGGAACAAAAGGCCTTTGAAGAGTCAACCTGGGGTGGCGTCAAGCTTTGCGCCATTGCAGGGGCTATCCTGAATAACAAGGATAACAAGAAGGGTCAGGGCGACAAGCACACAGAGTTTATGACACTGCGCACTGGCAAAAATCATCTCCGATTCCCCGATACAAACAATACTCGCTTTGGTAGTCACGGTCTCATGGCAGCCGAGTTGTTGAAGCACCTGGATAATTACAGCGAGCTCATCGACATTATTGAGTTCTCGAAGACAACACCAAGGCTTACCAACATCGAGAAGAACTTGCGGGATGCTTTAGCAGATTCCGCGACATTGACAGAGCTCGGTGCGATGATTTTGTATCAGCAAGCGATTACCCATCCCTACATGCGAGTCGTCCGAGGGCCTGGAGCAGAGCACATTAATGTGCTGGATCTTGGTCCACTCCACGTCGAAGTCCGGGAACACATTCAGCAGGTCCTCGACAATCCTGATCTTCTCATTTCCATTGATGTCTCTCACGTCACGGCATCGTTAGATGGACAGGGATGGGAGGATTCGGATGCTATCGAGGCAGTCATAGAGCGCATGACAGAACTTCCTCACCTGAAGCCAATCACAGTCGCATTTTTCCGTGGAGTGCTGGCGACATGGGTGAGATTCTCATCAGAATTTTCCCCGGGAGGTCTGATTGATGAAGCATCTGCGACTGAGCGCCAGCTTGCTTGGATGCCGTCAACCAATGATGCCAACAAGGGATCCCTGGGCCAATATCGTGTTAAAATGCGCAAATCTCCGACACTGACTCTCCATCAGTTCAATGCAGAGGTCATGTATAATCGAAATGATACCCAAGAATTCATGGACGCCTTGTTCGAGCCCCCGGACCATCTGTACATCATGTGAACGGCCCGGAAAGAAGACGCCAGTGGGCTGGAACGTAAACGGAAGACAGTCCTTGCTGATTTCCGAGTGAGATTGGCGCAGATGAAGAAGCAGAAGGACATACTCAAGCGCCAAAAAGAGATTGAAGATCTCCGCACGCTGCTGCAGGTCAAGCTCGTCTCAAGTATTGCCCAGATTTACGACACGACTTGAATCTTTCGATCAAGAAACTTCACCAGCAGTTGGATGCCTTCCGCTTGCGAGGAGTCCCCGACATCAAAGCAAATAGTAATTATGCCAAGAAGGCTGACAAACAGGCAGCTCTTGTGGTGGCACTTCAAAAATTCCAGCTATGTCCAGAGCTTTACCCAGTTCCTCAGGCAGAGCAGTGACATCGGTGGATCTTTTTGGCCGCTTTCCAATTCACAGCCAATCTTGTCAGCCAGCAAGAGGAATGCTCGAGTCTGTTCATCATTCAATGTGTGCTTGACGATCAGTGCAAAGCATAATTGCTGGTATGGACGTAGAGACGACCACGAGGAGTGAGAATCCGAACTTGTGGTATTGAATAGCTCATACAGTTCATGCGCTCTTTTTGCTTCTTCGTCCAATGTTGTACAAAGAGCATGCGGTATCCTTTCAGATGTTCGAAACAGGTGAGCACCATTTTCTCTGCTGTTTTCTGCAGATTTTAGGCGGCGTTTGATAAGCATATCCTTCTCCGTTAACAAGTATTTGGACGCAAGACTTGCTTGGACAACGTCATCTTCATCCCCGAGTCTAGATCTTTGCCCGAATTTTGCACATATCTCACTGCTTGGTGTAGTTTGTACAGAATAAAAGCCAGCGCCACTTGCCTCGGAGACAATTTGCTTTGCATCACGGGTAGCGCGAGTATCCTTCAAAAGTGGTGTGTTTTCCGAGTCTAATTTATCAGGATCAATAGCCGTCTGCATTGCATTTTCCCACACTGGATCGTATGTCTCATCTCCGTCGTCGCTTCCACCAATTACCGTGTTCTTTGCCATTCTCTTCAACTCAGCAAGCCGTTTGCTACGTTTTGCTGCAAAGTCAAATTTGGCATCTCTAGTCTGGTACAAAATTTGCATATTGAGCACAATTCTTATGCGCTCCGGGGACATCGACATTTTGAAGTCATTGAGCGCATCGAGCCAAGCAATATCTGGTGATTTAAGTGGGGATAGCTTTGTGTCTGACCAAGGTTTGAACAATGAGAGGATGACTACGGCATACCTCATCTCGTCACTCTCTAAGTCATTCCGAGGAACACGGTACCCCAATAAAACGGGTACTACGGGACTATCTAATTTTTTAAGGCAGTGTGAAGTGTACTGTTTGAAGCATGTTGCATTGTGTTCATGTACCAATCCAGTATTCTCACACAAATCTCGATGGTGTTGGTCCCTTCTCTGCTCATAGTCCACGGAATTGGGATCCAATGGACGGCTTAAAACAGTCATTGCCCCGTGGAATGACCGTATTATGTGTCACGGTTATCAGGATACGACCATGACCTCCACCCCAACGTCGGCTGTCTCCGGCTGGAGTTCATCGAAGGCCAAATCCAACATCTTAGCCGAGTGCCTTCTGCTCCCGGGCACCAGAGTATCACTCTCTCCCATATCCGAACCTTGGTGCATACTTCCCAAATGTTCTGCAACAGCAATCCGAAGGGCATGCAGCTTGGAGGCTTTATTCTTCAGTCGATAGTTCCGAGGAATCACTGTCATGCCAGGGCTCCAAAGTGTCCGATGTTTTTCTAGTTGTTCATGAATTTCTTTCACTTTGAGCTTGCTGATTTCATCCTCAGTGAGGATGAGACCACTCAGTTGAGACGCTGTTTGGTGGCATTTCGTTCCGATATTTTCGACTGTCGGCAAGCCCAATGTCTGACCCAATTTCAGCAAAAATAACTCAAACCTGCACGGACGCCCTACATCCAACTGAGCCAGGATCTCGAAAATGAAAGCGGAGAGGTCATTGCTGTTGCATGTGGTCCAGGCCTCCTTGGTGTCACGCACAACCGCTATCGACTCGCTGAGTTCACGTATGGAGGGGAATAACTTTAATGGATTAGCGCTGCTTCAGTATGAACTGAGTATAAGTACCTTCCGCAGCCGCCCAGCGACAGCGGTCCCAAAAATGCTGTTTAAGATCTAATATCTGCAGTCATTTTCATAAAAGATAAACAGGAGAACTCACTCTGGATTTAAAAAACTCGGTCAAGAAATCGCGGTGAAATGCCTTTTGCAATCATATCAGCAACACAAGTCCCGGCCGGTTTAGCAGAAGCATACCAACAATGCGACGTTACTTCTCAGGATGTCAGATATTTCACGTTCATCCACATTCATCCAGGCCACACGTGTCGAATCTATGCAACTAACGTCGGCGACCAACGCACCCAATGACGGCAAAAGCTTGAGCAGATATAAATACGTCAGACTGTGTATGGTACAATGGGGAGAATATCACCACTGATAATGTAAATATCAGTTGCTCAGTGCCCTTGGGGACTAGGATCGGAGGCTGGAGTGGACTGAGAGCGGGGCTTGCGAAGAAATCTTCCATATCTTGTTGTTCTGCTTTCAATTTTCTACATTTCACCCCCATTACTTATGGCGTTCCGGAGTCCGGACTGCCCTCTCCCTCGAACATGGCGATAACCGTCAGGCAGAGTGCCGAAGAAAAGTGCGAGACCCAAGCGTTCCGCTGTACCTTGTGGTGCCTCCAATTATATCCCCAGGGCCATCGAGCGACCAGGGGTTTCATGTCCGCGGGAGAGTGGTGAAACTCAGCTTCTGGTGTGGCCGGTCGATGATAGCATCTGTAAGACTGTATGGAGCCATTTCAAGTCCTATTTTGATTGTATTCATCTGCGGGGATAGCCCGCAAAAATTAAGTTCGAGCTGTCTCCTCAGATTTCTGTTCCGTGCCCCGGTACTTTCCAGGGAGGACGGAGAAGATGAAGTTAACTTGGCTGCAGCGCTTGGATACGACGAGCTGTAGTTTTTGTTTTTCCCTTATTTTTACGTGCACGATATGTATTCCATTCAATGAATTACAGAGGCCTACTACCGTCCATTGACCAAGCCGTCATTGTAGGTGTCCTGCCATTTAGCTACTTCTGCGTTGCTGATTCCAACAATATAGGAAGCAGAGCTACAGATGCTTATGATTACTTCATCATCTCCGAGATGTCCCCGAGCCAGAGTACCCAGGTGCGGCACCTTAATTGGGATATCACTGCACCGAAAAGCCGTATCAGCACTTGGTTCCTGTATGGGCTAAGGTGATCACAACGCCATGCAAGGCTTATGCAAGGCTGGTGAATCTATGAGCAGGCTCTGCCAGCCTGGGGACACCCCTGCCAAACCCCTGCCAGCCTGGCACAACCCTTGCAATGCCTGGTGAAGGTATTGCAAGGCCTTTGAAAGGTCGGCCGACCTGTTCCGAACTACCAGGTCACGCCTGATATTTCCACCAACGGTTGGACTATCAGTATCAACAACAGAGTAGATGAATGAGTTGTGGTACGCTTTATAAGGTGCTTGACACCATTTCTGCAGCGGATAGGCAGAGTCGGCCCAAACCCACTCATGTGGCTCCAGCAGAATCTCGTGCTGTTGGGGTACAATGTCAAGTTGAACAAAGTTGCGGTGATGCACAGGGGACATCGAACGCGATGCTAGAACGCTAAATGAGTTGAGATGAGCCTCTATTGCGTGTGACTGTAGCCCGAACGCATTTCTGAAGACCAATGGATAATAAACTTGTGAGATAAGTAAGGTGAAATGCAGGAAAGACGGTGCTAACTCACAATGAAAGACGTTTCAAACATCAAGAAAAATGAGAGTAGATCTAATTGGGAAGATCCTGCCTCGATCTGGGTAAGTAGACACAAAGAACTCAGGGTTGAATGGATTTCATCTGTAGTAATTATAAGCTTGAACGAAGCTGCGCAGATTCGGACGGCCGTCGAGTGTGATTGAAAGGTGTCAAATGAGTTGAAATTGATTGTTCTTGATGGCGATTCAGGGTCCAACGCTTCGGCGAAGACCAGGAGATCCTAAACACGGCAAATCAAACTTCAGTCAGGTAGAATTCAATCGGAGGAACCAGGCTATGATCAAAGGCGCCTTAATCAATGTTGATAAGGAATGCGAACCTACTCGAGACGGTACTAGGTTGGTTAGGGTAGTAATCGAGAAGAAAATCGAACTTGAACATGACTTACTTGGATAATAAGTGCAAGTCAAAACCGCAATGACGACTCAAAAGTAGTATTGAAGGCGTGATGAATAAATTGTTGTTGAAGGACTTGAAAAGAGTTATAAGCAAAGGATGATGGTGAACGAACTTGAGAACATACCTGACGAACCATGGCTTCAAAGTAGAGTTCAACGATGGTTGAGACCTAATTCATACCTTGTAAATACACAGGAAGACTGAACCGGACCTGAAGGGTAGAATTGGCCCAAAATCGTGTTTAATCGAGCGTTTCTCGTCTCTAAATCTGGGCTCACCACAATTGCTGTACTGTAAATTCAACAAGGCATTCCGCCGCCGATTCAATGGTTTTATAAATTTTATCCTGGTGAAATTAATACACAAGATATATGTGTCTTAACGTTGGAGCCGGGGACGAATACGAATATTGGCAAAATGGTACACAGTCCAATGTAAGCAGGCGCATCAGTATGAACCATGCCAAATCGCTTCCAGCGCCGTCATGTCCGCAGTGAGGATGCACAACACAGCCGATCGCGATGCCTATAGGGCGGTAAATACACATATTCCACTAAAGTATGCCTTCTAAATCAGCAAAGAGGGCTTTGTAATTCCTGGATTTAGAGGCCCGAGACCGTGAAAAGATGATGAGGGCGACGAGGACGATGGTGAAGACAATAGTAAGTATGATGGCCGACACAGTTAAAAATGTGAAATAGGGTTTTTGAACAGCAGGTGGTGTCTCGACAAAGGCCACGAGGAAGAGCTCCCAAAACTGGTGCTATTTGACAACCAAGGGTCTACACGCCTGTTTGATACTGTTTTCAAACACATAGAGAATATGCATACCGTTAACCCAGTGAACACCGACTATAATGTGGATCATGCTCACAACCTACAAGCTATATGTGTCCCATCGGCCACAGACTCGATAAATTGGATGATAAAAGTCCATGTGGGTTACAGCTCTTTGCGGAACTTAGGGCGCGGCCGATTTTTTTTTCCTTTTTGAGCTGTTTTTGATCATTTCAGCCAGAACAGCTGTTCTGACCTCAATTCTCAGCGTACGTTTCTGAAAACTATATGAGCAGAATTACACGACAATTCCGCAGGGCATGACATCCTCAGAATCCTTCCATACCCCCGGTAGTAATTATAATATATTATTTTGCATGTTTTGCGGAGATCATCTCTTGTGTCGTGATTTAAAGGTTGTGTGGGATGTTGTATGGCTCTAAAAACAATTATTTGTATGGCGGAGGGCACACCGTCCTCGTAATTGAGGCATGGCACCCGGAGCGTGTGAACAGTGGACTTGAACAAGCAGAATATAGGTACAGCTCAGGCTCTGTGTATTTGTGTGATCTATGATTGAATGAGCTGAGAAACTGACCATTATCATTCTATTGAGTGTCCTGGAGGAGTACCACGGCTCGGATTTGCTCTTGTACTTCCTGTACAGCACCACGAGACGACTCGATCACAACGATTCTGGGCACGTGACCGCGCTTGTGATCACATTGGGACATGTCGCGTCGCCGGACGGGGATGCACAGAGTTGATCTGAGGCGTGTAATCTCTCGAAAACACTTCAAAGTCAGAATATTGACAATTGGTTCACTCGCTGGAGGATAGAGCACACAGATATATAAGGCCTAGACTGTAGGAATATTTCACAGCTTCAAGTCCACTGTTCACGCGCTCCGGGTGCCATACCTCAATTAAGAGGACGATGTGCCCTCCACCATCCAAATAAGTGTTTTTAGAGCCATACAACATCCCACACAACCTTCAAATCACGACACAAGAGATGATCTCCGCAAAACATGCAAAATAATATATTATAATTACTACCGGCGGTATGGAAAGATTCTGAGGACATCATGCCCTGCGGAATTGTCATGTGATTCTGCTCATATAGTTTTCAAAAACGTACGCCGAGAATTGAGGTCAGAACAGCTGTTCTGGCTGAAATGATCAAAAACAGCTCAAAAAGGAAAAAAAAAATCGGCCGCGCCCTAAGTTCCGCAAAGAGCTGTAATCGCTCAAGCTGAAAAGGCGGTCCAAACAAAGAGAGTAGGATGGCCACGAACATCAAAGAAGATGTTGTTGGGGCAATCACAAACATTTGCTTGAATTCTAATCAGAATTGGAAACTTTGTTCTGCCTTTACCGACCCATCCACGAGAACATGAGTGTACGTCGAAACCGACAACTTGCAACAAATTCAAACACTGTCGCGTCAACTGGTGTTCGTACTCAGCTGAACATAATCCACTGATGATCGCTGCTGAAGAATACCGAAAACTGTTTTATGTCCACGATTACCCAGGAACCCACACCGGCCAGTGGATCAGATACAAGGAGTATAATGTATGTTATCAAGCATACTTCTCCGATGTGTTGCCGAAGTCAATGAGTCGCAAGGTACAGGACGGAAAAAGTTATGGACAAAACTGTGAATTTTAAGACGAGGATCGCGGTGACGAGATATTCCCAAATGGGGAGTGTTGCTCGACGTTGAAATGAGGTCGGGGATCACCGACCTCATCTCGACGTTGGCCAGAGCACATTGATTTGGGGTCAAATCAGCGGTCAGGCCAAGGTCTCTTGATCCCAGGTCGCTCCGAGGTCGTCAGGCAAACCGTGGTGTAGAAGCAGGAGAAAGGCGCCGGATCTTTCCGAGTAGACACTTGGTACAACTACAACAAACAAACACAGTTACCGCTGAGATCGAGGACCAAATCCGCAATCATTCCGCATCCGGGGTGCTAGGCCGAGGCACGACAACTTTAGTAGCATAGGCGTTCGTGAACGCCTATTGATGGTGCCGAACGCCTATTAATGGTAATGAACGCCTATTGATCATCAATAGGGGTGTGAACGCCTAACGAAAGTGATGCGTGTGCCACGCCTTGCCGTCCACTGCCGTCCTTCGGCAAGGGCTCAGTTGGTTAGGGGTTCGGGTTGGCGGTTCAGGTTAGCGGTTAGAGGTTAGAGGTTCGGGTTAGCGGTTAGCGGTTCCGGTTAGAGGTTCCAGTTAGTGGTTAGAGTTAGAGTTAGGTGTTAGGGTCCAGGGATATTGTAAAAGATGTTGGGGGACATGTTGTCTGCAGCTGAACCTGCCGAAGTCCCGCGATGTGATGGCTCGCCACATTACCGCATATAGATGACACCTCAAGAAATAGGTGTTCGGTACCATCAATAGGTGTTCGGCACCATCAATAGGCGTTCACGAACGCCTATGCTACTAATCTTGTATGTACTCTGCTAGGCCCCCTCGTATGTTTCTATATAACGTTGGTCCCCCAACTCATTAACCCATTACTACAGACACTCAGCATCGCGCCTGAAGTCTGGAGTGCTGTCGAAGAGAAGGTTTCTGAAGACCGACGGGCTAAGTGCGTGACCCCTAAATTCGAATCTCGATGCTATCTATCCTTTCTGACCCCGCTAGGTGCAATTACGACCGCGAGTCGCGTGTACTTGTCGTCACATGCCCAACTGCCGTCCACGACACAGTTTCTGCTGTCGTCCGCCCATTCCGGGCCATCGCAGACTCAAAGTCGACCTCGAAATTCTTCTTCGACACAAAAGCAGAGCTCGCCGTCAGCCGTACTGGTGGCGCCAATGCCAACGAGATACCGGACTTTGCCTTTGGGAAAAAGCCAGCCGCACCCACTGCCGAGCGAAAGCCTGGGATTATCGTCGAATGGGGCTACAGCCAGTCCTCTGCGAGACTGCAACTGAAGGCCGAGCGTTGATTCACAGTACCCAGCGTCAAATGTGTCATTTCCATCAAATTCAAGTCCAAAGACTTCGCTATGCCTCACGCCTTCGTTTCGCCCCCGCAAAAACCTGTGGATCGTGCCGTGTTTGCCTCCGCTTCAGTTGGTCTGGACGACGTCATCTTCGAGAACCATAACTGGGCACCCGCCATCGAGAAGATCACTGTGAGCATATATTTTCGCGAGGACAACGTACGTGACGCAGTCACATCCACCCGACATTGACCTTGGCTTTTTTGCTCAGGATATAGTATATCCGATGGTGGCCAAATGGTATTTCCCACTTTTGTGACCTGATATTGATCACTGACATGTTTCTCCTTCCTAAGATATAACACCCGGGGCGGAAGATTTAGTCCGCTCACAAGAAGCCATCGTTGAAACCATGTACTGGACGCTTCGCAGATTTATGGGAGACGCGGAATTCAGCATCCTCTATACTAATCAGCAGGCCTTTAGCATCGACTGGCCTGCCTTCCATAACGACATCGAAGTGGCGCAGCTGGAGGACGCATTCAGGCGCTATCTCAAGTGGGTCGGCAAGAAGGTTATGGGTTCTGGGGGTATTACTTACTTATTTATTGGTTGGCTGGACACTTCTAATACTCTTACTCTTCCTGTGCACTGAAGACTGTTCTGAATGGTGGGCAGATCAACGGGGGCTGCAAGTGTGTTGAGGAACTAATTATGCTGAATGAAAATTTATACCATTGATGCCTGAACTCGGTATCGAAAGTGCGGCATTGTGAGTTGGCATTATGGTTGCAAGGTAGGACGTGTCACACAATGACAAACATGACCAAACGCAATCTGCGCAATTTGCGCGATTTGCAGACGCTGACTAATATTATCGCCCCTTTGGGCAGACTTGGTTCCTTCGGGTTTCCCCGATGATCTAGTATGCGACTAGTGCTGCCGCGAGGTGGAGGTACCTCGAGGTGAGTTTCACCTCGCCTCGGACTGTTGCCATATATGGCACCTCGAAATGGCATCACCTCGGCTCCGCTCGAGGTACCTCCGAGCTCGTTTGATGCCTTTCACGGTCGCAAGCGCTCTCCGCACTCACTGTACTTCCAGCCTTTTTCTGGTGCCATTATTATTGTCAATCGCTGTATTTTCTGTGTAAACCCACCAGGCGTACCTATTATACCGTTGCCCGCAAAAAATCACGGTGATGTCATTAGTTTGCACCTTCCAGAGAGCGCAGAAAGTGAGTGAGAGACAGGGTCGATTAGAAGTCCTTGAATGCATCCAAAAAATCTCAAAATTATTTGAGACTGCTCTCTCAGAGGTAAAGAATTTTTTGCAAGTGAGAATTGTAAGAAAAAACGAAGTATTGGGGCCTTGGTCCCGTTATGTTACTTCAACCCAATTTAGGCTCTATTGATCAGTTCTTTGAGTTTTGGGACGAGAAAAAAATGTACGGTCATGTTCTGACATATTCTGAGCCAGTCTATGGCAAAAGTGCATCGATTTTAAATAGGGATGGTCACGGGTACGGGTTCGGGTATAAAACAGTCGACCCTGACCCGAACCCGGAAAACCCGGACCCAAACCCGCGGGTCTACGGGTTGTCCACGGGTTGTCCGAATTGATCGGATCACGCCTGCCGAAGCCTGCCGGGGAGGTTTAACACCTTAAACATGAAATATGTTGACTAATTAAGGGTTTTAAATGCATCGGGTGCTTAACGAAAGGTTGGGAGTACCTTTGATAGCTGGTAGTGATGTCCAACTGCCCTGAAATGAGTTAAATTCCATAACAAATTCGATGTTCCCAGACCCGCGGTGTACCCGAAGGGTTTCGGGTCTACTAAAATTGGGACCCGTACCCGTACCCGGGCCGACCCGACCCGGAAACCCGCCGGGTTGACCCGTACCCGTGACCATCCCTATAATGATTTATGGTGTGCAGAGTGCACGTCGACGATGGTGCGAAGGCATGGGAAACCACACTTCCTATCCGAGGACTACTATAGCTAGGCACCCCTCCCCCCCTCCATATAAGGAAATTTCTCACATCCGAAGCCCCTTGCATGAGACATTTCTAGTGATTCTATAATGCGGCCCATGTAATACAAGAGTAGTTCACAATACTGGTCATTGATACAGCTGTAGCACAGTAAAAAAACATACATTTAGCGCATGGAATGTGGACGTAACCCGAAATCGCATCTAGATATCGTCTATATCCAAATCGCCGTCATCACCAAACTCGAACGTGTACTACTCGCCATCGCCCAGGTCAACGGAGCTGTCAATGGGGAGCTCGCCACATGCTTTCACTGCAGCACTGTCAGTGGGGGAAACACCACCGCCTCGACCGGGACTCACAGTTGAGCACGTCATCCACGGTGTACTTCACGATAACGTCCGCCTTGTCGTCCGGGGAGTCCGGGAGGGAGAGCAGCACAATGTCTCCCCGGTTAATGCACACCTAGATGGTGGGGTCAATTAGCCGCATCTGGCTGCGGAGGGTGTATATGTAGTGTGCCTTTTTGCCCATCTTTCCTCGGATGTGCGCCAGCCTCTGCTCGCCGTCGAAGCACTGAGCCTCTAGACGGCCCTTTTTGAGCATCTTGGTGACCTGCGCATACTCCTGGCCGTCCTCGGGGAAGACCAGCTCGCGCTTGTCGTCGTCGTTCTCGTTTTTACCATCGGGTCTCTGATTTTTTCCACCCTGGCGTGGGGGGAGACTCAGTCGCTGGGGGCGAGGGAGGGCTGGGCGTACCTTTCCTTTGTTCTGTAGCCGAATAACTCATCAGAGAGGTGCGGAAAAATGTGGGGTACATATGCATACGGACCTTCGGCATGCTGGGCGACGGGATGTGGTGGTAGGTGGTGGTGTTGGAAAACGATGAGTCATACTCAATATGACTCACGGAACACAGCGCTGTTTGTTTTCGATGACGACGGCGGTCGTTCATATCATTCCTCTCCTCACGGGTTTTTCTCATCATGTACGGAGGGGCCAGGAGGGCAAGCGGAATCGACGTGTTGCTCCTCAATGTTGCCCTTCCCCCCCAAAAAAATATCAGAGAACACGCAACGACACTGGACGCAGTCAAAATGCTTTCTCCAGCCTCAGGTTGGAACGTGGTAATGCTCGTCAAGTTTCCGCTGATAATGGCCGTCGCAATACACCGCCAACGGTCAGACACACAGTCGCCAACTTCCGTGGTAATGTCATCATTGTGGCTGGCCAGGTCAAGCTCGTCAACATTGCTGATTGCAGTACACAGCAGCCTTATTCCTCCATCGCAGATCTCATCCGCCTGAACTCTAGCGAGTTTGATATTTTGAAGAATGGATGAGCACTGCTCCACCAACGGAGGCAGTGACGCTGAGAGACCCACATTCAACTGTAGGTCCACAAGCGAGGGCAGATATTACCCACAGCCTTTAAATAAAAGCATTTTCGACCATTTCTTTCTATCACTAATTGCTAACGAATTATTCCGGAAGATCTAGATAGGTTTCAGGGCAATCTGCCCAGACCCCACCGAGAAATCTGCAATTCTGTCCTGGGGATCAAAAATGTCCAAAAAAGGAAAATAAATCGCTCGCGCCTTCGGTACTGCACTTAGCTGTAAACCAACCGCCCGCCTGGTGATGTTTTTCCTTATGGTTGTGTTCAAGAATTTTCGTTCCATTGGAGGAAGAATTCCTTCCGGTAAGGAACGATTCCCAGTCTCAATCCCATCGTGATACCAGACAGCGCCATTCGGCTTGACGATTCCGCAGGTGAAATGCGAGTGCCCACTGTATATAACAGCCCTGAATGCATATCGAAGTTTTTCTTGCCCTTTAGTCAAGGTTACGGCTGTTTCAATCACAATATTTTGATCTGAAAGCGACAGATAGAAGCACGACGGAAATTCAGTGATTTTGGTGATGACCACAAGTCCATTGCTGCATTTTTCACATGCCTTGTTAGCGGGATACATCCGTCTAGCATTCAGCCAGTGGGACACTCCATAATCCACCTGATGGCGTGCATGCATATACAATCGTGAACTATGGTCTGTGCACCTGGAAACCCAGGAGTAGTATTGTTTTCTGTGTTGCATCGAAGGCATTTTTCCGTTTACTCACCCCAGTCCATAGACCCAAACAGGCAATTAGCAAGATCATCTGTGGAAACGACATCTGCACCGTAGGGAAATTCTTCAGGCCAAGCTTGGTGAAATGATTTTCTCACATTATCCCTAGCAGATTCCAATTTATCAGTTTGACTGCTGAAGGATTCGAACCCTCGGACGAGTTCAGTCATGAATTGGTTGTACGGACGCAACCAATCGCTCCATTTATGTCATTGAGATTGCCATATGTCGTTTTTTTTTTGGAGCGTTTGGGATAATGAAATTCAGTCTGCAGAAGCATTCCAAAAGTCATCCGCTGGGTCTACCAGATAAATCCAGTTAATGCCGGGGAAGTTGTCCAGGGAGGAAATGCCATTAGCACGGTACCATAGTGTGGGGCTCCAGCCGTAAAAAGTTTATCCTATCCCATTTCTTGGATCATTCAATGTCAATGGCTGTATACCCACTAAAACCCCCACTGTGTAAGTCCAATCATCCGGCAGAGTGTCTTCGTTCATTAGTAGACCACTCCATGTTCTTAGAACAAGATCTTTATTCAGCGCAAGATTACCAAATTTCATCTCGTCCTAGTGCGGAATTCACAGATTTCAGCCATCGGTTGTGAATCTCAACATCTGTAATGTTATATGGTGTGGGTTCTTCAGAACCTTATCATTCCGGATGTTCCAGATTGTGTGCCAGGCCATGGATACCAGAATGGCAAATAATCGTCCCATAGCAGGGATAATTTTCCCGTTTGAGTGTTTAAATCTCACAAGGTTACAACCCAAGATGAGTCCCTGAGGGGGGCCAGTTGGAATATTTCATGGCCCAGAGTTCCTCGGGCAGTTGCCAAATTAATTTTGCCCCTGAGGCATCACATTCAAGCGCGATGTGTTCCAGGTTCTCAGGGACTCCACATGTTGGGCAGACTGTAATGGCATCAAGATTGTCTCCCCTCCATCTGCACCATGCCCAAAGCCAGTAGAAGCAAGAAAGCTGGGCAGGACAACCTTTCCAAGGCCACAGCAGCTCTCAATATGTATCCAGAAGTCACCGACTCTGAAAATGTTGTGAATCGACTTCCAGAATAATTCACGTTGAAGTCGTCTCAGATTTGTGGAACGTATAGATTTCCAAATCATTTCATCAGTAGGAGTGTAATCAGAGACTTCATGCACAGAGCAACGGATACGATCTAAGTTGATAAATGTTGCCTTCCTGAAGGGTTCTGAGCATCTGCCTTTAATGATTTTCGTAAAGATTCGTTGTGAGCCTTGTGAGATTAGGATACCCAGGCAGCTGAACATTAAATCGATTTGGGTATCAACCTCAAGCGGAGGGTATGAATCAATACCTGCAGTGACGGGGAAAGTGATTGTTGTCTGCTTGAACTGTGTTCATGCAACTCGCTCATTCAGAGCCGCAAATATTGCTTTGAAGAGCAGGAAACTGGGGTCTAACATGTCATTTTCAGATTTTGTTCTCTCCTTAATTAGTGTTTTGAGCAAAAAGTCGGATGAAGAACATAGCAGTAAGGGGACATTGTGTGGGATTTTCTTCAGCACTGTAAGGGTAGCCCCCAATATTCCTGATTTAAAGTTAAATTTTATCGTTGGGTTGTCTGTTGGAATGGCAAACCGATGTGTGCCGGCATCTCCTCATGCGGCACATTTATGGACATAGTGCGTGCTCGTTTCCATGAGCGCGCCTTCATCTATGCACTGATTGCATTTGTATCCCTAATAATTACCTATGATTGCACTTACCGACTTATATGGTTTTATAGCTACTTATGCCTCCTTCCAGTTATATTTACTTTGAGTTGTATTTAAGCAGTAGTACAAACGGAATATTAGTTCAGTTCAATCCGCTCCTCCCAAGTCACTTATTCAACAGGTTATGGGCCCCGCCCAAATCTAATTCTCCACACACACCTACTACTCAACAAACCTCTCTTCACCACACGATGTCCACCACAAACTCGAAATTGAGCGACTACTTCCTACGCATTCCGAAATGCGAGGCCGATGGTAGCAACTGGTCGATCTACAAGAACCGGTTTAGCTACGCCGCTGATGCTGCTGGACTAGCTGACCATTTGCTAGCCACTCACCTCGCTCCTGTCGCTCCCACAACTTCCTCGCCACCGACCACAGCAGAGACCGCTGCTGTGGAGGCCTTTGACAAAGAGTTAAAACCTGGAAGTCCGGCCAGGCCATCGTCAAACAGGCCATTGCGAGCTCCATTCCTGACCCGCTGTTCTTGCGTGTCAAGGACGCGAAGAGCGCTGCGGAACTCTGGACCAAGGTGTCGGAGGAGTTTGAGAAGAAGTCGAAGATGGTTACTGTGGATTTGAGACGCAGGCTTCAAGATGAGCGCTGCACAGAGACAGGAGATGTTAGAACTCACCTTGCGAAGTTGCAGACACTTCGCACAGACCTTATTGGCATGAGCGCCGACCCGGGCGATGACAACTTCACCGCCATTATCCTCGGCTCGCTCCTGCCCTCCTACGATCCTTATCTCTCGGCGATCACGGCAACTTCGACCTTGCTCGCCAAAACCCTCGCACCCGATGATCTCATCCGCGGCCTCAACGAGGAGGCCGATCGCCGAGCCCTCAAGCAGAAATTCAAGAAGGATGACCGCGACATTGCGTTCTCCACGGGGAGCGCAAAGGTGGCCGCAAAGGCGGCCTGAAGCCCAACGTGGAGTGTTACAACTGTCACAAAAAGGGCCATGTCAAGGCAGAATGCTGGGCGAAGGGCGGAGGCAAGGAGGGCAGGGACCGAGGGGGAAAGGGAAGGGGAAGGGAAGAACCGCGAGGATGCCAACGCCGCCAGGGATGATGACGGCGTGTGGATGGCGCAGGTTGAGAATAACCTGCGGCTATTCAAGGAAGAGTGTGGATCACTCACCAACGGCAACGGCGACCCTCCGCAAAGCAGTGCAGGGTATTGGTTGTCTGACTACGACGATGAAGACTTCTTCGAGGACGAAGAAGATGGCACCGTCAGCGACACGACCTCAGTTCCCACAATGGAGGACTTACTAGCAGTCGCGAATGGACTGGCAGACACAGACGACACTGGCAGCGAATACACACCCTCGGACCTGGACGGTATCGCATATTTCATGCAGCTCCTGGATGGATCCGACTCGGAGGACAGTGACAGCGACGACGGGTCCATGCCGGACCTGCAGAGCATGTCGGACAGAGACAGCGAGTGCGACTCGTTGCCGGATCTGCCAAAGGTGTCAGATTCGGAGTCGGAGAGAGATGCGGATGCAGAGGAGAGTGACACTGAGTCCTCACCCGATTTATTTTCCGCATGTGGTTCTGACAATGTGTGTGAACCCGCCATCAGTCAAACTACCTCCAAATACGGGCCGGATCGCCCACCGGTTCACTTCATGGATGACCTCGCAGATTGGGTCAAAATATCTGTGAACGAGTGGATCAGCAATCAGCAGGACACCGCCGAGGAAAAGATTACCTCGTCCTTTGATATGGCAATGCTCGCCAATGGCGGAGGCACTGCCGCAGTCGAAACAGAGTTATACGACTCGGGCGCGTCGCGCCACATGTCCCCATACCGCCACAAATTTATCAATTACACCTCAATCCCGCCGAGATCCATCACCGCGGCAGACAACGGCACGTTCCAAGCTATTGGACAAGGCGACATTCGGATCAGCATTCCGAATAGCAACGGCATAGCCAGCATACTCCTGAAGGGTGTGCTGTATGCACCAAAGCTGGGACTCACGCTTGTCTCAATCAGTAAAATCACTGATGCCGGCTTTGCGACGCTCTTCCGCGATGATTTCTGCAGGATTTTTGATAAAAAGAGAAAAATTCTGGGGGTAATCAACAAGAAGAACGGCACCTATCGCGTTCAGCACGGACCTGGTGAAAATCCCGGGATAACCGCTGCGAGTGCCATCGAAACCGTCTCCATCGAGGAGCTGCACCGCCGGATGGGCCACATCGCGCCGGAAGCTGCCAAACGTCTTGTCAAAGATGGCTTGGTGACCGGCATCAAGCTTGACGGATCCACGGAGATTAAATCCTGTGATTCATGTGAGTACGCCAAATCGACTCGCAAACCGGTTGCGAAGGAGCGCAAGGAGAAGCGTGCTGCTTCGATGGGGGATATCATTCACTCTGATCTCTGGGGGCCTGCATCGACGCGAACAATCAATCATCGTGAGTACTACGCCAGTTTCACGGATGATCATACTCGCTGGTCGCGCTTGTACATCCAGCGCACGAAGGACCAGACATTCAGCTCGTACCAGGCGTTCGAGGCGTGGCTCTTGACTCAGTTTAAAGTCAAGATCAAGAAACTCCACTCCGACCGCGGAGGGGAATATTGGAGTAACGAATTTGATGCATACCTTGCCAAAATGGGAACCGAGCGCAGTTTCACTGTCCACGACACGCCGGAGCACAACGGGATCGCGGAACGGCTCAACCGCACGATCTTGGAGCGTGTTCGCGCTATGCTACATGCTAGCGGGCTCCCCGAATTTCTGTGGGGGAAGCGGTCAATCACGCCATCTATTTGAAAAATAGAACTTCGACACGTGCCTTGGACGGCAAGACACCTTACGAAATGGTGTATAAGCGCAAACCGGACCTCGCGCATCTCCCAGAGTTCGGTGCGAGGGTCTGGGTCCATAATCCGGATGGCAGCAAGCTGGAAGGCCGCGCGGAAGTTGGCCGTTGGGTTGGTTTTGATGAAGTCAGCAGTGGGCACAGGATTTATTACCAAGGCAAGAGAAACATTGCTGTGGAACGGAGTGTCCAATTCGATAAGGATGATGTACTGGTACCCATGCCAGTCGATCTGCAGCTTGAGGGGGAGCAGGAGGATGACAATCAGCCCTCGACCGCAAATTTAAACCCAAACCCAAACACGCACCAAAATCCCGTTGCCACGCCAACTCCCGCTACTGCGACACACCCTCCATCCCCTCGCACTCCACCCACGGCGCCGAGGTCGCTCCCCGAGTCCCCATCCATCGACAAACTCGTGCAGCAGTTGGCACGCACGGATCCGCTCGGCCCGGACTTTGAGCCCGAAGATGAAGCCGCCGACAACATGGAATCACGTCGGCGCTCCATTCGCTCACGCAAACAGTTTGCGCGTATGCCGGAAAGTGGCACTGAATACCTTCGTCGCACCGCACCATCCGGGCCGCTGGAAGATCCTGCAGAGACAGGCGCACGGGCAGAGTTGTCGGAGGATTGGCAGATGATTAACATCTTGGAGCACGCGATGGCCAGCGCGACTGCAGATTCCGAGGCGCTTGAGCCGACGTTCGAGGAGGCGAAGAAGCGGCCCGATTGGGTGCATTGGAAGGTTGCGATCGACGCGGAGATTGCCGCGCTCAAAGCCGCAGGCACGTGGCGACTTGTTGAAAGACCGGATGGTCGTAACGTTGTTGACTGCAAATGGGTCTTGCGGATCAAGAAGAACGCTGCCGGCGAAATCGACAAATACAAGGCTCGACTTGTCGCCCGCGGGTTCACCCAAGTACACGGTGTGGATTATTATGAAACTTTTGCTCCCACCGCTAAAATTGCCTCCATCCGTACCATCCTCGCCATCGCCGCTCGCAACGATTGGGAGATCGACGTGTTCGATTTCCACTCTGCATTTCTCAATGGAGAACTCGATTCCGACGAGCTCATCTACATGGAGCAACCCCCCGATCACGAATTTGCGAACCGCCGCAAATATGTCTTGCAGCTCAACAAGGCCTTGTATGGCTTGAAGCAAGGCGGTCGCAAATGGTACGAGACACTCAGCCGCTCGCTTGCTGAGATTGGTTTTTCGCAGTGCCAATCGGACCACGCAGTTTTCTACATGCGCATCGATGGCCACATCATCATCATGGCCATTCATGTTGATGATTGCACCATCACCGGCAGCTGTCCAAAATTACTGGAGGACTACAAGATGCGTATCGGATCTCTCTTCAAGCTGACCGACCTCGGGCCTGTCAGCTGGCTCCTTGGCATCGAGATCAAGCGCAACCGGGACAACCGCACCATTTCGCTCTCGCAACAATCTTACATCACGTCAATCCTCCAACGGTTTAATTTTACCGACGCCAAACCTCTTGCGATGCCGATGGACCCGAATGTCCAGCTATCAAAGGACCACTGTGCTATCAGTGTCAAGGACATCGCCGCGATGAAACAGGTACCGTACCGCGAGGCTGTTGGCTCACTTATGTGGGCAGCCGTTGGGACGCGCCCCGACATTGCGTTCCCCGTCGGAATCCTGTCAAAATTCCTTGACAACCCCGGGCTGGCTCATTGGTAGGCAGTCAAACGCGTCTTCCGCTACCTTCAAGGTACAAAGGATTGGCGCCTCACGTACGGTGCAGGGAAGCGGGGGTTGGAAGGATATACAGATGCGGATGGGATGTCCCAGGAACACAGGCGAGCTATTTCAGGATACGCATTCATTATTGATGGTGGTGCGGTATCTTGGAGTTCCAAGAAACAGGAACTCGTTTCGCTCTCCACGACGGAAGCCGAGTATGTCGCGATGACCCATGCCGCAAAGGAGGCCATCTGGCTCCGCCAACTTATTGCCGAGCTGTTCCGCCCGCTTGAGCACCCCATCACGCTCCATGGCGACAACCAGTCCGCCATCGCCCTCGCCTATTCCGACATAGGCCAGTTTCACGCGCGCACAAAGCACATCGACGTGCGCTATCACTTCATTCGCTATGTGATCGAGAACAAGTCTATCCGACTTGTCTACTGCCCCACTGGCGACATGGTTGCTGACACTCTCACCAAGGCCCTCCCGAGCACCAAGGCCAAACACTTCGCAACCGCGCTCGGACTCTGTTCGGTTTGAGGGGGAGTGTTGGAATGGCAAACCGATGTGTGCCGGCATCTCCTCATGCGGCACATTTATGGACATAGTGCGTGCTCGTTTCCATGAGCGCGCCTTCATCTATGCACTTATTGCATTTGTATCCCTAATAATTACCTATGATTGCACTTACCGACTTATATGGTTTTATAGCTACTTATGCCTCCTTCCAGTTATATTTACTTTGAGTTGTATTTAAGCAGTAGTACAAACGGAATATTAGTTCAGTTCAATCCGCTCCTCCCAAGTCACTTATTCAACATTGTCACCATATGTCGTATATGGCAGTAAACATTGTGTCGTAGGAGCAACTATGGTTGACAGAGTCCCACATGATCCCCACTGGACCTGTTTCCACAACCTTCAGCTTCTTGGGCGGCTTTGTGCTGGCACCTTCTGGGGCTCCCTTTCTTTTTGTGCCTGTTTTCGTTTTTTTTGGCTTGGTTTCCTTCGGTATGTCCTTTCCAACTAAGGTCCATTTATATTGGAGTTTCACGGTGGGCAACAAAGGCTCGTCCCT
Source organism: Mycena sp. CBHHK59/15 (assembly GCA_029204085.1). Taxonomy (NCBI): domain Eukaryota; kingdom Fungi; phylum Basidiomycota; class Agaricomycetes; order Agaricales; family Mycenaceae; genus Mycena; species Mycena sp. CBHHK59/15. Next base: position 64,745 of record JARGXW010000504.1, read on the forward strand.
TTTTTTCTATCTGATGTGTTCGCTCATTTCCTCAGGTTGATAATTTCCTCCTTTGAACAACTGGAAGGACCGAAGAAGTTCATGTCTATTAATTCCTTTTGCTGAAGCTGGTAATTTATTGCTGTATCGCAGCTCGGTGATTTCATTGAGTAATTCAAGTTCTCTGAATTCTTGTCTCAAATGACCATCGATCCCTTTTTTTATTTTAGCCTCTTGCATCCCTGAGATTATGACAGTTCCCTCCGACGAGGTCCCTCTTGACAGCACGGTGTAATATGAAAAGTGTGTTTTGCAGTTATTGAGGTCCACCACATTGAGAACTCTGGACTTTCCTTGAGAGGAATAATCCCTCATCGCAAAATTGGGCAGTATAGGCACTTGCTCTCGTATAATATGCACAACCATGTCGTCCGGTAACTGGCACCATACCTTCTTTGGCATTTTGCTGATAGCCACCACGTTGACAGGCAGGCCGTCAATCTTTATAGGCCTTGGGGGGTTGTTAAGCTTCACGAAGAGAGTATCCAACACAGTTTGACCACAGCTTCCTACTGCTTCTTGCCAACCCACAACTTTCCCTTCCTGACCTTTAGTCATACAGAGCTCGGTGGCTTCGTTATGGCGGATCATTATGGGCAGTCCTATACATAAACTTAGCCGCCCAGGTACATGCTCTCTTGTTGAACACGGGTAAGCGTCCCATAATTGTTGTTGCCGCGCCGCGGATATTGTATGTTTAGGCTTCACAACCTCTCGTCATTTAGTGGACTTGTGCTTCTTCTCATCTGGCGTGTCCACCAAGGTGTCCCCAGAGTAAAAGTGTGTCAATTTTTAGTTGGTTTCTTCGGCAAACTTGGTGGTGCCCATCTCATTGATTTTATCTTTCTGCGCATTCAAGGTGGTTATCATAGATACATGTCTGAAGTGGGGGTCCTCACATGTTGGATGACCTGAGTGTCTGCTAACAGTTCTGCTCTGCAGGTATTCTATGTCTTCCCGAGTGCAAGCACCATACCGCATATTCGTTAGTGCGGCGCGTAATTTAGTGTCTTCCGGAGATTCCTCAGTCTGTCTCATGTTCTGCTTAAGAATGAATACAGTCGTTACCTGGTGCCAGATTATCTTACCGATAGTGTTCTTTTGTCGAACCAGGCTCATTCACGGTGCGATAGCATCTGGTACCTTGCTTCAGTCGCTCTCGAACTCGCAACGGGAGGAAGTTGTGCAAAGTCCCCAGCAAAAATCATATTCATTCCTCCAAAAGGTAAGTTGGGTTCACCAAGTGCTAACGCCAGTCGAGCGCTAATTGCATACATCGAACTACAAGAAACCACGGACACTTCATCTATGAATATATATTCCACACCTCTTAAGTGCTCTTGCACTTGTCGGATTCCAACACCTTCATGTCCTTCTTTCCTGAGATTATCTCTGATACCAAGAATAGAATGATAAGTACTTCCACCAAGCAATGTGGCCGTACTTCCAGTCGGAGCCAGCATGATGAATTGGTGGCTCTCTCCTCTATCTTCGAAAAATCGGATCAGAGCCTTGATAACTGTGGATTTTCCTGTACCACCTACCCCGCCTAAGTACATTCTCAATTGCTCTGGTTCGTCCGCTAAGGCACGGTTAGCAACGAGTCTGAAGGCTCTATCTTGTTTTTTATAAAGCAAGTAGGGCCGACAAGCGGCAAGGCCCGCTACCTCAAGCGTAAAGTATCAAAAGTTGTATATTAAATAGACTTGTAATTAATCAAAGGACGACAAAATGAGTTGGGAGACTGACTAAGTATGTGAATGAAGGATGCACAGAGAGCAATTTAGTGGGTAGGAGGAATTATTGAGTAATTAATTGACTACCGGCGCCTGGTTTTTTTGGGTGGGCTGGGCGATGACGACGGCGATGACGACTTGGTGCCGAAACTGTCAAATGCGGCGTCCGCTGCATCGTCTCGTGCTCTCCTCCGAGACGGTGTCGAAGGGGGAAAACGGCGTTCGGGCATCGTTGGGACAGATGGAGTCGACGGCTCGCCGTTGCCGGGGTCAAGGATGCGGAGCTTATCGACGTGCACATGATAGATCTGTAATAATTGTGTCAGATCAATAATAAACTAATGAGATCTACTCGCCTTCTTGTCCGGCTTTGGATCCCCCTCTCCGACTTCTGGTCGGTTATGACGTACGTAGCAAATGAGATCATCACCAGAACCAGCGTGCCTTCAGTGAGCTTCGCAGTCAGCTCGTTCGGTGCAATTAAGCTATTGTCCACATCCCGGTAGTCTCGCTGGAAGAGCCGAGCCTTATCGAGGGCGTAGAATGGTCCTTGGACCTCGGGAAGCATGCTGGGGGGGTACGTATCACCAACTTTACGCTCTGCAGATGGTGAGAATGTCAGCTGAGTATTACATCGAGAGATGTTCGCTCCATACCCGTGAATCGCGACGAGAGCCTGAGACGGAGGATGCCGCGCGAGATTGAGAGGTTACGACATTCGGAACTGAGCCGCCGGCGATCAAACGTGCATTGGTTGCCTGCAACGTAGCAAGTCGCCGTGCGCTAGGGTCCGCTGACAATTCCACTTTGAGGAAAATAATTAACTGTCAGGCTGACTGTCAGGATGACTGTCAGAACTGACAGATGACAATTGACAATTGCCTATTTTAGAATTGCCGCTATTTACGAACTACCAGTCCCAGTTGGCTTTCTGCGGCGCGGAAATGGGTTGGGGCGGCGCGTTTCCAGTCTCCTTAGTCGCCACGTCGTCATCTGACAGCAAGCCCTTCAATCCGGGGGCCCTCAACATCACATCCCTGTCGACAACAAATACGGCGTCAGATCTGAAGGTCTTCTTCGTGTTTTTCTTGCGCCTGTGTTTCATGCGGGATATCTTGGCTCTGAGAGCGTCGGATAGCTTCTGTAGCTCCTCGTCGTCTTGTTCGTTTATTTCCGTGGAGCCGGCGTCTGGATCGGCATCAGAATCGGATGCCTCGGACTCGGAATCGTCCTCTCGCTGTTTCAGCTTTATCTTGTCAATCACGGACTGGTCAAGGCGACGATAGGCGACCGTTGGACGACGTGGAGGGCGGCGTGGACCTTCTGCACCCTGAAACCATTGTCAGTGTACTTTCTTGCAATATGTGAAGAGTCGCAGACGCACCGGAGCATGATATCTGTACCATTGACCAACCATTATCATATCCAATAGACCCTCCTGTTTCTGATTTCCCCGCAGCGCGCTGTTGAACCAGGTGATGTTGGAATTGGTACGCTCATCAGGCATTGAGTTGACGAGGATCCCGAAAATTCTGACTCCGAGCATCTGCAAAAAACATCAGTTTACGAATCGGGATCTGGAAGAAACCGGTCACCGCAATAACATCGGATCGAGGAGAATCTCCCCGGCCCAAGTTCGTCCACCACTCCATAATATCCCCGTTCATGATGGGGGTGTGGAACGGCGCCTCGCCGAGCCAGAAAGCCTCAAGCTGCAGCCTCAAGGCGTCGACAATGTAGAGTTCCGTCTGCGTCTTTAAAACTGGATGACAACGACATTCACCGTTGTGACTCCTGTGTTGTTCCAAAAGAGCCTTCAGCATCTGTTTCAGAAACTCTTTAACACGAAAAAATGCGTGCGGATAAGAAATGTGCTCCGCAACACCCTCCTGGGTGTCAGAGCGTTTGCGTAGAAATTCGGCGTTCGGATATCCTATATCTAGTGGTCAGTAGTAAATAGTGAGCAGGGGAGGCGAACGAACGGGGATCTAGACAGAATGCCACGAAATACACCTCATTGTGTTTGAAAAATTGGGAGTATCGTGTATTGAAATTGGCGCGAACATGTGCCGCAAGTTTGATGGTTATCCCGGTATCTTTCTCCTTCTTCTCGAATATACTGTCGAGGGTGTGCCCGATGGCAAGCCAAAAGACGAAAGCATCTGAGGGGTTCGCAGTCGTCGCCTCCAGGGACCAGAGTGAACGTGCCAACGGTGTGACAATCATTTCGTAGCTCAACATATCCCTCAAAAATGTCGGAAGCCGGACTGAGGTTTGGTCACCGAAGACTTCCTGAAGCAATGGGTTCTACGGAGTCTCAGTACGGTTCAAATAAACGGAGGGACGAAACGAACTTTGAATTTAATTTTCTGGTCTAAAACGAGGCCTTGAATATTGTGCACAACGGGTGACACTGTTGTCACCGCCATAAAGTGTGTCGCAAAGCGGGTTTTCCCGATTTTCGCCAACATGCGTACAGGGATATTGCTGCCGTCATCCGCCAGGCCCTCACCTGAGTCCCGTAGATGGGCTTTCGATTTGCCGGACTTGCTAAAATGGCGGATGAGCAGCTTGAGGATTTGCATCATCTGTAGTAAAACCATTGGTCATGTGGTTGAAAAGATGAATTTAAGACGGACTGTCTGAAATTCGGGCAGTTCATTGATATCACCAATAATATGCTGGATAAAATGGACGACATCGCAGAGGTCGAGAACGGCGGGAGCTTCCGTAACAACTCCTCGTCGTGCTGCAAGCGTTACATTGGTGCTATCCGATGCCATGGCAGCCCATAGTTCAGATCCGATACCGCTCATTGTCTGCCAAACAGAATTGTTGGAAAGATGTTTGTGTTCAAAGATTGACTCGCCTCGAGAGTACCATTCTTGATCCATTCGGCATCGTGGCTCTCCTTCGTTCCAAAATGTCCACCGAGGAAATAAACGTCGCGAGAGGGTGTGCAGCCATGAGAGGTATAAAATTGATCACCGCGCCGAGAAGATGTGCCGTCCGTGGTGTAGGTAAGATCCCGAGATTCTTGGAGCGCCAGTTTGGTTCTCTGTCTAACTAACGCCGCTTCTTGAGGTATGTACTCGTTGGCGAATTTTTTGCTGCCAGTGGGAGTGTAGGCGGGTTGAGATGCTTGACAAAAGCGGCCCAGTCATCTGAGTCGAGCAGGTTCGGGACCAGACCACATTTGCAGATCAAGAGCATCAGTAAATGGTCGGCCTTCCTCTGCCACGCCACATGCTCCTCCTTCGCCTTCTTCTTACCAGCATCTCGGAAACTCACCGAGTCTAATGGCGGCTGACCCTTTTCAAGGGTCTCAAGCTTCTTCGGCCGACCAACCGGGCGCTTCTCGGTGGATTCCGGAGCGTCAGCATCCTTCTGCTCGGCACCCAGTGCGCCTCTCGCATGCTCATCCTCGGCCTCTTTCCTCGCTAATGGGTCTTGTCGCAGGAGAAAATCACATCGGAGCGCATGGGTGATGACATCGGCATGCATCCGGCGGCCTGCTCGACGATGAGAACAGCCGTCTGCGATGCATATCCAGTACGATTTATTTTTAGTTCGTTTGGCCGGATCAGTGAGCGCAGAGGAAAGGCGGTCAAGGAAAGCATCCGACTGAGGGCCAGGTTTTTTCTAAATGAAAAATGGATCATAAGCTTCAAATTAGGTGTTGAATAACGTAAATGAACCTTCGGCGGTGGAGCATCTTGGTCTTCGGTTTCCGGGCCTTTGCGCTTGGTACCACCTAGCCTCAACTAGGGGGTAAAAATTAAAGATCAGGCACTGCTCGAAGGCACCACTATTATTGAACCTTCAAAGTGACACTAGATGTGGTAGAGATTGGTCCGGTGTCATCGCCTGTCGACGGCATCTAATAGATTGAGGTAAGTGTTTGACAGTATCACTTTACGGCTTCCTCACAATCGGCTTGACCGGCGTAGTTTTCCCTGGACCAAGTCCATTTTTCTCAATCTCCCTGTATTCTTCCTCATAGTTGGCGAGTGCCTGCCAATAGGCGGCCCACTCGCACGCAGTGGGATTGCTGAGACGGGTCGAGTAGGGGCCGAAGATTGAATCCATAAGTGAGTCTATTTGGGAGAGACCATAGTCTTTGTCCGCCAGAAATCTTTCCGAACCCTTTTTGAGTTCAAGAAGCTGCGCGTCCGTTAGGGTGGCCATTCTGGGTCGTCCACGGAGATAGAAGAAAAAATTGACAGGCGGCTGTGCACATCAACAGTTGCCGTCCGAATTGGGTCTGAACCCCGCCGAGTCGCCTCAATTCACGCCCTGACAATCTCAGTTGGTGGGTAAGTAGCGGAATACATCGGTTGGTAATTGTCAGAATTGTCAGGCGGATTTTTTCCGAAAAATTAAATAACCCTTTGTCAGTCAGTGACTGACAATTATCTGTCAGTCAACTGACAATTAAATTGTCATGTCAGCGGACCCTACCGTGCGCCAACGTCTACATCCAAATCCATGGGTTCCGCCATGTTATCTTCGTTTGGCAAGGCTTGGGCTGAGAATGTGCGAACCAGGTATTCTTGGGCCTCTGTTCCTTCATCCGCTGTCCCATACTGCATGATCGACTGGTGACAAAGAACGTCAAGACGCCGAAATTCGTCCCGCACATCCTGGCTCGGGTGCCGCTGGATTACCTTCTTTTGGAAAGGCCGAAGGATGAACACTCCCTGCAGAGAAGTTGCGCGTGACAGCATGACATACGGTGCTTCTGTTCCAATGGTACTTTCAAGATCCATCATCACGACATCCAGACTCTTCCCTTGCGCTTTGTGGGCTGTCATTGCAAAGGCAGGTACTAACGGAACCTGAGTGCGCTTGATCAAACATTTTTTACCAGAGTCTGGATGCTTAAAAGTCATATCCACAGTGTCGGCAAGAATCGGGGCATGCTTCGGAGGAAGGTTTGGTAGCGGCGGTCCGGTCATGTCTGGTATGTACACAATGCAGGATTGAATGACCCGTTCTCCTGATGCATTGATATTGTAGCGTATCCCCTTGACGAACCCTGTTGCTCCGTTCACGACTCCGTTCTGAACGTCAAAATTCTGTGTAACCATAACCGGCATCTCAATGGCTAGAGGCAGTCGACCGAGACGGTAACTTGTTTCGCCCGAGTGCATTTTGTGCGTGAGATGATCTGTCAGCCCAGGATCCATGATTGGAGTGCCATCGCTTCGTGCGTCCTGCGCTTGATACCAATTCAGCTCGTTTCCCGTTCTGGCAGCATATACTTGAGCTCCCTTCTCATTCAATGCGTCTTTCAACTCATTCTGTTCCACAAGTATAGGAATATTGTGCATCTCAGACCGGTTCCAGTCCGGCAGTAGCTTCGTAACTAATCGTGAATTCAGTATGTCAAAATCTTGATCTGTACACCTTCCTTGGCGAAGTCGCTGGAGTAATTCTACAAATCTGCGGGCTTCCGGATCTTCATCGCCCAGCTCTCCTGTCAACTGGTTCCTCTTTCGTCGCACGCGTTCAATCTTTTTGAGCATCACAACGGTTCTGACAGATAGCCAAAGCAGCTTTCCAAGTATGTTTCGTTGTCCCTTCTTACTTGCGGCATTCAGGACCCCGTTTCCCGATCCGGTCGCCTCCGCATAGATCTCGCGACATCGTCGCGCGGGCCATGGCTACCACCTCCTGATCCCAGCTCTCGGATCTCTTAGGCGCCTTTCAGCATCATCGGCTGAACATCTCGGAATTCCTGGTCGGTCTTCTTGCCCACTTGGCATTCACAGATCACCCTGCCGTTGATCACCTCCTATCTCACACCGACGACGTTCTGGGTGCCTTCCTTGCTCATCAGCAGTCCTCTCGTTCTGTCTTGACCTGGGCAAACTCTCTGATTAAACAGAAATATGCTGAAGCCATCCGAAATCTCACGGACAAGGGCAATGGCTGGCATTTTGTTGCTACTCGAGCTGCGATGGGGAAGCTAGAGTTGTATGGTAGGGGACGCGACTTCATGTCAAGTCGCAATTTTGCAAATTTTGGGCCAAAAGTAGGCGCAAACGACAGGAAAATAACATGTTTCTATTCAAATTTCACGTTTCGGACTTTGGGTATATAGTCACGTGACCAACCCGCCAAATCTCGGCAGGTGCAAAAATTTTCAAGTATGTGTTTTGAGCCCGTTTAAAATACGAGAAAAAAAAATGCGGCTTGTACATCTTGGCAGCAAACTCAGCTACAGCTCCTGTTGTGCCGTGGTGATAAATATCAAGATATTGATGTACTCGTCGGAAGAAGCGACAGACGGATATCAGTGGGCACATGTCAAGTGCTTCCTGGAGAATCCGCTTCCTATGCTCGAACTTGCCGTTGCTTTGCTCGTGGAAATAATTCTTGCACCACCCCCAAAATACTCAATGGGATTGAGCTCTGGGTGGGAGGAAATGACACTCGTCGCCCACCTCCTTGATAATCTGCAGCCAATCTGCGGCGCAACTGTGGCGGATTGAGCAGGTAGTTCAGCAATCTGTGATCTAATCCACGCACCTTTTCGAGCAGATACGGCTCGTTCTTGAAGTCACAATGAAGCTGTTGAAACGTTTGGAGCATGCCATAGTCCTGTTCGCGAGGTCGAGGGCTGGAAGTTGTGCTTGTTTGGCTTACACGTGACCCACCACGTGACCCAAACCCGCCAAATCGGCTCTCAAAAAATCGATTTACGTTTTTTAAATTTTTGACCCATACAATGTCTTCTAGCTACCAATAGCTGCTCAAATATGCATTAACAGAGTTTTCGAACAATATCTGACCTCGCTATTAGGGTTGCAAGTTCGATGCATCAAAGTTGTCATGAAGTCACGTCCCCTACCATACATCAATGATCTTCTTGACGTGCTCGATGTGTTCCTTCAGCGAATTGGAATAGATGACAATGTCATCGAGATAAACGTCCATGAACACGCCCAAATATTCGGAGAATAAGTGGTTCATTAGGGATTGGTATGTGGCCGGTGCATTACAATCACCTTGCTGAAGCACAAGGCTAACCATATTCCCGTCAGGAGTGCTCATTGCCGTACGCTCAACATGTTCGGGAATAATACGGATTTGTTCGTAAGCATCTTGTCCATCAATTAAGCTTCTGAACTTGCACCGTGCAACTCTCCGTAGTATCGCTTCCATATCTGGCAAGGGAGAGGTCATTTTACGAGTATTCACATTTCGAGCTCGCAAATCAACCACGACACGAAGTCGAGGTGGGTTTGACTTTGGCTTGGGAATGAGTAACATGGGGGCTGTATTTCCCGAGTTGGAGACTTTCCAACGACCAGAAGCAAGATACACCCTCCGCTTCTCATCCCACTGAGGCCTCAAAGCTTCAGGGCATCGAGACGGACGCCATGGCAAGATTTTTGCATCGTCAATAAATGGGATTGTGTGATTAATAACTCGCAGAGGTGGTAGGGGTGTGTCCGAGGCGACCCGACAAATTGGCTTTGCATATTCCATCATTTCATCCCTCGCAGCCTGAATAACATCCTCCCTCAAGGTAGCGGCCCCAGCAAGAACTTGCGCGGTGGCAACTCCTTCCAAAGGTAAGGCATCAGAACTCCCAATCAAAACTCGGGCGGGATTGAGACCGATGCTCACCTTGTGTTGATACAGCCACGCTGTTCCCAAGATCATATCGTACCCGCTCAGATTTGCTACAAAGAAGGTGCGGTCGGCGTTTATATCTTGATACAGGCAATTGACAGTGACGGAATGATTGATCTTTGATCGGGATCCTTGCACGGCTAATTGAAGGGTGATCGGATCTGTCAACTCGCTTCTCCGCAACTTCAATTGATCAGTGACTGTCGTGGAAATCAAGTCGCCGAGCGAGCCAGAATCAACCAATGCGCGGACAGGGCTTCCATTTACCAACACAACAAGTATTAAGGGCTTGGCAACCACCCGTTCCGGAGTCCGAGGCATTGATGCAGTGCGGGAAATGCCCTTCATGCTGCCGAGTGGGACTTGGACCCCGCCGCAGAAGAAGGATCCTTCGTTGATGGTAGGATTGCCAAAGATTAAGCCTAGATAATCATCTTCCAGTGTGTTCGTCCATCCTCACCTCAACGCGTTCTCGTGCAAAACAAGTTTGAGCTTGCAGCGGCAAACCCAGTTACTGCTATTTGCGGAACTTAGGGCGCGGATCAATTTTTTTCAAAAAATGATGATTTCAGTATAACACTCATAACTCCCTCAATTCTTAGTCTTTTCTCTTGATTCCAACACCATTTTACTTGTATACAATGCCCCCACCTGCATGTACCCATGGATAAATACTGATTATATAATCCAAACCAAATATGGAAATCAGTATCATTTTGTGTATATCACTTCCTGTACATGCACTAGGTAATTAAAACATTGGATATCTGGGAATATATATCTTTTTTATGATATACAGGCGCCTGGGAGCCCATTTTGTGTATATATGTTGTTGTTATGGTACACCGTTGACCTACATATACTGGGTCATATCCAGCACCATATGGGGCTCTGATATCTAAATTTTGAATATGCCTGCAGCTGGATATATATATTAGTAGACATGTGCGAAGATATCACAATGCCCAGACTCTTTATGTTTGTACAGGAGGTGATATATGCAAAATTTGGTGACTTACCATATATGGTACAAATTATATAATCATCCCACATCCAGGGGTGCATGCAGGCGGGGGCATTGTGTACAAGTACAATGGTGTTGAAATCAAGAGAAAAGACTAAGAATTGAGGGAGTTATGAGTGTTATACTGAAATCATCATTTTTTGAAAAAAAATTGATCCGCGCCCTAAGTTCCGCAAATAGCAGTAACAAGATCCAACTTCGGACACATCAAAGTTGCTTCCAAAATTTCTTCATGTAACTCATCTTCACCCAGAGAAATATGGAGAAGGTAAGTTCGGGGACCGATGTCCAGTGCGACAGGTACACTCTCAACACTAATGTAGCTGAAAGAGGGCTTTTCTCGGCTTATTTCAGCGAAGTATTGTTCAATGCCGCGGGCCAACAGATCGTCAACCTCGATGTCATGCAATCGGTGATGAACATAATCCACTACCTCCAATTGCTGAACCAAGTGGCTAGAGTACCAACGTGCGAGTAAGAAGTGTGGTACCCTCAAGAATGCCACAGGTAGGATCGTTATTTCTCCTGCAATGGCATCATGTATCTCGTAGAATTCATTCGATACACGTGTAACACGGAAACGGCGCCCATCTCGGCGCTCATCCTCCAAGGAACGCGTTCATCGCCGGGGTAAAGTTGCATGAATTCGAGGAAAGAGCTTGCACTCTCACCCATAATGTTGTTGAAGTTTGACAAACACCGAGCCATCGCCGAGATCGCCGAGGCGCTTACTCAGCTCGACGCGATGCGCCGCCCTCTCGAATATTCTACCCGACAGTTTCTTACTCATTCTATTATTCAGCTAGTTACTCATCTTCAGGCAGAACTCACTAGAATATTTACAGTACAGTATAAATACTTAGTTTGGTGTCGTAGTAAAACATTGAATTCTAATTCTTTCACCGGTACATTTTCAACAGGTTATGGGCCCCGCCAGCCTGAACTGAAGAAACTCATTATCCCTGCTCTACCACTACACTCACCTCTCAACACATCACTACATCACTCCTCACATTCCTAGCTTACGATGTCGGACAGCAATTCTGCATACCGGATCAAACAGCTCGAGGACGCTCACGGCTATTCAGCTTGGGCAACAAAGATGATTGACGTCTTGACAGATCAGGACCTAGACGACTACATCATCGGCTCCAAGACAGTGGAACCGATAGTTGGGCAGAACGCGTCTGCGCAAGCTGTGGCTGCACACGCGGAGTGGAAGAAGAAACAGCGGAAGGCATTATCCGCCATTCGTTTGCGCGTAGGCGACGGCCCGATGGCATACGTCCAGACGGCTACGACCGCCGTAGATGCGTGGACGAAGCTCGCGCGTGTTTATCAGCCCAAAGGGGCAATCTCCATCATTCGGCTCCGTCGGCAACTCTTTCGCACTGCCTGTGTGGAGGGGGAGGACGTCGAGCACCACATTCGGAATCTGACACAAATACGGAGCACACTCGAAGGATTCAGCAGCACCATCGACGAGGCAGAGTTTGCAATAACTCTTCTCACATCCTTACCAGACTCATGGGATAATTGGGTCGGAGGAATTGACTTAGCGACAATCAAAAGCTCAGACGACATCATCGCACGCATTCTGCAGCAGGCAGGACGCTCCCACGCCAGGCCGGACGCTGACGACGAGACAGCTACGGCGTTGCCCGCGCTTGGCGGCTCGGGAAATAAACATTCCCACGGTTGTTGGAACTGCGGTCGGCCCGGACACCGAGAGAACGAGTGCCGCGACAAGCAGAACGGGATCACTTACACGGATCAGCAGAAACAGGAAAACTACGCCCACACCACGCGTAACAGTAAACGCAACGGTGGCCCGGGATCATCAGCATCAGACTCGGCAAATCTGGCTCGAGAGCACTCGCCGGATATTGCATTTATGGCTCTCGGGGAGGACCAGGAACTCACCCGAAAATCTTGGTTGCTTGACAGCGCAGCCAGTGTTCACATCACCAACGACAAATCACTCTTCCACACGTACACGCCGCTTGACAGCCATACCGTCGTCGGAATCGAGAAGATAGCCGCACTCGGACAAGGATCAGTCCAGTTGAAATTCAAAGTAGGAACCAGGCTCACCACCGTGACGCTTGCGCGTGTCCTCTACATCCCATCATCCCCGCACAACCTTTTATCACTCGGCAAACTCCATCGCGCAGGCTATGGCCTCGAATTCCCATTCGGATCAAACGACGTGATTATCTCGAAGAACGGATCACGGCTAGCACACTGCCGAAATATCGGAGACGTTTACGCACTCGGCAATGTAACGCCAGTCCACGGAAACCTCACAGACGACGACGACGACTACAGGTATCAGCCAGCTGTACCCACAGGATCAACATCGAGCAAGGGGGAGAATCAATCTCCGGCCAATGGTGCGCCTCTCACGGTCACTCCGCAGGCCCATTCGGCACCATCTCCGGCGCGTATCAACGCCCAGACCCCCAGTCCTACCATCCCAATGGCACCGCTCACATCGATTTCATCGCACGCACCGACCCCGGAGCAAACATCACCACAGCCCAAAGCTCCGCGCAATATTGACAGCTCCATCTCCACCGAGAATATTATTCTGGGGCCTCGCACACGAAAATACGCGAAGCCCGGACATTCATTCATTGCCATAGAAACAACACCGGCACAGGAACCTCTCACGGAGGTACAGTTCACCACTGCGCATCAGACAAACTCACGATGACTCGAGTTTGAGGGGGAGTGTTGAAGTTTGACAAACACCGAGCCATCGCCGAGATCGCCGAGGCGCTTACTCAGCTCGACGCGATGCGCCGCCCTCTCGAATATTCTACCCGACAGTTTCTTACTCATTCTATTATTCAGCTAGTTACTCATCTTCAGGCAGAACTCACTAGAATATTTACAGTACAGGTCCACGCCCGCCAAGAGGAAGCCCGCGCCCGCCAAGAGGAAGCCCGCGCCCGCCAGGCCGCCGAATTTGAAGTGGAGCGGCTCAAGGAGCTTGTCAAGTCCCTTCAGAGTGCACGCGGGGAGGGCAAGGAGAATGCGCCCATCCGTTTCTGAACGATTCGTCTTTCTAGTACACGAGTTTTGTGTTTCTATTTCCGGAGTATAATGTGTATCTTCGTCGGTCTCCACATACTGTACTTTACTTTCTCCGTGCTGGCAGAAAAGTGTGGCCTGCCTCGTGGCCCCTCTTCAGCTCGCCGGTCGCCTCTCCGTCCTTCTTCAAGCGGTGCGCCTTTCCTAAGTCCATCCAGAAGCGATGCGGCGCTGGACAGCAAATACCACCACTGTCGAGCTCGGACCGACCCATCTGACCCCCGCACTGAGTTATATGCCCGGACTTACAAAGGACGCTGCCGGACAGCGTTCACCGGCGTCCTGCAGCGATCGCCATCGTGATCCGCGGATCGAACCGGATTAGATATCGCGTGTCGGCGATAGCCGCCGAATCAGCAACCCCTATCCAGTGGATTTCACCAGCCGTCCATAGCTCGTCCGCCCGCGTCCAGTGGACAAAATTCAAATTGTTTCATCATCATCATCGATGCACATGCTCGCTGACAACCGGCAGCCGCCGCCGGTGTTCTCCCATAAGGGGTTATTAAGGGTGAAGATTTTGGTTAAGGCCTTAAGCTCTTAATAACCTTAATTAAGGCCTCCAAATTAAGCCCTTAAGACCATTTTTTTCCCGCCGTTTTAGCGCGCTAAGACAAATGAAACCCGTACGCTAGTCGTCGCTATCGTAATCATCGCCGGAGCCCTCTAATTCTCCGTCATCTGGTTCCTCCTCCGAATGTTCCGCCGCCAGCAGCTCCATCAGGAGCTGCTGCTGAGTGAAAGCTTTGCGAGGTGCACGTCCGCCGGGTGGTTGAGGAATCTTTCCCGCAAAAAGACGTGACAGCGGGCACGGAAGCCACCCGGGGCGCTGAGGTGCGGGCGGCTCAACAACGGTTTGTGAGCCCTCGGTATCCTCGGCCGCCATTTCCTCGACTCGTGCCGCTACTACCCACGAAGTGTAAACCTTGCGCCACGCAGCACCAGAATTGACGAGGCGGGTGCTAATGTGTTCCCCTGCCTCGTCATCCGATTCCTCCTCGTTCTCTAAAATATCAGCATATTGAGGCACGGCGATTAAATCGGCAACACGATTCTCATCGTGATTTTTGCGCTTCTCTCGTAGCTTGATAAGGCCCGTAGCAAGGTGTTCAGTCCGAATAGAAGCGCCAACCTAAGGATAATATAAGTCCTGGAGTGCGGTAAGGAGAGCAAACGAACCTTTGACATCTTCTCAGTCTTTTTGAAGCTGAGGCGGTTGCGGAGACGCGTTCTCTTGATTTTAAAGTCGGAAAAGTCGCGCTCGTTACCTGCCTGATTCACAACGATACCGAGAATCAGAAGCGCAAAATCGGCGAGCTCGTGAACATCTGGATCAGCGAGCATGAATTTCCACACTGCGATTGGATCATTGCCCTATGAAATTGAACCAAAAAAGTCAATGTCGCACAATCAAATGAAGGCTCGCACATACATGTGACTCCTGAAAGTCAGCCCGAGATTTCTCAAAGTCGGCAAAGACACCGAGAGTACTCATATATTTGAGGAAGGCTTGTGATACCTCTGCCTCCTTGGCCACTTTCTCGGTGTCGAGGGCTGCCTGCTGTTCCGGCGTGGGGACATCCACAGGCGGCCGGGATTTCACACGCCGATAAAGCTAAAACATCTGTCAGAGCTGTCGCAGAATGACACTGGAATGGCCCACCTCGATCAGAACAGTTCTCAACGTAAAGATATTGACCCCGGCCTGATCGCCGAATCGCGAAACGCGCTCGTATGGATTTAACACCAGGGCCATAAGGAAGAGTGGTTGGTCCATTGCGGCCCAGCGCTTCTCGATGCGCTTCACCATCCCCGCAGCAACGACAGGATCAGTGTGCCGCTTGAAGTGCAGATAAATGCCTGCAAAGCCAAGTAATACTTGATCTGCGCGCGTTTTTTCGCCCTGGTTGATGTTAGTGATGTAACAAATGGGCTCTATATCGTCCGCGATGGTCTGGAGATGTTTCCAGAACGTCGGGTTATCCAGAAGGTCACAGAACTTCTTCGCCTCGTCCGTGAACTTCTTCTGCTTCTTCTTGTTTTTCTCGGCGCCGAGTTGGGCCGCAATAATTTCGTTTCGGCGAAGAATGGCTGCCTGACGCAGAGGAGCTTTCAGTTGAAGGAAGCGATTAAATGCGACAAAATGAGTAGTCCAACGCGTAAGGTTCGCCATGAGGTACGCCAGAACAGTGCCTCCGTTCTGCTCGGCTTGAACGTCGTCGAAGACATCCCTGACGCGTTCGTGATTATTAATCCAGCCGATTGCGTCAGTTACCTCTTCAGCTATCTGTGCTGCTCGTTTGTTCTCTTTGATATAATCAAGGAGAATAAGCTGGCCCTGAATTGCGTGTTAGTGAATGACACTCCAAAAGATCAACCCCTTGCCTGATGAGCACAACACGCTGGCCCAAACAAATGGGGCCGCTTGAGTACTAGCAGTTTACGCCCGAGCTGGCTACCGCCGTCGTTATCGCAGACGTAACAGACGACAATACATCCGTAGTCTTTTTCAGCCTTGTCGATATGGCTGCAAAAGGCGATGGCCATGGATTCGCCGTCCTTCTTCTTCCCTCGCGTATGGATCAGGTCGATTAAATATGACTACGGGGATTGAGTAAATATAACCGACACCTAAACAAAAGATCATACTTTTCCGTCCACGGAGATGTCGACACCCGTCACCGAATATTTATCCTTCCATCCGTCCGAACTGTAGGAATATAAATATGATATTTGGTTCGGGAGTCATTAAAAACAAAACTCACGCCGCCGTCACATATCTCCCCTTCACAATCTTTGCAACCGCCTTATCGACCTTCGCCACCTCCTCGTCCAGCAGCCGACCGGAAATCACTTTATCTGTGGGAATGACTTCTGTCGCAGTCGACCGGAACATCAGAAATAGCTTGATTATCTCCGGGTCGACGGTCCAGCGGAAGGGTAGATTGGCGGAGATTGTGGCGCGGAGGAATTGGGTACGGACAGTCTCAGCCTGCGCGTCACTGAATGGAATATTGAGACCCTTGAAGACTTTTAACTGGGTCTGCTGCATATTCTTCTCCACAAGCTTAAACTCCGCCCGCTTACGCTTGCGGGACAGTCCCTCCTCGTCCTCGTCATCTGCCGCTACCTTTAATTTCCCCTCTCCCTTTAACTCCTTCGCAAACTTTCTTGCCGCTGCCGACGCGTGGGGACAAGGGGTCGGGTTGTTGCCCAGCAAATGTCCAATTATGGGTCCTTTGTCGCCGCGGACGTGCTTCGTCTGAGCCACGGCTGAGGCCGTGTCAGAAAGAAGTTTCCGCAGTAAAAAAACATAACGCACCGTTTGCGAACCAAGGCTCATTCTCAAGGTGCGGGCCTGGTTCCGGCGATGGCCCACTGTCGACATCCATAACGTTATCGGCTGATCCATCCGCAGGACGGTGGGTGTTGATGCACCCATAGCAGTAAGCTTTGAAGTGGGATGTATTTTGCTTTTCTCCTTGCCAGAAGAAGGCCCAGAAGCCAGATTTCGGAGCGGGCATGGCTGCGTCGCTGTCGGGACAGTGCTTTCGTCGCGATGAAATTTTCTGATGGGATCAGAATAAATGATGCCATCATCACCCTTAATTAAGGCTTATGACGATTTCCGCCTGTTGTTAACCCTTAACTTTAAGGCCTTAATAAGGCTTATCTGAACATAAGGGTTAGCCCTTAAGGAGAACACTGGCCGCCGGTGTTTTTTCGTTATCGATACTCTCTTTCTGACCACCATGGCACCCATCGACCTCGATCAGTGTTGCGGTGACCCGGGGTCATGACCCTGAGTCAAGGGACAAGGGTCAGCCACCCTCGAGCTGACCTGACCTGACCTGGGGGTCAGGTCTGCACAGCCACTCAAAAATCACGGAGGAGAGCTCGACGAGTGGCTTTGCTTCGTTGAGCTCTCCTCCGTATAGAAAGTCACTCAATACTGTACGGATAATGTAGTATAAACATTAGAGCCAAATTAATCGTCGTCTACGATAATTTCATCGGGCCCATGGTTCCCCGGACCATCCTCCTCAAAGTCCGCCGCTATGTCATTCAAATACGATGTTCCATCCACCTGGTAGCTCAGCAACGACCCGCCCAACATTGAGGTACTGTTGAATGAATCCTCCGTAAAGATCTTGTGGAGTTAGTTCAGCTCTTCAGTGCCAAAGTGGAGTCGAATCGACGGTTGTTGGATGGCCTGTGCAATTTCAGGCTCGGGGAAGGTATCGTCCCCTGCATCGCCGTCTTCTGAAAGCTCATCAAGATGGCGGGTGAGCTCAGTGATGTTGCCATTAGCAGGTTCTTCCTCGTCGTCCGGAATGATGTTCTCGGCGCCAGATTTAACATCGGCCCGGAGCTGCACGAAGGGAATGTGGCGTTGGCGGCGTCGCTTTGTAGATGGGAAGTTATCTATAAGGTCGCGCTGAACACTTAGAGACTTGTGTGCACGCTCAGGATTGAGGAGATTGCGTGTTTTGTCGCTGTATGTGCGTCCGAGGACACTGAATGCTCGCTCATTGCCACCCGAGTTAGCTATCATCGCAATGATGTGCAATGCCATCTGCGCCAACTCACCCCTGACCGAACGCGAAGTTCAGGTTCAAGGTTCGGCGAATGTCTGAACCTGAACCGAAGTTCAGGTTCAGGTTCAGGCCGGAGAATGTTTTTTTGAACCTGAACCGAACCCCGAACCGATAGGGCATTTTTCCGACTGATTTTGGTCATTTCGGGGTGTACTTTCATCCCTAATCCCTCACCAATTTTATAAAACAACACTTTAGGAGCTCACTTTTGCTACAAATGCATATCCGGTGTTGTACATTACTGTTCTGGTTGAAATAAATTTTCACTACCTTGATCGAATATATCTGAATCGTAGTTTCAAGGCTTCAGACCGTCCAAATCACCTTCGGGTAAGAACCAATGATATGGCCGACACTCACCTAGTATGCACGTTAGCTTTGCTTGCCTCAAATTTGGACATTTGCCCGTGGAAAAAAATTCTAGGTTCGAACCGAGTTCGAACCTGAACCGAACCTGAACTCGGGTTCAGGTTCAAGGTTCAGCAAATGTCTGATCCTGAACCGAAGTTCAGGTTCGGTGTTCGGAAGAAAAGGCTCTGAACCGAACTGAACCGAACTTTCCCAACACTACGTGGTCATCGGATGACCACGTTGAGCCGCACGCCCGAACGTGCCCGTGCTTCCCGCGTTCCCGTTCGCACTGTTACTCGAAGCCACTGGAACCAAACGCGTACTGGACGACGAGGGCATCGCGTCAAGCGAGAGCTGGCGGCTGCTGGCGGAAGGAATCGCATGTGCACCCGAAGACCACGGCATCGCACGCTCACTTGAAGACGACGGCATTGCGGGCGCCTCCTCGAACCGGAACGGCACCACCTGCGCCTGCTGCCCTTGGTGCTGCGAGCGCTCGCGGCTGCGGGAGGCTGTATGTGCGTCAGTATCTACTGATCGAGTTACAGGGGAGGGGACCAAATTTTGCATATATCACCTCCCGTACAAACATAAAGAGTCTGGGCATCGTGATATCTTCGCACATGTCTACTAATATATATATCCAGCTGCAGGCATATTCAAAATTTAGATATCAGAGCCCCATATGGTGCTGGATATGACCCAGTATATGTAGGTCAACGGTGTACCATAACAACAACATATATACACAAAATGGGCTCCCAGGCGCCTGTATATCATAAAAAAGATATATATTCCCAGATATCCAATGTTTTAATTACCTAGTGCATGTACAGGAAGTGATATACACAAAATGATCCTGATTTCCATATTTGGTTTGGATTATATAATCAGTATTTATCCATGGGTACATGCAGGTGGGGGCATTGTATACAAGTAAAATGGTGTTGGAATCAAGAGAAAAGACTAAGAATTGAGGGAGTTATGAGTGTTATACTGAAATCATCTTTTTTTCAAAAAAAATGATCCGCGCCCTAAGTTCCGCAAATAGCAGTAATGAAACACTCCTCTCTTCTCTGTCGCTCAAGAAAAAGACTATCTCCATTCGAAACTGCCAGCGATGGCTCTGGAAACTCGGGTATCGCCGCAAGAAGCACACCAAGGGTGTCTATTGGGACGGGCATGAGAGAAAGGATGTCAAGAAGCGGCGCAAGGAATACCTTGCCGAGATGGAGGCTATCGAGCCGTTCCTCGCGCAATACGCTGAGCCCGATATGGCAGAAATGCTTCTGGAGCTTGGCGATGACGAGCAGGAGCATGTGGTCATTGTTCACGACGAGTCAACGGTCCATTCGAATGACTACGAAAATACCCACTTTTGGCTCAAGGCTGGTGAGCAGGTCTTGAAGAAGAAGGGTCGTGGTCGTTTGATCATGATTTCCGCCTTTCTATGCGAGCGCTATGGGCTGCTTGATCTTACGGACGAGATGATTGCTGAAAACGACAAACTCGTGGCTGAGCTTCGTCTAGCATTCACACGCTCAACAACCGTAATTTATCCAGACAACAAACCGGGCGGGGATGCCTACTGGAATATGGAGCAGATGATTGAGCAGGTAAGTGACTCGATAATATTTTGTCGTTGCATCTCAATGATAAATCCGGCAGATGGCAAAGGCTATTCTGATAGCTCGTCGGCTTTTCCCCAACGCAATCATTCATTGGGTGTTTGACAACTCATCTGCTCATGGAAGCCTCGCCAAAAACGCGCTCACGGCGACTAAAATGAACGTTAAACCTGGCGGTAAAGTCCCCGAAATGCGTGACACAATTATTCCCCTGGATAACCCGCATGGCTTTGGTGGGCAAGTTCAAAAAATGGTTTTCGACAAACCTCTTCCAGAAAACCACCCATACAAAGAATTCGAAGGCCTGCCGAAAGGCATGAAGGTCATTCTCGCCGAACGGGGCTATACGACCAATACTGATGGTAAGCCGCTGATCGGTGAATGCAAAGCATGCAAAGCGGCGAAGTCCCTGTAAACCTCATCTGGAAGGGGCTTCTGCAGATGAAGAGGCAGATCTGCTTGGTGACGATGGTAATGACAGCGACGAAGAAGACGAGAGACCAGTGGATTGTTGCATGCACCGGTTACTCTCACATCAGCCAGACTTTGCAGGCGAGAAGTCTCAACTTGAACTGGTTTAGTGCCCTTTGATCACCTTATTCACTCTCTCACATCAAGTTTTACAGTTGATTGAGGCCGCTCCGGGAATGGTGTGCCATTTTCTCCCGAAATTCCACCCGGAGATGAACCCGATCGAATATTTCTGGGCATGGATCAAGCGGTATTATCGCGAACGATCAAATGGCCAGTGGCAGAAGGCTAAAAACCTTGTCGACGAGGCTCTCCTTGCCTGCCCGCTGCCCACAATTCGACGATTCTTCCGGCGTGCGAATCGGTATGCAAGTGTTTACCGTCACGGAGCAACGGGACCAGTGGCCGAGTTTGCCCTGAAACGGTATCGTTCTCACCGTGGAGTTCAGAAGCGGGAAGTGGAGATTGCACAGGCTGAACGGGAAGCGAAGGTGAAATTAGGTACTATCTAGTCTACATAGTCGACATTTCCAGTATGATTTTTTTCGTTTTTCCGCCCAAAATTTCGCGTTTTTTAACCCTAAGTTAGGAGTACCTCCGATTTTTCTGAAATGAAAATTTTACCTATAAACCACCCCCATGTTCCTTCTAAATATCAAATCTTGGAAGATTCTGATGAAAAATACGGGTTGACATGAAGATTTGGCCGCAACCATACTAGTCGGCAGTGTCGGGATATAATAAAAAAGTAAAACCATGGAAAGCTTCCTTTTGATGAAGGGAACAATCCTATGGTCCCAGATTTCTGATAACTACTCTCATTAAAATGGTTTCTGCTCTTTTTCGGAAAAGTGCAGGAAATCATGTTTCCATTCCAGCGAGACGGCTTTGTATTTTTTCTTTCAAAATTTCGCGTTTCCTAATAAGGAAATAATATAGTCACGTGGATACATAATGACGCGCTGCCCGACACAATTTTTTTCATATCCTCCATGCACTTCACAGCCCAGAATGATATATAATCCATTTTAATACTCTATTGAGAGGTTTCTCTCCATTTCCATATTTCTTGTCATGCTCTGAGGGTACATTACTACACCACGAGCAAATCCAACAATCTATCTAACGAGGCATGACAAAGACCTGGGAAGTTCAAGGCGTCCTGTGAGGCCCTTGAAAAGCTCGTAGCTTGGGAGCGATCCTGAAGAATATTTATGACATCCGAAGGGAAAAAAAATTTACAACTTACATTGCGGCGATGAAGTCGGAGATTTCACGGTCCGAACGGCGCATATTGACAACGGACTGCCTATTCTTGGATGCAACGCGCATAATAGCAACATCTCCTTGCACATCGAGACGGGTGTTATGAGAGAGGCGTACGTGCCGTTTGTAGAAGACACGAAAAGTTGAAAACACGCGACGGCCATCACAACAAAGTTGATGCATGACGGTAACAGAGACATCGTGAACGTGCGACTGAATGTGCGCCCCGGCCATGATTCTTTCGACGCATGGGAAGCGACGAGCTTGCGGATCGGAGGAAGTGCAGCGGACATGGACGGAGTGGAGGGCAATGAAAAAAATGCCAGTGATCGGTGGAATCACGTGGGCGTAGCCCCGCAGGGCCTGGCGGCCGCTAGGACCATTAAATACGCTCAAAAGGTTGTTATTTCGCTTGAACTTAGCAGGACTTATTGGTACTTAAAGGTGGTACAATGTCCTTTCCCCTCAAAAGGTTCTCGCCGGTGTCCACATGCTCATACTCGATGTCAAAACACGCTGGTCCTCAACACACCAGATGATGAGTCCGTGTTTCTTTCATCTATGATCGTACAAGCACCTACTAACAACCTTTCAAAGACCGGGCACTCAAATACCGGACAGCGATTAATCAATTCATTATCGACAATCGCGATCTTCGTGGTGTTGAGCTCACCATGCAGGACTGGGATGCCATCGAAATGGTGGCGGACTGGCTCCTCCATTTTCGTTCAGCTACGAGCCAGATGTCAACGACGTCACGTCCCATGCTTTCATCATCCGGGCGAGTCCAAAGAAGTGCTCGATGAATTCCGTGCCAAGAAAACATGGACAGAACAGCTGGTTGGGATAATAGCGGGCGTAGATGATGACAAGGAGGAGGAGGCTGTCGCATAAACGATTGAAAATGTGGAAGCTGACCGGGGAAATGAATGATCGCGTTGTTGAATAGAGATCCGGATATTTCGCGCTCATATTGACAATGTGCGCATGCCAATAGTGAAGCCAGAAACGGGCCCGGAGAACAGCCGATACGCGGTTCGCAACGGTCATGGTTCGGTTCATCCATGCGTCGAAGAGAACACCTGTTGAGTTTGTGTTTAGCATCATAGTGGAAGCGGCATAAAAAATAGAAACTCACCGAACACGAACAAGTAAACGAATAGACCCTCGAACCCCGGAATAATCTTCATAACACCATCTTCTTCAGTCGTACATGCAAGCAGAGCTGCGTGGTGCCACTTGCGACGAGCTGGTCCGTCGTCCTGTTTATCGACATCTGTAACATCGCTTTTGAGCAGCCCGGCTTTTCCCATCCTCTGAAGGCGAACCAGATCATTATTAACGACCTTCCCCTTCCCCATACTTGCGGTATGTGTACCGTGCTGCGGCTGATTGCTACCAGTTTTCGATCCGTGTCCAGTGTCTTGACCAGCCACTACCGGCCCTGTCTCAAAGACGGGTGTACGGAGATTGATGCCATACAATGGATAGGAGAAGGTGAGGGGCGGGAAGTCGGTTATCTGCTTGTCAAACATATTTTGGGCCGATAGCTCTGACGTGGCACCATCGGCGGCGAAGATCACGACTGGGAGGTTCAGTTCCACTGCCATTTTAGTAGCTTCAGGTTCCCCTCAATGATCTTCGCGGCGTCGTCTTTGCCATCTGTCGGGATGAGAGCAACCACCTGGGGATGAACGTGTGGTAGCGGAACCTGGAGATTTTGTTCAAAGACAATTCTGCAGACGAACTAACATGAACGGACGTACTTTAACCAATATGGCCCGAACTTGGGTCGCCTCCGCCTGGGCCTTTGTAATTTTCTTAATCACGGCATCAATCTCCTCCGGGCTTTCGACCACGCATTCTTCAAAGGGAAGAACACCGCCGAGGATGTGTCCACCGAATTCTGGTGAATATGTCAAGCGCTTCCGGACTTTGGTACAATCTCCCGCAACTGCAACCGGACTGGTGTACTTCAAGGAATCAACGAGACACCTCACTCGTGCCATGTTCTCGTAAATGAGGTATGGATTCTGTAGAGCACAGTGTTCGCCCTAAGGGCTAACGCCTTAAGACGATATTAAGGCCTAAGGGCTTAATTAAGGGCTTAGGTTAAGCCTTAAGTTGCAGACCGATTTTCACCGAAGGCCTTAGATATGCTTACGTGTACAATTACGTGACTTGGAAAATTTTCTTCTTTCCGGTCGGGTCACGTACATACTGTGATATGTTGGCAGACAGGTAGATTGGTATCCACCCCTGCGTGGGGACCTTGTCTCGTCACACAGCGGTGTATGTACCTGCAGTAGACGGCCCAACTCAAGTTTACGGTGAATGGTCTCTTCATATAGATTTTATCCTTTTCCTTCTAGTTATAGTAAGGTACTCCCTGTTGTTCCCAACCCACCACATCTCAACCAGCTTCGCGCCCCTCGCAAGTGGCAGCCCATTTCTCTCGAGCGCCTGTTTGCAAAGACAGCCAAGGAGTCCCTCTGTGCTAAGCGTGGTGAGCGAATGGTGCAGCACGCGTAAGAAGAGGAGCAGATGTATATGCAGGTTATGGCCGAGTTGGACGCGGTGGACAACACCCCCGACGATGGCGAGGTTGAGATCGATGATTTGGAGGTGTACAGAGAGTAATTGCGACAGTTTTTGGTGTTCTAAGTTTCTGAGAATGTATTTCCTTTTTGGGAACTAAGGCCTTCGGTGAGGCCTTATCTTAAGGCCTGAACCTTAAGTTAAGCCTTAGCTTGCCAGCAAGCCGATTTTATGAAGGCCGCCATCGGACAAAAATAAAATGATTGTGTTGTCCATCAGTGATCCCAGCCGATCCTCGTGCTTCCCTGCTCTTCCTCGTCGGTCATCGCGAATCCCGGCCATTCCCAAGTCGCGTCCCATATCTTCCCGCCGAATCCTGACAGTTCCCAACTGCGGTCACGTAAATCCCTGGGAATTCTCAGGGAACAGCTGGGACATTCATTGGGACACTTTCCCGCTGAATCCCAGCAAAATCCCGAAACATTGTCGCGGAGACAACAAGTTCTGTTCTGCTTTGCACTGAGTTCCTCGATATTCCCTGGCACCTGAATCCCAAATGATCCTTACACTGATCCGACGTCAACTTTCGGGTCTAACTGCATTAGAGTGTGCCTCCTGAGTGGCTAAATACTGGCTCTGCTTCCTCGTCACCTCACCTCATTCACCTCATTTTGGTTGATCTATGCGTCTTCACCTCGGACCTCGTGCGGCGTGTGCTATTAAAAACTGTGGCCATTCTTGTGCTGCATTCGTTGCTGAAAATCCGGACGGGTCACCAAAATATTCGGTGCGTGGCTATAGTTCCAATTGATGCTTGTACTGACATGTGCTCAAAGGATTTCGAGAATGCCGAAGTCCTTTGTTTCGTCTGCGAGCACTCTTGGATGGCGCACGCCCTGGGACTCGAGATTCCTGCTCCCAATAGGATGTTTGCGCGTGGCGGGACCGGCGACGGAAGATGTGCAGCTTTCTTCTCGGTGAGTCAGGATTTTTTGTGAATCTGCGTTTCTCATTGTTTGCCGCAAGCTGGAACCAGTCTGGAACATGCGGATGATGTGTATCTGTGGTCTCTCATGGGCAGCTCATGATCGTACCCTCTCGTGTGTTTTTTTTATTCGTTTAAGGTGTATTGTACTGAGACACTGCAGCCTATCGCCGCCTGTAGTCGTTCATCAGGCTCCTACTCCGGTTTCGACGACCACTTCTGTAGTGCCTGCTCCCTTCGCTCTCCAGTCCGTAGCGCCTGCTCCCGTCGCTCTTCAGCGCCCCGTCACCGCGTTCTCTGGCCTCGCACGTCCCGCCGCAGCGTCTGTTCAGTTGCAGCGACGTATCTCGATGCAGCGTCAGGCAAACGAGTCGTTGGGTTCAACAAGTCCGACTACAACAGCCCGCAAAAAGAAGCGAACGGCTGGCCCCCCTCGACCGTATTCTGAAATTTCAACCACAGTTGCGGGTCCCTCTACTCTGGATGATTTCGCTCTCCCCGTGGCGGAAACCTCCGCCACAATCACAGTTGGTATTCTACCAAAAGTCGTGAGTTTGTCGTCTTTTGCTTTTGACTGCAGTCTGATTCAATCTTCGTATGTAGCTCTGGACATCGGACATCAACGATCCTATAGATCTCTCCCCTCGCTACCATTGGGGAAGCGGCCAAGAGATTGAACTCGCTCAGCGCCGTCTCCAACGCGCAAACCTTGTTTTCACCGTTGAGGTTAGTACGACGGGACCGATTTTTGAGGAGATTGATGTGGGGTTTGAGAGTCACTGCTTGTTCAATAACATCGACTACGCTCCCGTTCCCTCCTCGACCGTCAACGACACCCCGAACGGCAAGGCATGGGTCTTAACCGGCCCCAAAGGACGCTCGGGCGCTCGGACTTGGGTTGAGGATCCGAAACTTCTCACTCGTTTCACATTCACACTGCAGGCTTTGCGCGCATTGCCGTTCAGCTACACCCCGAACAACATTGGAGAAGGTCTATTCATATTCATCGGTACGTTTCCCATTTCTCAAATCCGCATGTTCTCGTCGTCACCAGTCTTTCCAGCTCCTAGATTTCGGAATATCTTTGCACCCATTGATTCTTTGTTCGATCCCACCTTGCGCCGACCCGATCATGTTCGTCCTCACCCATGCTTTGGACGTCGTGTCCTCCATCCTATTATTTCCTCCCTCTCGCACGATCCCGCCCTGTCTGTAGTCCTGCATGCAGAACGGCTGGTTCTGCTGCTGCTGATTTGGACCCTTATCGCCCACTCCGGGAGGTCTTGACCGATAGTGAGGATGAGGACATCATGATGCAAGTGAGTGCTCATTTTACAAACAATATTGCGATGGTTTGCTCATATCATATTCACAGTTCCCTGAGGCGGAGGCGACGATTGAAGAGGTACAACATTCATCCGATGACTGCGACTCACCAACTTACCTCATTGACTAGATTGTCCGCCAAGGTTTTCCCCCGGTCGTACCCCAGCCTGCCGAGGACGACAAAGGTCTTACTCTGATCACCGACACCTCCTCTACGGTGACTATTTCCACACACTACGAGTTTGTAAATACTTACCTCAACTCCCAGATTGTCACTCGCTCTGTTCGGCGCCAACGATGGCAGGACGTAAGTGTGCGGTGGTGTGGTTGTACGGCTGTTCGCTCATTCCCTTTCCAGGACGCCGCGGCAAACACCCTTCCAATATCAAATACGACACCGTTTGTTGCGAGCCCTTTGCTTGTGGTCGCATCAAATACTACACCTTTTGTTGCAAGCCCTTTGCTCGCGGTTGCAATGGGGCTCGCCCCGACATCTTTCAAAGTAAGAACATGTTCGGACCCTGAGATATATCATTAATTTGCGCTTCCAGACTCGATCTTTTCTCGGGGTGGGGGGCCCTCTTGATCTCACGCTCCAGCACATGCCTGGTGCAGGGACGTATTCATTTTCTCGCTGGCAGGATCACATTATATCTTCTGATCGCGGGGACGATGATAGCATCAGTATAACTGCTGCATCGGTCGATGAGGGTGCTCGTACACTCATCATCGTATGTCTTTGGCTTTTTGCCGGGCGCCCCACCGGCTCCAAGTTAAAAGAGGTGCTTCAGGAGCAGTTTCCGTCGCCTCGTCCTTCCGTTGAAGGTGCGATACATCGAGAGAGTGCTCTCTTTTCGCTCCAGGTCACAATGTGAGTACATTTACTTGTCAGAGACACAAATCTAACCTCATTCTCTTGTTTCAAGTGGCCCTGGTATCGGTGCGGGACCCCGCAATGAGGTTGTTGCGGAGGCCGTTAAAATTATGATGTCAGATGGGCATTATTGGACAGAGCGCGGAGATTATCGGACCCTCCGGATTCATCCGTCCCGTAGCGCAATTCCCGCTCGCTCGTGTGTGCTCAAGGCAACGGGCCTCCTTTTCCTTCTTCACTTCCTCTTCATTGGTGCTCCAATTCCGGCGTCTCCGTTTCTTTTTTCAACGCTGTTCGATGGCCGCAAGACAGCATCAAAGTTTGATTCTGAATTTCTGTCTCGCTTTGTTTCTCCCCACTCCTTCTCCCTTATCAAGCGCTTTGAGTCTGTTCCACTCGAGCAACCTTTGTATATCTCTCAGCTGGAGGAATGTGTGGAGTACCAGTATTTGGTAAACATCCCTGACGTGGATGTAAGTTAATCCCAACTCTGCTCCACCGCTGTTTGACCTGACTCTCCTTCAGCCGAGTTTGATATCTGTGTGCCGCTCCCGGGAGGAGCACGATGGCATCTGCGGCACCATCATCAGCTTCGTGACTCTCGGATCGGTGGACATCGAGAACCACCCGGACTTCCTTTCTGTTTCGGACGGCTTCAATGTCGCGATCCAGCCATTCGGTGACCAGGACCGCATTCACCACCTTCTCGAGGTATGGAAATTTGCATTTTTGCCTGCGCACCAGCCGTTAACATTATTGTTGAGTGGTTTGAGACGCCTTGTCGCGAGCTTCTCCTGGTTGCGTATGATCGGCGCATCAAGTCAGCGGCAGATATTCTGGCACATCTTGAATTTTGCGAGTCCAACCCGGAGGAAAACATATGGGGAGAAAATGACGAGATTGTCGCGCTCATTAACCGCTTTTTCACTCACTATCTCACGGAGCCGGGTCACCCTGCAGATCCCGATCAAGTTATCAGTGCCTTGACCAGTGATATCGCCGATGCTGACGCCCTCCTCCGCGCAAATCTTTTCCTCTCTGTTGTCACTGGTTCTTCACTGCTTCCCCTCAAGCCGACCTGGAAGGTGAAGGTGAGAGCCGCCTTTTTCTGATTTCCCTCCGCTGATCGTTCCTCCGCAGTGCATCATCAAACATGATTGGAGCGAGGCGTACCCGACCACCAACGCCGATGGGAATGATGATTGGGGCCCAGATGTCGAGATCTCCTTCCGCTCTTGTTTCAAGACGTTTTCGATCACCAATAATGCTCGCCTCCGACACCTTCTTCTGAGCGAGAAGCCACTCGCAGGCAGGGATACTAAATTTGGGTACTGGGTTCACGGCGAGCTGCTCGCAAGCAAGAACTCTTACACAAGTTCTTGAGCGGTTATATTTTGATCACCGGATCGGTTAAATAATACTAGTACATTATGGGATTTGTGCAGGGTCGCTCACCAATGAGCAATATAAATTTCGCCGAACGTTTTCTGCAGACTTGTGCCCCCCAATGAATAATCCCCCTCGAGTACGCCAGAGCCACAGACTCCGGCAGGAGGCACCATCTCCCTGTCCACCATTACCTTCTTCTCGAAGATCCCGATCAGCGCAGGCTGGACTAAACCGCTCCGAGTTTAACCATCCACCTCCGCAGGACGGTACGTCGGAACATATATAATGTGTACCAGCCTTCTGATGGAGTGAAACGCAGGATCTGTTACCGACGGATCACCTATTGTTGGGAGTGGTCCCGATTCATCCTTGCAATTGAATTCAATGCAAGCACCGTCAATGCGCGATAATTCGTCCAAGTTCGCCCGATAATATTTCTTGGTTCGGAAACATGATGTTTAATATCTTGCTTGCAGTGATTTGACACTCTGGCCGATTGCGCCTATGTTGGCCGGAAACACGACGCGTTTTCATGATGATTCCGGCCTGTTCAGCCATGATTCTATGGATCCGCATACCACCTCAATTTTCCAGATGATGAACGAGTCCCAGGACTCGTTCACTCAATTTTCGGGCTCATCGTCTTTTCCACTCGCAAGTGTTTCTGAAAGTTTTCAGTTTAATTCGTTTCCTCCACCGGCAGCCGCCGATGCAGCTGCTTTCCACTCCTTCCCGGATAATGAGCCGTATTTGCATTCACCCCGAGCCATATATCCGTCCCCATCGCGCTCTACGTCCGTCATCAGCAGCTCTTCCTTTGGTTTTTATTCGGCATTCAACGACAGTTCTCCGATCGATTCTACGGCAGACGATGCGTTGGACTCCCATTCGAACCCAGCTTTCGGCCCTGGCTCTCCTTTGCCTGGGATAAACTCATTCCAGGCGAACGATACGTCGAACTTTCATTCGAACCTGTTTTCCCCGGGCTCTCCCCCGCGTACGATGGACTCCGCATTCCAGGTCCCACCGGCACTCGATCATTCCTCAGGGGAATACCAGTCCTCTATCCCCATCCCCCATTCAATTCTATCGCCTCCAGCGGAACAATCCCGTGGGCATGGAAGTCTCGCTGATATACGGGCACGCATGGTGACACCGGCTCTGTGTTCAAACCATGCAGCAGTTTACATTGGCCTTCCGGATTACCCAAACACAGCGCGTCAAAACTTTTTCGAACCCAACATTTCTGTTGCATCGGCCACGCCGTTCCTCTCGGATTTGATCCGTACTCTGCGCAGCTTGACGTCCCCCGCGGGCAATGTTTTCAACGACATCTGCAGCATGCTTGGCACCACACCTTTCCATGTTGCTTGGTCGAAGAGCATGGTTGAAGTTCACGATCCGATGTACAGCTCCGTTGCGACTGGTTACCGGGAGATTGGTCCCCTGTGCGACTACTTGAACCCATCCCGTGTTGCCCTTGCAGGTGCCGACCACAACGAGACCAGCCGGATGACTTTCGGACATCACAATCTTCGCCTGGATACACCGATTTTTGTTCTGTATTTTTTCCCGGAGGTGCGAGATCAGTAGCGCTCACTTTCATCGGAAGTCCTAACTTTGAGTTATGACATAGCTCCCACAAGGACCGACTCTCGTATCTCAACCACCAATCGCTGCTCCTGCAGCTATAATTAACGCCCGGTCCAGATCACGCACACCTGCTTCAGGAACACCTCAGTTGTCCCAATTTCTTCCCTCGTTACTCCGGATCACTCGTGCCCTCGATGAGCGGTATATTGAAGAGGCTGATCTTCTCAACTCACTTCGCAAAGATAAATATGGAAGTGCTTATACACAGATCCGGCAGACACTTGTTATCGAGGACATCTTCCCTCGGGCGAAGCGTGGGCTTCCGGGGTTGACCATCGATGATGTGGCTGCTTGGGCCGGCATGAAGCCCAAGACCTACCTCAATCACCGGACTTTTGCGGTTAGTGCCCGTGCGACGTTGCAATATTTGTGTGCTCGGGACCGTTCATCGCAAATGGCCGAGCAGAGCAGCGATAACAGGCAGAAGGAAAAACACTTGAAGGATTTCCTCGGAACATGTTTTTCCAAGGAGTTGGCGACAGGTGACTGGGATACATCGAACACGTCGATTGGGGATTTAACCATCAGCGGGTCTGCGGCTTCTGCAGTCAAAGAGAGGCTGCTGCCCTTTGAGCACTTCGCGAGAGCTTACAAAAGGCAGTCTTTCGCGACATGCTAGATACCTACCACATTTAGGCTTGTACCTCAGTAGTACTGAATTGATTGGTGTCTTCTCTGAAATTAGGTTAGCGCAGAAAAATCGAAATCGCGAATCAACCACCGGGGAATGATGTACGGCCCTCCGGCTCACGCCATACATCAGCGTGGATGCGAGATAAAATAGGGGAAGTCAGAGTTGGTCGATTCGCGGTCGATTCGACTTTCGATTCTGCATCGATTCTGGAAATAGAATCGACCGAGAATCGGTTATCCAAGAATCGAAATGGAATTAAGAATCGTTCAAGAATCGATGCAGTTTCTCCTCCAGAGGAGGAACTGCATCAAGAATCGTCGATTCTCGCGGCGATTCTCGTGACATGTCGATTCTGATGGTGCAGAATCGCCGTAGAATCGAACCCAGAATCGGGTCGGTCAGAGTGATGTCTCGATTCTCGGTCGATTCTGGTCCCAGAATCGGGTCAGAATCGAAGCCTGAATCGACCATGAATCGAGCCAGAATCGACAACTCTGACTTCCCCTAATGTAAGTTCCATCATCTGATCCTCCACGGTTCAAGTGTATCCCCAATACGAAGATGTATGAATTGTGCACCGTTTCAAGTTAGTGCAGATTGAACAAGAACCGATGTGGTGGCGGATGGCCGACATCGGCTGCATCGGACTTTGATCCCAAAAAGCATCACCGCAAAAACCCGCCTGCTCAACCCAGGGCCCAAGTCATTATTTTGATTCAATGTGGTTCATTATTTTCAATACGCACCGTTGGCACACTCCGAAGAGCTGGGTTTCTTTGACAGAGATAGAATTCAGACGCAAATTTTACCTCCTAAAAGCTCAAGTTCACGATCTCAACACCGTGATCCTCACAATACATAATGTATTTTTATTTTTATTTATTTTTTGGAGCGTTTGGGATAACGAGATCAAAGTCTGTAGAAGCATTCTGAGTCTGTCCGCTTGTGTTGCTGGTTTTGGGCCAGTCATGCCGGTGAGTTTTGTCCAGGAGGAAATGCCGTTACGCACGATTTTTTACCAGTGTGGGACTCTGGCCTTCGAAAATATTTATCCTATACCATTCATTGGCCACATACCCACTAAAACCCCCTCTGTGAGTGTCCAATCATCCGGCAGAGCGTCCTCATCCATAAGCAGACCACTCCAGGTGTTCAGCACCATGTCTTTCTTCAATGCGAGTGGGCCGAATTTAACTTTGTTCGTGAGAATGCGGTCGCGTCGTAAGGCCGAATTCACGGCGGTAAGCCATTGGTTGTGGATGCTTGCTGGACTCTGGGTTGCACCTTGATTTTTCATGACACGATTCACGCGGAGGTTCCAAATGAGATGCCAACCCACTGATACTAAAATTGCAAACAGTCTCCCTCTTTCAGGTAACGCACGGCCCCTCGGAGACCTAAATTTCACCAGGTTGCAGCCCAAGATCAATCCCCAATTCAGGGTTGGCCAAGTATCATATTTTTTCAACCATAGCTGTTTCGAGAGGGCCCAAATTAACTTCTGTTCCGGTGAGTTGCACTCCAGTGCAATGTGCTCTAAGCTCTCGATCGCGTCGCACACCTGGCAGGTCCCATTTCGCTCCAGGTGCTCAACATGGGACCAGAAACTTCCCACTCTGAAGGTGTTATGAATACATTTCCAGTAAAACTCCCGTGAGCATCGTTGCAGAGTGGTGGATCGTATCGATTTCCAAATCATTGAATCAGATGGTGTATATGTGGTCCTGGCTGTTGATCCGTCTTTCGTGTAACACCTTTGCTCGATACCGAGCACTCCCGAAAGGTAGAATTACCGTTTTATTTTGGTTGAATTTTGCCGTTGAGGCAGCACACCACAGGCTCAGAATTTCCCAGAACGTCTTTAATGAGTCCTGGGATGAAAGGTATATCGAGGTATCGTCCGCAAACAACGACACTACCAGGTTTTGGTTGGTTCCTGGTAGTCTGAGTCCCTTGAGATCTGAAGTTCGTATTAAGCAGGCCAGGGGTTTAATAGCGAGATTGAATAATAAACAGGACAGTGGATCCCCTTGTCTCACGCCACAAGTGACCATGAATGGTTTACTGGTTTCACCGTTGATGATGACTACTGTTTCTGCGTTGGTATAAAGGTTCTTGATTGTGTTGCAGAAATTTTTGGGGAAGCCCATCTTCTGTAGTACACGTAGTAAATAGGAGTGGTTAATCCGGTCGTAGGCCTTCTCCTGGTCCAGGGACACTATGACCCCATCCTCTTCTGCGGCATCTGCGTAGTTCAAGAGGAATTTTGCAAGTTTAACCTGGTTTTCAATCTTCCTACCCTTCATGAATCCAGCTTGGTCGGGATGTACCAGCGAAGGTGCCACATTCATCAACCGTAAAGAGTATCCCTTCGTCATCAGTTTGTAGTCGCAATTGAGCAGCGTGACCGGACGATAGTTGCTGATTAAAGATTTGTCTCCCTTCTTAAAAATTGGGCAAAGCCACCTGGCATTAAATTTACAGTGTTTAACCATTCCATGATCCTCAATATCTGCATATAGCTTTGTGAGAAAGCCTAGCACGTTGAACAGGTTTAGGCTGTTTGCCTTGCCTTGCCGGTATAGTATGTCAAGCAGTTTGTAGAATTCAAAGGGAATGCCATCGATTCCGGGAGCCGTTCCGTTGTTTGAGAGTCTCAGTGCAGCGCCAATATCATCACTTGTCAAATATTTGTCCAATTCATTGAATTCAGACTGTGAGAGGTGTGCGTCACACTTTTCAAGTGTGATTTCAGTTGCCATAAGTCTCCCATATTCATCGGGTAGGTCTCGGGATTTAATTGAGTCGTGGTAGTCACGCGCCATCTTTGCCATTCGTTTCGGCCTTGTTTCGTAGCGTGGAAGATCTGAATTCGTGGCTCCTTCAGCTTTGAGCTCGGGTATTGATTCCTTGACATGGTAGCCTTTGGCAGACGTCGTCCACGATTTTGTTCGCAAATTCTCGCCCTCGACATTGTAGTGTCCCTCAGAGACCGCTTTTTTACGTTCTGAGTCTTCACGTATCTGCTCTGCAATTTTCTGTTCCAGCATATAGGCAGCCAACGACCGGTCCTCAGGCGGCATATCCTGATCATGCAGCACAATATTCAATTGGGCCTTCCAGGTTCGTATTTTTCGGGTTGAATCACCGGTGATGAAGCGTGAACAGTGCTTCGCATACGTCGTTATATCTAGCTTGAATTTCGTCCACAAGGTCTGTATATTATTTCCAGGGTCACGTTGTAACTTTTCCAGGTTCTCAAGGTCACTAACCAACTGTGCTGCCAGTGCCTGAACACGACGCATAAATTTCGGAGTCTTCAGTAAATACAATGGCATTGACCACCTGCCGGGCCCAGGTTTCTCCTCTCTTCTCCCTGTTAATTGGGTTATTACCAGTCGGTGATCACTCTTCACAGGGCAGTGTTTAATTTCCCAACCACGGAAGTGTTTGAATCGCTGGTTGTCAACGTTAAATCGGTCAAGCCGCGAGTAGGAGTCATATGTCTCCTGAGTCTCTTTATTTGTCCGATGTTGGACACAGGTATAGTCTTGTATATCTGGGAAGGTTGCGCGCCATCCATCTTGCCAACGGAATAAATTTTTCAGTCTCTTAAAACTTTCAGGGATCACCTCAGCAATCCCTGAGTTTCGATCCAGAAGAATAGGAAGTGAGGCACGTCTTCAATCCGTTGACATGTGGGGCATAGAGGGGTGTCTGCGGGGTGAATTTTGTGGAGCCAGCCGTTCTGTCCCACCATACGGGTGCGGAGTTGCATTATAAGGCTGGAGTTGCGACGGGATAGGTTGACGAGGGGTTTGTGGAAGGAATGAACGGTGGCGTCTTGGTCCAGGCGGGCGAATTTCGCATGTCGCGGGGACGATTCCCATGCAGAGGACCAGGCGGCAGATGTTGTTGCCTGGAAAGCTGCTTTCGCTGCGGCGGCGCTCCGAGGGAGAGGGGAGTGAAAGAGGGAGGGAAGGGTGGAGTGCGGAGGTTCGACATTCTGGGCCCTTCAGCCCTGGTTTAGCACACCAGCGCCTCAGTCTTCATTGCTCCTTGCAATCCCGCATTGTGTCTTCACCACTACCATTGACTGATCCTCATTGGTTTCGATCTTATTGTCTTTCGACTGATCCTCGTTTGACCTTCAGATTTTCCTTATCATTGACTCGCCATATCCCTCCTCGATGATCACCTATACCGCTCTTCGACATCTTATCTTTCATATTGCCGTTGCTGAGTCCTTATCTTACATTCTGATTTATATCTTAACTTACATTCGATTCCGTTACATATTCCGTTACATATCTGATCGCACATTTATTGTGACTGTCGTATAGTTACATAATTTTTCTCTTCTTGGTCTTGACCACCATGTACCTTCTATAGTGGCCGCTCTTGAATGACCGCACTATTGTTCTGTCATTCTGGGCTACTCTTAGTTTCGTCTGGACGACCGCTCTAGTGTTGACTGCCTCCACAATACGGCAGCCTTCCAACACTCTGCCGGATGATTGGACACTCACAGAGGGGGTTTTAGTGGGTATGTGGCCAATGAATGGTGTAGGATAAATATTCTTGAAGGCCAGAGTCCCACATTGGTAAAAAATCGTGCGTAACGGCATTTCCTCCTGGACAAAACTCACCAGCATGACTGGCCCAAAACCAGCAACACAAGTGGACAGACTCAGAATGCTTCTGCAGACTTTGATCTCGTTATCTCAAATGCTCCAAAAAGAAAGAAAGAAATAAATAAATGTTGGTGTGTTGCGTAAGGACACGTGAGCGGACCGCAATCACCGGGTCACACATTTAAAACATGATCATAATAGCAACTCACCGTAGTTTTTTTCCGAGCGATGAGGTGGTAAAGGAGCAAATCACGTAAAATTTCGTCCCGGAAATCAGCCGACTGCTTGACGACCCAACAAGGACCACCCATACCAGCGCAGCCTTCCACGAAATTTGTGGAGGCAATTCCACAGCTACCACCGCCGGCAATTGATGATTGTCTATCAACCACCGCAATCTTCGTTTTACTGTTCGGGGCAAGCTCATGGCCTCGAAGTCCTCGAAAAGCCCAACGAAGGATTGGTACAAGATCCCGTGCAATCGGAAGATGCATAGAATCCCCATGTTCAAGGTCATCAAACAAGAACTTTACAAGCGCAGAGAAATGAGATGTCGTCCAGGACGTCATTCCGAGGATTTTGACTTTGTTGCTGCGAATGCGCTCGCGCAACTGCACAAGATTGGTGCTGTACAGCGAGTCTGGGTGAGAATAGAGCTGGCGGCAGTCATTGATAAAGGAGGTGGGGAGAAAAAGGAAGCCAGGTTCTTCGTTCAGGAATTTGGAAGATCTTCGAAAGTAGGTTAACTCGGCCCGTGCATTAAGAATATCCTCCATGGCCCAGTGCTCATGGAGCAAAAACCAGAAAGGGGCTCAGCAAAGTGGATGTGTTTGAGCTCTTCGATGAGGTAGGGGAGCAGGAGTGAACAGGACTCCACATGGTCCAGGATATTGACCGCAGACTGTAGATGGTACACCTGGTTGTTCACATTCATAATTAGCCGGATCTGCGGAAGAGGTTAGCATTAATATCAATATTTCAACGGAATAGAACACACTTTGGAGAAGTGGTATCTGAAAAAAGAATCGCCAATCTGAAGGGCTACAGTGCCGATGGCACTATGCGAACTGTGCTGACTACATATAACTCGATAGACTGGAAATTTTCTAGATGATGCGCCACGAGAAAGGGGTCATTCGGAGGTACGCCCATTCCGGTTACTTTACGTGATAGCGAGTAATTTCGAGGCCGCTGCCCGTCGGCGGTCTCGATGGGCCGGACCGCGTTCTTTTTTTTCGATAAAAAACGCGAACTGTCTCGATGGAATAAGCTTCGAGTCGGCGAGAGAACTACAAGTGTGCGTCCTTAGTAGTAGTACTCCTTGTCAACATAATCGAGCCTGTCGTTGCCGAGGGCACTAGGAATATGGGTTTAGAGACGAGAATGCAAACGGATGGAGACTGACATGAGCTGCTCCATAATCCAACTCTCGCATTGGGACACGTCATGCTCGCGGCGACTGACCCTCTCTTCGTGTTTGCTGATGTTACGTTCACGCTCTGCGACGTGGCGTTCACGATCGAGGACGTTTCTAGCGCGACCGATTAGCCGTTCAGGAGGAGCCTTAACGACCACGATCTCCTCAATCATCGTCTGGGTGGGCATGGAGATTGTTTTTAAGATAGTCTGGGCGGCGCAAGGCGGGCAGAGGATCGAGGCCGGAGGGGGTACGATGCTGCCCGGAGACCAGAAAAGAAGTTCGGCCTCGCGGCGCGCCACCTCCGCCTCCCGGACGGCGACGGCGCTC
>JARGXW010000505.1:0-102258 GCA_029204085.1 Mycena sp. CBHHK59/15
TTTATCATAATTTACGGTCCGTCCTTGGTCGCCCAATCGGATGTGGAAAGCATCGTACGGGCCTGAAGGAAATGTCACCAGGTGCATCCATCCAACGCGCGAGAAATACACTCACTTGGCAGCATACATAGCCAATCATCTCCGGTGTCATCGTAAACTGGCCGTGCGCGCGCGCATTGCAGACCTTCTTCATAGTTTCCGCGCCGTGCAGGGCCGAGCCGGGAGACGTCCAGATGTGACGAGCAACCTAGTAAACCTCGGGAAATCAATACCAGAAAGATGATACGAGAGGGGAACACACCCGGAGAAGGAAAAGACTGCGAAGGAGCCCGACCTCTGGAGCCTCGGGGGTCGTACGTATCATCAGCATAGAAACATGAAGGGTAGCGCTTGGCGGTCAAGGCGGGCTTGCTGTCCGTTGTCCTGCACCCATGCATGAGTGCCTTGAGCGCGCTGGGATGCGGGGGGGAAAAACATGAGTATATGCGCGTGTGGTCAGGTATGGGACGCACACATCGGCCTCGGGTGTGAGGTCACCATCGTCCCCGTCCTCGGCGACCGTTGAATAGCAGTGGCAGCACGGAGCGGTGGATTTTTAGAGAGAGCTGGAAGCCCTTTGGGAGTCCAGTCGGGGCTTGGTTGCCTCTGGTAAGGGCCTTACGAGGCTTGTTGCAAGGCTGGTCGAGGCTGCTCCAAGTTGGAGCAAGACTGGAAAGCCCTGCTAAGCACCTTGCGCGACGCGTCCAAGCCTGATCGGCACTTGCCGAGGTCACGAGGGGCTTTGATGGGATCGACATTTTTGGTGATGGAAGACTTGGTCGAAATAGTACAGTA
Source organism: Mycena sp. CBHHK59/15 (assembly GCA_029204085.1). Classification (NCBI taxonomy): domain Eukaryota; kingdom Fungi; phylum Basidiomycota; class Agaricomycetes; order Agaricales; family Mycenaceae; genus Mycena; species Mycena sp. CBHHK59/15. Next base: position 835 of record JARGXW010000505.1, read on the forward strand.
GCTCACCTTCGTTCATAGCTGGCGCTGCGCCCTGCTCGGGCTGCTTTCCCTACACCAGCCAGATCCACGATAGCTCTCGGTCTTTCGACCGCTTCTTCCGCTTCGGACCCTTCTTCTTCCGCCCCTTCTGCCTCTCTGGATCCGAGAACATTGCTCTCGGCATGCCACGCACATCGTCGTCGGCCAACGGCTTCAGGGTAATCTCCCACTCCCGCTTCTGGAGTGCTCGGCCAAGGACGATGAGCGCCCGCCGAGCAGCACGGTACTGCGCTGAAGCGCGACGTATTCGGTCGTTGAGTGTGTCGATCTTGTCTTGGGAGCGCATATTCGCCCGGACGCCTCGGGCGTGGCTGCTTGTACACGTGCGTGTGCACTAGCAGCTGCCGCCGAATCTCATGCAGCACCTCGTTCGCCTGACCGACCCGCAGACGGTATTCGCACTCCATCGCCTCCTCCTTGCATGCTGCTTCCCGGTCCCCACCATTCCCCCGTATCGCCTGCGGCGGCGGCGGCTGATTCATGATCTCCGACGGCAGCCACAGTCGAGTGTCCTGCACCTTCACCCCAGGTACAGGCTGCGTTCTAGCCGCGAGTGCTCGAGCGCGGTCCTCCTGGTCCCTTAGCCACGCTACGTCAGGTATGAATGTCGTTTGACTCACAATTCCACGCCTCAATTTTGCGGCGCAGCTTGCTCGTCCGCTCGACCATGATCCTGCCCTGATCGGGCGTAGGATGCAAGCCTATGGCGGCGGCGTCGAAGCCCAGGGTCCTCCTGGAATGTCACGGTCAGGACATGCTTCATGAAAGGACATTAGTCTGAACTTACTGCTGCTCTTCGAGCTGAACCCCCATCGCAATCATCTCTGTTATATGCATGTCGTCCCGCACGTCCCCGCATCCTCTTTCCCCTCCGCTGCCCGCGCCGCTGCCTCCTCACCCAAATCCTGCCGAACCTTTGCCAGATGATGATCCTTGTGCAGCGTCTCGAATGGATTTGGCTGCTCTGGGCCATTCTCCCACTTCTCCGCCATTTTCGTCCACTCCTTCACCGTGTCCTCCACCTCCTCGCCTTTGGTGTGCCACCTCACCGCATCCGCCAGTGCCAACGATGCCTCTATATCATCCAATGCCACCCTCGTCTCCACCATTTGTGATACAGCGTCGGTCGTCTTTTTAAGCATGACCCGACCTTCGAGACCAGTGAGCATCTCAGCTATAAGGTGCGAGGGAGGACTTACCGAATGCGATGATCTTTTTATGATTCCAGTCATTGAAATGGTCGTTGAGCGTGTCGCGCCTCGCACCCGGGCCCATCTCCTTTGTGCTCCTGGCAAGAGGGTTTGCGTTGGCCCAGCCGCGCTCAGGAGCTTCCCCGTCGGTTTGGCCCACATCGCGGGTTATATTGAATGAGAAGTGCAGGTTACAGGCTTCGATGTGGGCGGGGAGGTGGAACTTCGGGACGAGGAACACTATGGAGCCAGTTCCGCACGATTTTCAACCAACCATAGGTTGATTAATAGCTTCCAACCTATACTCGGTTGATCGTAGGTTGATTCCTTTCAACCTATCGGGTAGGTTGCACATCAACCAATTCATTTCAACCTATGCACACCTGAAATTCAAGTGGGTTGTCCCGGGGTGACGTCTGGTGGAAAATCAACCTATGTTCAAACAACCTATACTAGGGTTAAAATAACAAACCGAGCTCGAAATACTGAGAATATACATGTATTATTGCATACTAACATTCACTCTTCACCCAGCCACTGTGCCCGCGCCAAAGCCCCGCTACGGTCTATAATAGCCCAGTTGTTCGTATCCTTGACCCGGCCGATGAGGGATTGCACGCTGGTGATGTCGATAACATCGAGCGCTCCAGTACGAGAGTAGAAGTGGATATCGAGACCAGCGAGCTCTCTATCATCCTCTTCCACGACACAAGAACGAATGGCGGCAAAGATGTATGTGGTCCCGGCATCGATATCCAGTGGAGCACAGGCCGAGTGAAAATGAACACGGTAGATATGGGTCAGTTGCCCGTAAAATGTTTGAAGTTCAAAGTCTTCGCCACGGTTTCTAAATCGGGCATTTCGGTCGACAAGCATCTCATACTGCGCTACATCAGCAATCATTGTAAATGAAGAATAGGAACTCACCCTGACGTATGTAGCGTCTCTCGTGTCCTCTGCGGTGATGCCCAGCGAACATGAGCGCATTGTGTCGCTGGCCTCGGAGTCTACCCGACGGACTTTGCCCCATTCTTCGACTGTCGCATCCTTGAGCGCAGTGTTGACAACCGGCATTTTTTTGTCCAACCTCGTGGACAGAGCCACGGCGATCGAGCGAATTTGATTGGGCGGCGGGCGCACAGGTGATTTCGGTGGGAGGAGAATACAGGAAGGATCTGCAAAGACATAAGGATTTAGCAAGTCAACATAATTATTAGATGATGTGGCGCACAGTGCAGATCAGCAAATGAACCCTGAATCAAGCCACGAGGCACTTTGAGAGAGAGTTCTGAGACGACATTGTACAGCGTCTTGATCTGAGTGAGTTGCGCAACTTCGAGGACATATCTATCGATCGAAGCCCATGGGAACCGGCGGCTACGGATCCCGGGTTGAAGGCTTCCGCAGTAGCGCTCCATCGGAAATGCCCAGTAGCACCAGACAGGCCCGCAGAATTTAATGCCTGGTGCAATGTGCAAGAGGGCATGGATTGTCAGAGGGCATGTTGACATCCGTTCGACGTCATGCTGAAAATAAACACTGAGAAAGAATAATCAGTCAAGAATCGAAAATGGGACTTAGAAGCATACTCTTCGTAAACGCGAACCCAGTCAATAAACCCGGTACGTATCTGCTCGATCTCCTCCTCGGTGATTTCAAATTGAAGACAGAGGTTCAATAGGCGGACGAGTTGAACAAAGTGCCGATAATACTTCACATGCTTGAATTTGCGACGCAGAAGAACAGGGCCAAGATAAAGTGTCCAGAAGGACCACATCTCCGCCGAGACGTTCGGACGGTCTTTAGCAATGTTAGGGACTCGGCTTCCGTACGCTGAAGGAATGGTATCCGACGCAGTCGCTGTTCGAGATGCAATTGCCTCCCACACAGCCTTCCCGAGCTCGTACTCCTCCTGACCTTCGGCGAGGCCCTTAAAATCACCTGTCCAGAGTAACGTCAGATTTTTGATGAGATTCTCCCAGATGAGGTGCATGAAATCGTAGCCAAACGATCTTGGGAACGACAATGAGTGCAGGTAGGAAAGGAGTGGGACGCCTTTGACACCATATTTCTTTGCAAGTCGCTCGGCCTCAGCGGTGGTAGTCGCAGCACTAACTTCCTTCCCCTGGGATACGATCTCCTCGTGAGTACGCAAGGGAAGATTTTCCGGGTCATAAACCTGGACGGCAGCGGGATCTGCCTGAACCTCTGGGTGGCACGATCGATCCAAGGGCACATAGTGGGCTGTACCGCGAGCGCCGGGTACGCGCAACCCGATGATTTTACACATCCGGCAGGGCGAGATCCCGTTGTGGCCCTTCATGCGCATAAACATAGACACAGCGGGGATATCGCCGAAGACTAGAATGAGATATGCACGTAGCGCGAATAACTGGTTTGAGAGAGGATCAAAGGCGCGGACACCCATGGCGAGCCGCAGTAATTCTTGGACAGCAGGCCAGAGGAACGAATCTGGATCTTTCGGCTTCTTCGGGCCAGGAATGACCCCGAGCGCTATGATGTACGCAAGGAGGAAACGAAGGTCGGGGGGTAAATTGTAGTTAAAGAGGATGAGCGGCCACGCGGTTTTTTTGCGACGCTTGAATGGGACAAAACCATCCCACGAAGCGCCGAGCGCAACGTCGCGAGGATCCGAAAAGTATTTGTGAGGCTGTTTCTCGCCATTGATCTCGACGGGCTTCTTGCGGAGCGAACGGTAATGCTTGCCATCAAAAACGTCGGTCATGGTACCTGGTGTGTGCGTATGGTTGGTGCGATACTGCTGTTTCTCGGCCATATCACGATTTCCGGCGAAGGCAACAAGCCGGGGAGTGATGGGAATGTAAGTGAATTTTTTGCGCGGTTTCCCGTTCGCGCGCCAGCGGGGCTCTTTGCAATAAGGACAGACAGTCCGATCCTTGTGTGGACCGACGTAGCACACGCACGAGTTGGTGCAGCAGTCGTAAATTTGTGGCTTGAAGCCAGCGAGGAAGTTGACACGGGAACGAATGCCGTCGAGACTGGGAAGAGGTGGGTTCTGCGGGAAGGCAAAAGGGGTCATCTTGAAGGCCTTGTCCGTCGTGTTCGTCTGGACCTTGTACGAGAACGCTCGACAAATAGCCATGTCATATTCACTGAGTTTGTGGGCTGGCATGAATTAAATGAGACATTGTCGAAAGATTGAGATAAAAGAACACACCAATCGCTGCTGCCTCTTTCTCGTATTCTGTCCCCAACTGATCCAAAGACGACAGCCCTTCCCCAGGAGCTTTGAAGCTGTCCCAATCAAATATATCTGGTTCATCGTCCGAATTTTCCCCATCACTATCCTCGTCGCGAACCTCTGATTCCTCACTTCCTGCGACAGATTCATTGTCCTCCTCGTCCTCGGAATCAGCTAGCATGGAGTCGTCTTGGTCTCTTAGATCCTGCCAATGAGGATGCATGATAACCTCCGGGTCGATGAGCCCGCCAAGCCCTGAATTTCCAGCACCCTCAATTTCTTGGAGATGCTCGAGCTCTGGTTCCGATGCAGGCATAGGCTCATCCCACGGAGCCTCGGGATTTTCATCATCATTATCGGAAGATGAGCGCCCGCCGGCTCCGGATGGGCCAGCTACTGTGTCGTCAAACTCGTCATCTGCCTCGGAGCTGGGTGCAAAGATACATCTTTGGCGCGAAGCGTGGCTTTGGGTCGGGGCCGGATATGGTGTTCCATTGAGTCTGTCTCGGTGCTCCCGTTCGCGCTTGTGACTGACGTACTCATTGCAGCAAGCACACAGAATCTTCGGGCGGGGCGCCATACACAGGGAACGGACAGAAAAGAATGTATTGAGAGGCAGTGTAGCGCTCGGACCATTAAACAAACTTTGCGCAACAAATATTTGAAATTCCTCTAACTCAAACCACCACTCGCCCACCTACACCTGCGTCAGTATCGAATCAGCAGCACACCATGAGCCACGTACCTCGCCTTGAAAGACCCCGTAGGCAGCCGAACGTGGCTGCACCTCCTCTCCAGGACGATAACAAGGAAAATGACGGCCGTCGCGCCTCCACCACCAAATCCAGGACCAAGCTCGACCTCGATATCGATGCCTTTGGGGAGCAGCTCGAGAACAAGTATAACATTGAGGGGTCCAACGTCCTGGATATAGTCTACGCGCGGCGGGAGAATGGCGAGGCCCAAGGTGAGTGTCGGCCCTAGTCGAGTACCGTGACTCACCAGACGCGTCGTTGGATACTGTAGCGACAATCGCGGCCCAGGCCGCCCACCTGGATGCTCTCAAACGTCAACTGGCATCCATGAAACCTGCGCCTGCCCGCGACGACGCAAACCAAGGTGAGCGTCGACCCTAGTGGAGTACCGTGACTCACCGGACGTCGACACGTCGTTTGATGCTATAGCGACAATTGCAGCCCAGGCCGCTCAGCTGGATGCTCTCACGCGCCAGTTGGCATCCATGCAGGCCGCGCCCGCCCCCAACGAGACGACAAACAAGCCCACGGATGCTCCTGCTGGCAACGACGAAGATGATGCGATGGGAGGTAAGCTTGATGTCCCTCACGTGTATATCGACTCACTACACGCGCTAGATGGCCCACCCACTCCCGCACGCCGTGACGCGACCAACACGCCTGTAGGTACCGGCGACGAGGAAGACGATCCGATGGAAGGTGAGCAAGGTGTCTGTATCATGTATATTCACTCACTACGTCACTTTAGATGATCCCGCCGCCGTGCTGGCGCGAGAGAACGCTCACCTAAAGTGCCAGCTGGCTAAAGCTCTCGCCAGTGCCAGCGCCAATCCTCCTGGTGGTGCTGGCAGCGTGCCGGTGGTGACTATCCCCAGACCACGTGGGACAGCCGGGACGCACTTCAGCATCCGAAAGTCGATGGGTCTGGATAAGACTGCGAAGGACGGCGACCTGTACTCAGCTTTAATCGTGCGTTAGGTCGCTTAGCATTCATATCTGTACTCACAACGACTTGGAAGCGTAACATGCACGATCTGGTCCACCAGGCCGGTATCAATTGGGAGCTCCCGTGGGCCGAGACGCCGGCGGAAGCCAAAGGAAAGCTGTTTGCAGTGGTGAGTCGATTCCGTACCAATCGCCCTGGATGGCCGTAACGCTTCTACAGGCAAGGGACCGGCACCCAATCCTCGAGCGGTTCCACAACGACTGGGCCACGGAAGAGATGGTGAAGCAGTATATCGCGAATAGGCGCAACACCGCCTACCGACGTGGTGACCTCGAAGTTCCCGAGAAATACAAGTACTTGAAGGCAAACACAGCCAAACGGGACCCTTCCGCGCCCCGTGGCAGAAAGGCCAAGGTCGCCAAGGTCAAGGTAGCGGCGGTGAAGAAGGCGCACAAGGAGAAGGCCGCCAAGGTCGCGCGGAAGCAGACATCTGGCGCGGCGTCCCGGAAGGCTGCATCGTCCAGCAATTCGAAGACCAAGGGTAAGAAGAAAGCGGCGCCAGCGGTTATCGAGAGCGAGGACGAGGACGAAGAGATGCCCGAGTTCGAGGGCTCGGACGACGACAATTAAAGGTACGTGGCGCCTCATGCCCACGATCAGTCGATGTTGACATCCATTATGTAACAGCGCTACTTCCTGCCTCACGCACACTCACCTCAACGTGTCGACCGCCCGAGCTCGAGCCTAGTGCCGGCGCCAAGCCCTTGTTGACCTTTCTTTCCCCCATTCACATATTATATTTACACCCTGATCCCTTGTATGTCGCCGCCCATGGGCACCATTCTGTCCCAGTCAATTTATATGTTCCTTCGTTCTACCTGCCTACGGCTGAATTTGAGCGGTATTGAGATGATAAGTAGCCTATAAGACGCTGAGAAACAGCTAGACCTAGGTTGGTCCTAGGGGTTATAGGATTTAATCTACGATAGGTTGAAAAAGGTGCGGAAAGGGCCGGAAGATGTATAGGTTAACTTTGACCGTTTTAGAATGATCTTCAACCTATCGGATACAACCTATAGGTTGCTGATTTTCATCCTGAAAGTAACCTATAGACAGCTTCGTTTCATCCTACTACTGGTTGAAACATAGGTTGATTTTAAGCCTGCGCGGCCCTCCCAGAGGAACACGATAAACTTGTTCCCCCCGACCATCTTGATTGATCTTTCATAGGTAGCTAGTCGGTTCCAGATGTTGGTGTGCCATTGGCACGCGATGTCGTACAAGACGAAGAACCGCACCAGATCGGTTCCGACCAGGCTCCGAAAGAACATGTAGTCCATATTCACGTAGCTGCAAGCATGATGAATATCTAGCTGTCATAAGTAAACATTCTCGCTCACCGTTCACCCAATTGAAGGTCTCCGACCGCCAAGGGTCGCTTCATATTGTGGCGAGCGCAGTCGACGGCGCCAATCCCGGAAGATGCGGAGGGAGTGAGGAGAGCATCGAGTAGATGGCGGGGAGGATGCTCGATGCGGCAAGCGCGGAGGGTAAAAGGGTTGACGAGCCTCGACTAGACGAGTATGCACACAGTACATCGCCGTAAAATCACACTCATGCAACCCCGATGTTCCTTACGCTGAAACTCGCACCCGTCCCCAAACTTTGGACCCCCATCCTCGACGACTGTCCTCGAGCTGCAATAGACACGTCTTGACGTGGTTAGAGTAATGCAGCATTGAATGTCCGTTCTTCCATTTTTAATCAATGGTGTAATCCTTTTGTTTGCAGCCCGAGATTTGGACGATTGTCCGACGCTGACCTTCCTCGCATGAGGGGCCTGTGTTCCTTTGTCCTGTTGTTAATCGGTTCTTAAAGGTGCATTCCCGCTCTCTCTCGACCATCCTCCCTCACCGTCTTCTGCGTAATTTTTATCTCCAGTGCTGCGCTTACGCTTTGCAGGTTTACCTCGCCATAAACGCCTCACTCACTGGCTACATTCCGCGCTCGTACAGTGCGTCTGGGTTCTGGAGACGGTGTGGGCATATATCTCGAGGTGTGTACCCTTACCGCTCCTTCTCGTGTCGCTTCATTCGGGCTCTCTCCTTCAAATGACACGGACTGTACAAGCGCTAACGCTTGCTCAGATACATTCCACTTCGCATCGATGCATCCTCGGGCCTTGACGCCAACGCCACTCGTCCCTCCCTTCTGCCTTCCTCTGCCGGCTGCGCTCCGCCATCCTCGTTGTCGCCACCTGAACGTCGCCTCACTTCCCACTTCTCGCCACCCGCTTTCGGATCGTCGTGGGCCTCCACCGCGACACCCTCGTTCGCCGCCCCACGGCGACGATGGCAAGAGGAAGGGGAAATCGGCGATTTGATCCGTCTACACAGCCACTCCGCACTCTTCACAACAACGGCGCGTCGTGCCCATCTAGCCTAGCCGCACGCACTGTAACCTTCCCGCTGAGTCTCTTCGCCGAAATCTAAAGGGTCTCTGCAGCTGTCTCGTTGTGGTTTGGTCGTCGTGTGGTTTTTAAAAAAACCTCACCGAGTCGCCGACCACTCTTGCAATTAGGCCTTTGTGCGCGTCATGACCGGGGTAATCACCTTCCCTTGCGGACTCTTCCTACCCTCTATCTTGCGCCACCCGAGCGCAGAACCGTCCATTTCACGATTGATTATCCCCTTGAAATCGCATTCATTCATTCAACCTCCGACCTGAGGTAAGTTTCCTTCTTCGAATTCTTGTATTTTCCACGTTCCCAATCAACTGACGTCTTGGCCCGATGTCCATGCTCTGATGCTTCCAAATCGCTTCAGCGATCTCTGCGCGGCTTTGTCCTCGTATAAAATATTGTGGGCTCGAGCCCTAATTCCGGCGTCCTCTCCTCGGCGCCTCCAGACCACGACTGTCTCTCCTCGCCCTATTCGGAGTCAGTCGGAGCTAGGACTGCCGTGCCCTTTACTTTGCATGGTTTTATCTGCCTGCGACTAGTTGATCTCTATGCAAGTTGGCGCCAAAATGTTGTCGTTATTTGGTTTGGGTGCGCGGCGCGTTGGGTCACGTGTCATGTCCAGCGCTTACGAAATACTGCTGCTGACGTGTGACCGTCATCTCTTCTGTTAGCCGGCACTCCTTCGACATCCACCACTATGTCAACTACCACCAACTTGCCCAGCGCCCACGACGCCCACAATTCTCCTCCTCCCGAAAGCAAGGAGGCATCACCTTCGCACAATTCGCCGCCCTCTACCGCCAGACGTACCAGCTACCAAATGGTTGGTGGCATCCTTATCTCGAACGAGGAGGGCGTTCGCTGGTTCGAGCAGACGTACGGCAGAGAACTTCCCAAGGATCACCGCGCGGACGCGAGTGTGCGCATGGAGCTTGAGCGAATTTTGACGGAGGTGGAGGGTGAGCCCCTCGGCGTGGAATACGCACCGCGTCGTGACACCCCTTGGTACGACTTCTTGGCCGCGACGCAGTTGGAGAGGGGGATTTGGGAGCACGGTAACCCTGATGGCACCGACGAGGTTTCTCTACCAGGACAGCAGATGAAAGGCGATTCGGCGAGAGAGGAGCAAATGCGCGGGATCTTGCGCAAGCTGGGTAAGTGTTCAAGCTTGTTTGAGTGGACGTCGTCTTGACTATCTGTCGAAAGGTCTCCAGCCCGGGGAATTCAAGTGCTACTACCTTTGATTACGACCTTCTGTGCCATTCGCATATGGACTCACTATCCGGAGCATGAAATATTCTGATTTTTTTCCCTCTGCTACTGTTCACCATTGTTTGTTCTATAAAATATCACCCTTCCAAAGTTCCTCCCATTGTGTACTGTTTTCGGTGACCTGGGAACCGAACTCTACGGGCGGCGACAGTAAAGCACCGTGCGGGCGTGCAACGCGCACGCCAGCAGCAGTGGGAATGGGAATGGTAGTGGGCTGGCTGGCACCGCGAGCGGGGGCGTCGGCGCCAGCGAGCGGGTGCACTGGGCAGGAAGAGAGGGAGGAGACGATCCGTCGCTGCGGCGTGAGCGGGGACGACGGATTTAGCATCGCCTGCGACGCGTGCGGCCGGCGGTGCCACGCGGCGTGCTTTGGGATTGAGGAGGGGAGCGTGCTGGGTGTGTGCGCACGCGCATCCTGCGTTTACGTCGACTTCAAGCCACGCGAGGGAGGTGAAGAATGGGAGGGAGGGGAATGGGAATGGGAATGGGAGGAGGCGGGCGAGCGTTAGCGCTGCACGTCACAACTTCAATCCCCACGCCAACAAAGACAACGCCCACGCCCACGTCGAACTAGCACCGTCGAGCCCGCGCTCGCGGCCGAGAACAAGGAGGCGTTGCTCGCGGACGAACGCGCAGTACGACCTCACCAACGACGATATCGTCCCCGACGCCAATCTTCTAACCCTCCGACATATCTTCTTCGATTATTCGAGATCCCTCCCTTCTTTCTTACTTATTCTCCACTTTGAGACTTATTCACTTTGTTCTCCATTTCGGCACTTATTCCTCACTTCGATACTCATCTTTGAATTCTGGATCGTCCTACTTACATTCCCATCTGACGACTTCTATCGCGTTATCAAAATTATCCCCGATCCATACCTACATCCGCTTTGCTGTATCTCGACATGCCATATCACTGTCACGAATTCTCTATCCTTCTTTCCACTACCTCTCTCCCACTCTGTTGATCCTGTTCTACCCTCGATATCCCCGTTTCCTCTTTCTTTCTTAGTTCTCTACCTCCAAACGCGATGCTAACGTCTTTCTCTTTCTACAGACCGCCCATCCCACCAACGCCCGACCAGCGGCGGCTGATCGCCCAGCTCGCAAACATTCTACATGCGCTTGGCGACGTGGGGTGTGCGTGTGCTGCTGCGTCTCCATCATCACTCGCACAAACGCTGTCGCCCGCACCGTTTTCCTCTGCGCACCTCCCACACATCCACCGCGCCTTTATCCACGCAATCTTCTTCAATCCCGCGCGCAGGAGGAGGAGGAGGAGGAGGAGCCAGTGGGCGGCGCCAAGGAGGAGGAGGAGGAAGGAGAGGAGATGTGGATGGAGAGGTACAGGGTGGGCAGCGCGAGTGCATCCTATGCGCGGTGGAGCGGGTGGTATTCCCTCCCGTGGAGGTGGCGCGTCTTCCTGTGAGTCCGAGTGGGAGTGGAAACGTGGCTTTCTTTCCCGCACCCAAGCTCGCGCGCTACTCGCCGCGTGTCGCGGAGATGGAGATGGACGTTGACACCGACATCGACACCGTGAGGGACCAGTCGCCGGGTGCGCAGCCCGCGCCTCCTTCGCCGTACCTCGCGCGCTCTTATCAACGCTAGCGCACGAGGTGTCCTCCTCCTCTACCATTACGGCCAGTTCCTCCTCGACACACCTTACGGCCGCCGCGCCCTCTTCCTCCTCCACGACGACGGCAAGGCGGCCTTCGCCATCCGTAACGATGACGACCAAACCCAAGCCCAAGCGTCTCGCAGAGGCCAGCGGGAGAACGGATGACCACCCGAGCAGGAAGAATTTCGTGTGCATGAGGATGTCGTATACGTGGATAAGATAGTGTAAATGGCTTGCAGTTGGTCGTAATACGAGTCGTCAACGTCGTCCTCTCATTTCACAAGTACGAAGATTGACAAGGATGACATGGATTAGGCCTCTTTGAGGCGGAAGCTGAACCTTTAGCTTTAGGGATTGCAAGATCACAATCTGAAAACAAAAGACGTATAATATAAAAGAAATAACTGTACAAGGTTTAATTCTTTTCTAATTCTACGACTTTAGGCGCCTGGGCGCCTATGTGATTGACGGGTGATCGGCGCCCAAAAAAGATCAGCGTGATTTGTAGCACCCAGCTCAATAAATTCATAAAACATGGGGGGTCCAAATGTTTTGCAAACTATGTGGCTCGATAAAAATTCCTCTATGTTAAATTCATACTGATATTTTTTCCCAGTACTCGTAGCTTGTAGGGTAAGGAAACAATAATAATCTTGGTAGCGCTTGGACGGTGTCGGGGTGACAGCCTGTGACAGAAGCATGCGTCAGGAAGCCTCCCAAGTCATCGCGCGCTTTCTTTCGTACCTCATGCAGTCAGGATTCTCGATTCAAAATACGACGGTAGCTTGAATCTCCATATGCTAGGAGCAGGGTTTCTGGTCAGGGTCACTCGGCGCCGGCGGCCGGATTGCGATGCGGACTCCGGAGCAAGATAACGGATATCGAAGGTGGGTTGAAGGTGGGGGGTGGAAGATGTTTGGGTTAAATTTTGCGCAAGGGGAATGAAACGGAGAGTAAATTGACATTTAAGACGGGTTTCAATTGCACTGAATGTCGCGGGGTGGAAGAAAGATGTACCGCTGTGCCTATCAGCAAGGATCCTGCTTGATGTTTGGAAAAACTTGTGCTTTTATTCAATCTAATGCGCTGAAAGCTTCCACAGCATTGCATGGCCTTGCTGGTCAGTTTACCTTCACAGAACAATGAAGTGACCTTCATTTTGAGCACAGACAGTCAGACATTCAAGTCAGGTTGCTGGACCTGGATCTTTCATTTCGGGTACTTGAAAGTAATTCGAAATGCTTCGAAATGCTTCCGAGGCTTGTATCTTGTGAATGTGGCTTGAGCTGCTTTGCCCACGATCGAGTGAAGACAGCAATGTGTGTGTCTGCCCCCGGCTTCAGGAATGCCGTAACGGCCAGCAGTGAATCAGCTTTGTGTGAATGGTGGTGGTAGTCGCCACCCGACATGTTTGGATCGGGTGGCGTGACTTGGGCCAATGTGAGGGGAGTGTGTGGCCCACCACACTGTCCTTGAAATATCTGGAGAATATTCTGAAAAATTGCCTTGACCATACTGAGGGGAGTCCTGACCAATACAGTCAGCTGTAGGGGGTTTCCTAGATGGAAAAAATGGGTGATCTTAGTTTGGCATGTGGCTGGAACTGGGAAGTATTGGTTGGTATGCTGTGCGACTTGCGGTCAAAGCAATGCCTGCGAGGCTTAGATCTGTTATGGCACTCCAAAGAGAGGGCAACATAGACTATCACCCTTCATATGTGATGTATACTGTGTCTAGTATGATGGACTGACACCACTAGACACAGTCTGTGTACTGTGTGCCTGCTGATTAATTGATTTGGCCTGAAGAGTGTTGGAGACCGCTCGAGGTCTCTGAGAGCTGGAAGCAGCTGAGGTCGGCTGGATGGCAAGCGAAGAGGGCAGAAGAGGCAGCTGGGCCGCGAAACGGGGCCAGATGATGGAAAACCAAGGCAAGTGATAATGACAACTATGTAAGATAGAGGGCGTGGGATCCCAACACCATTATGTAAGCAGCCATCAGCTTCAACTTCCGGCCGAACTTCTTGAGGATAGAAAATACTTAGGGGTATTCTGGTCAATAGGAATCATATTTAGTATCATTATGAAGAGTTCCTATTGAGCAGATTCAAGAAAAATAAAAATTTGAATGAGTGGAAAGCAAAATAAGTTTTTCACTTTTTTCATGTTCCAATATGCTTTTCACGGCCATTGCGGCAACTTTGGGAAAAAGTAGTAAGAACATTTGGCCACAGCACAGCCACCACGTGACCCGGTCCGGGACAGGGCCGGGACCCGGACCGCCACATACACGAAGTGCCGGATGAAGGGACCTTGCACACTCAACCTCGGAGCCGGAAAATGATATTCCGCACGACCATGATCATTTACACTCTGCAGCTGACAACGACAATAACTGGGAACTCAGTCTTGGCAATGAGCTGCCTGATCTGTACTGTGATAATATTTCAGAGGAACTACAAGAAACAGATCTTGACGAAGAAATTGTACTGGCTCCCGAAATAACAGAGGAAAGTGAACTGGATGAATTTTCCCAGTTTCTTTTCAATGCACAGGCTACAGCTCAGAAGGCAGAACGGGCTCGAGAGGCACAGAGAAAGCGGCCCAAACATTACCATTAATGTATATATTGATTGTTCAAAGCTACTTTACCTCTCTGCCAACCTCCCTGCTCATGTATGAATTTTCTTTTTCCCCCGACTCTCAGATTTGGCCGTGGGAAAGTATTTATAAGCTGATTACATAAGGTGTTGGGATCCCACGCTCTCTATCTTACAAACAATCCCGATATATCTTCTAGCACCACCACAGTGTTTTCCTCCCTCAAGGCTTGGAATTGATATAGCAATTGAAGTGCTTGGCATTGAGTGGAGCTGTATATATCAGCAAGGATTTAAAATCAAGGTGAAACTTTCTGCCTCTTCATATCTTGGCTATATCTTGTTTTTAAGTGTGGCGAAATTCACGGCTTCCTTGATTTAACATGGTGAAAGCTTTTACAGTGTTACCTGCACTTGCTGGTCTGTTCACCTTCCTTGAATAATCATCTGACACTTGTTTAAGAATTTTGAGCGTAGAGCCATTGGGGTGAGATGTTCAAATCGGTTGGCTGGCACTCTATTGTTTATTTCAGCCTGTCGGAAATAATGCGAAAAGCTTTTGATGCTTGTGTCTCATGCATTCAATTTATGTAGATGATGGAATCTAATAGTTTAGACACTTACATCTTCGTTTCTATCGATTTGCCTTCGTGTGAATCATCCCTATCTGTCTTATCCCAGAACCTGGATCCAGGTTCTGTTTTTTTAAGCCTAAAGTAGTCTTTAAAAAAATCAGAACCTGGGTTTAGTAGAGATCCTGGGTTTAGCACATAACCTGGGTAAGAACCTGGGTTTTTAGCACAGAACCTGGGTATAATGGATGACTTGGGTCAGAACCTGGGTTTTTGGTACAGAACCTATCTATGTTACACCCAGGATGGGGGGGGCATCGAGCACGCTGCAGGCATCGATGGCAGCGACATGCCACATGCAAAGAAAGACTCGCAAGGGTGAAAAAACCCCACAGCCAAAAGTGGGCCACGAAAGGACGAGATGGATGGGATGGCCCCCCCCATCCTGGGTGTAATAGAGATAGGGCGGTTTCGTGTATCTGCCTATCACCTCGTTTCTATTCTCATCCCCTCAGTCCACACCGCGCTTTTTGCCGCATGACAGAACGAGGGTGACTTTCGTATCCACCTCGTGTTTCGGCACCGGTTCCCTTCGGTCCACGCTGCGCATTTGCCGCATGATGGAAAAAGGGTGATTTCTTGTATCTGCCTATCACCTCATTTCTATTCTCTTGCTCGATCTCCGGACCATGTCCCGCAGTGCGTGGAGTCCCCCTGGAGGAACACCACCGACCGTAACCGCGACGATTGGGCTGCCACAGACGGCCCCAAGGGCTGGGTTCGTGTCTACCGAGTATATTAACCGTTCTTTAAGATTTTGCTCGTTCTATCGCTCCGCTCATGACATTGTCGATGTCGATATGAATGCCCAATCTGAGGTGGCGACGACACTGTCACTCGTAACAACCGCCCCATCAAACGCAGGCCCAACTAGTAGCGACACTGGCAGATGGCATACAGTAAGTGGCGGCTATCGTGGTGGAAATCCTTGCCGTGGGGTTGGATGCAACTATTGTGGAGGTTATAATCGCGGCGGCGGATATGGCGGATATGGCCCGGTGGCCGCGGTTTCTAATTGTACAGCGCACATGAAATCCTTCTCTGTCCTAGTCCTCCTTACCCTGTATAATATGCATGCACCCCTCTTCTCTGTCGATGTAAAATAGTCATGTCTCTGCCTCCATTCCCTATATGAACTCGTAACAAAATGGTGGTCTTATTCTATCGATGTTTATCATTCTGCAAGTTTGCTGTGTATCAAAATGTTCAATGGTGGATGAGAGGCCTGACACCTCTTATATGAGTGCAATTCACAACTGTGCAAGGATACCTGTGGAAGACAGTAACCATATGAAGTTTGTTCAATCAATGCATGTCTAGACATACAATCATGTTCAAGCAATTCTTTGATTAAACTCTGATTAATCAACTTCCTACTGGCTACGCTGAAATAGTCGTTCTCAGTCCTGGTACTCCCCTCTATAGTGCACAAAACCGTCCGATTGAACAGGTTGATCAACGATTGAACCATTGGAACAGATGAATCCGGATGAGAAAACCCTGATCAATCAGTCATCAGATTGAGCAGAACCCAAGCACTCATTTGATCAGAAATGACATACAGCGGAGTCCTAAGTGTTGACAATGGATTGAGCAAAACGGGTTAATCAACATCCTGTTCAACGTTTAATCATCATGTTTGAACCGGGTGGCGCTGTAAAATGGTGGTATTCAATCCAGGTGCAAAGTATACTGCACACAAAGCTTGTTTTCGCACTGGCATATTCCCGCTGCCATGCATTTTCGCTGTATTTAGCCCATGTTTGGTCCAGGGTGAAATGCATCAAACTGGGGGACATTACAGCTTAGCGTACTATAATTCTGGGGTCGTGGACGCTCCCTTAGTTTCCTCCAATATTTCCACGGAGTTCCGGCCAGTGGTGGTAAGTTGCCATCCATTTTCGCTGTATTTGGCCCATGTTTGGTCCAGGGTGAAATGCATCAAACTGGGGGACATTACAGCTTAGTGTCCTATAATTCTGGGGTAGTGGACGCTCCCTTAGTTTCCTCCAATATTTCCACGGAGTTCCAGCCAGTGGTGGCAAGTTGCCATCCATTTTCGCTGAATCATGCACACAGCCACCATGTGGATCAAAATTTCTCCACGCACAATGACTTTAGTGTGTCCTCTTTCTTATCTTAGCCCTACACCCCGTCTGGCATCTGAAAACGGGGTATTCCCCGGCATACATTGGGTCATGGATGAATTGGACAAGTTTTCCTACAAATCATTTGTAAATGCATCCAAACTGTGCTTCCCAAAGAAAATGGTTCAAATAATAAATATGTGGCACAGAAAAGATCAGTTCAATTTATGGCCACTCCTAGTTGTAATTCCTCGCAACAAACACATCATCATTCTCCTTATCCTCGATCAATATCCTCCTTCTCTTCGGCGCCGCTGTTTTCGCGATGGCCTCGGCGCGAGGGCGTTTGCGACAGGAAGAGCCCACTACACCAAGGGACGGGGCCCTGGCGGCAGGGACCAAACTTTCTACCTTTTGTGCAGACCACACAAAAATCCGGAAACTGTATAATCCGAGAGTGGTTTTGTTGAGTTCCTCACCGACGTCGGCACCAACCTTTGAGCGACTCTGGGGTTGTCAATTAGATTGTTGCAGATGGTTAGAGGAAATGAATACGCACAGACGTCACCAACTGTGTTTAATCAAAGACTTGCTTGAACGTGATTGTAGGTCTAGACACGCGTTGATTAAACAAACTTCATATAGATTCTTGGGGCTGCACATTTTTTCCAGTGAGTCTTAGAGGTCCCAAGAGTGTACTCACAGAGTATTGAGCTCACATGTGCGACGGTGGCAGCTGCGGGCTCGCCAACATTGTGTTTGGCTTTGCTTGCAGTGCCGATCCGATCTTACTGCTATGCTGGTCCCTGAGTGACTTGCGCCGCTATGTTGCATGATGGTGGTATTTGCCCGGTAAGATTATGGGCCCCACTGTTGCACTCGGAATCGGTGGGACATATATACTCAGTTTTCGGGGTCTTGCAACCGCCGATCATATCACATCACACAGCAGAGGAAGCCGGACGTCGCTAAAAAGCGTGGTACTCCGGGTTTCCATACTATCGCCTCTCGAGAGACAAGTAAGACTGATCAAGAACGCAAACATAATTGCTCGTAATCCGCTCGACATGCGCTACATTATAGGAGCTGCTGAACAGGGATGGGGCCCTGCGTCGGAGGCACAGCTGGAAAGACGAGCTCTACACTACGGCGCTTGGGCGAGGTGCTCGTAAGGTCGGGGGCGTACTCGATTCGGACCCTCGTCGACGCAGGAACCTGGGACAGCGTGAACTCCTGCCATTCTTCCTCCATGTTCAGAGCGAAGAGACAGATGCCTCGTGTTGCCCGTTCCGCCTCTAGCATAATCGACCCCTCACCACGCCCCCTAAACCCAATATAAAAGGTCCACATAAGCGGGGCAGCGTGTTGGAGGGCGGGAGGATAAGTCGAGTGATAGAAAACTGCCAACGGGCTATCGCCAACCCTGGCCTCTCTGAGAACAGCATTGGTAAGAGGGCGGTCGGGCTACAATGTATGTCGATCTTGCGGAACAGCATAAAGGAGGGACGTACGCCGAGCGGGGTGACACCCAGGAGAAGATCATGGTGGGCAGTCTTAAAGTATTCCACGGCCGGAGTGAAGCCACGCTGTGCGCCGAAGGAGGCGACAGTATTGTGAAAGATCTTCTTTCTCTCCTCCTCAGTAGCTTGAGGCCACTGAGCTATCGTCGGCGGATTGGACGCGGTTCATTTTTGGTATTTTGATGTGGCCCAGGCCATGATGCATGGGCCACTTGCCTCGGCATCTCCCGGCACTTTCTCTGCTCTCCAAACCCAATCCAAACCCGTGCGATATGGTCCTCGCCCGCTTAGTCCAGTCACGCCATGACGGCTCTGAGCGGCCCGGAGCTTGTGTCGAATCGAAAATCGATTCGACACAAGCTTCGGGCCGTGGATAGGCTGGATCACATGATATGATCAAGATCATGCGGAAGCTTGTCCGCGCATATGCACCTTTGTCCGCGCATATGCACCTCCATGCCGCCCTCTGTCACCTCCACTCAGCCCCGCTGTCCGTCGAGTCATACGGGTAAACCCGCTCGATGTGCATCCTGCTCAACGGGCACTTTGACTGCCGAGGGCAGTTCTCATACACGGTGCGCGGCGCGGACACATCTGTCTGCAGTGAGTACGACACCACACCCTGGTTGTCCTGTAAGTGCCATAATGTTATATACCTTCCGCGACACCGATTTACCACGCCCCTATTCCCATCCTATAAAGTGTACTTCAGCGCTGAGCACGAACCATCCTC
This sequence comes from Mycena sp. CBHHK59/15, assembly GCA_029204085.1. Taxonomy (NCBI): domain Eukaryota; kingdom Fungi; phylum Basidiomycota; class Agaricomycetes; order Agaricales; family Mycenaceae; genus Mycena; species Mycena sp. CBHHK59/15. Next base: position 19,913 of record JARGXW010000505.1, read on the forward strand.
AATCTCAACTGCAAGGTGCGCGACATGGCGTGTTCCTGACGGCGGACCAACTGCGGATGGAAGCCGCACATGTTGCTACCGACTTGCACTTCCAAGAGGTAAGTATAGCTCACACGCACAGAACCTGGCTCCCAACTTAGCCTGCACGCCCACACCTGACTCCTCCCAGGCAGCATGCGCGACTGTGCCTCAATTCTTCCTGCACCTGACTCCGACTGCCGCCAGTTAACCTGTCTGCGAGCAGCACACACTTTGACCAACTCTGTGTCCTGCCGATACCATAGAACAACCACTATGCACCTTGCCAACTCAGAGTGCCGCAGCGAGAGGCACTGGGTAGTGGGCCTGGCTGCCATCCATCTGCACCAAGCCAGTACAATGTGTGAGCTACTTCTCATCTGTTCTCCCACCTCCCAATGCACCCTGTCGGGCGTAGAGTAACACGCGGCCAGTGTGCACATCGTCTCCTGTATCGCAAACATGTCACCTAGCGGTGCGGGCATTCCTGCATCCGCGCGGCACCATCTTTGCTTTGCACAGATGAGAGTGTCAAGCTCCATAGAGCTTGTGGTACCAGATGTGGAGCTCGCAGTAGAGGTGCATGTGGACTTGCTCACTGCAGATGTGACTGCCCTCGCAGTCTCAGACGACAGATTCCCCAGATTAGCCAGCACGGATGGCCCCTCGAGGGCACGACTGCAAAAGTCCTCGTGATTGTGCTCACAAGGGATGTCGTCACAATCGCAGGCGGCAGGAGAGGGTATCGTCTTTGTGGCCACGGAGAAGGTCGATTTCAAATAATACTCGAAGCCCGAGTCCAAAAACTTGATGGGTATGTCGCTACATAATACATTCTATTCCTAATCTTCGCTGAGGCTTGCGCCTGCAGTACTGAGCTGCACGTTGAGGACCTGAAGCGCTTCCACATGTCAACATGCTTCGAGAACAGAAACATGGGTTTCATGGCTGTATGGGACAGGCAGAACCCTGAAAATTACTATGAAGTTGGATTTCACGGTCGTTAAAGTCGGAGTACAGTTGAGTAGAAACAAACACGAACAATTTCTGGCTCCTACATCTGTGGTCGATATTCTCTTTCCCGTACTGTTGCACTCTCCTCTTTCCTTTTTTACTCGCAATCTCTTTGATATAATATTCAAAGATGGTGAATGTGTCGGGGAAAAACGGTGCCCAAAATGGAGACTGTGAGTGGCATGCCACTGGAATTCAGTACTGTCGTGACACTAGATACAGGCCCCTCCGACGATGTCCTCGAGGAATCTTTGAGGAGATATGCAAGACTGCAGCTAACAGTCAATCAGAAAATCGAACATTTAGCTCGAGATCATAACTTTCATATCAAGTGTGTTCAAAGTACTTCTTCCCACTGTAATCAATCACTCAATGACGTCGGTGCAATAGATCCACAAAGCTGAAACAGCTGAACAAGGCATTCAATATCCCAACTGTACGCAAGCCGCCTCCACTTCCAGTTATCACAACACTTGTCTGTGACAAGCTCGATGATGATGTGAATCAAGGAATGGGCCGACGCGTTGAAGACGTTTCTAGCAATAGACGGCTATCAAGTTCCTCGGTAGGTTCCTTGTCCATCTTTTGAGACTTTGATTTTCATAATATTTCCCCAGCGATACTCTACGTCAAGTTATGAAAGATAATGTGCCCGGTGCTGCGAAAAGAAGATACCCTGGTAACAAAGACAAGATTGTACGCAAAAATCTCACCGCGCAGGGAGTCTTCCAGGAGCTTCACTGTGATGGGCATGAGAAATTGGCCAGTGCAGCGCTCAAAATGGGTCCGATCGGAATCTCCATCTACAGTTTTAGAGACAAGGCATCTGGCATCGTATGCACTCTGGAAGCAGTTCCTGATGCCCGGCAATCGGTTGTTGTGGGCCATCTATACCTCGACCTAGTCGAGGAATTTGGGGGTAAGTCTCTCTCGTTGTTTACTGAATCTGGGTTTTACATATTGGCTCTAGCGTTCCCACTTCAAGTTACTGTGGACAAGGGCTCAGAAACAGGAGAGATGTACGCATCCCACACAGCCTTAAGGTTAGCCAAATCCTTCTCCAGCAATTTGAATCAAACCTGAACCGTATTCAGAGAAACATATACTCCTGAGCTTGATCATTCAAACTCTGACCACATTTCCAGCCATCTCTTCCACTGGCTTTGGTCCCGCATTGTTCAATTGAAGTTGAACGAGTTCAAGGACTATTGGAACTACCACAAAACACGCAGGAACGACAAGAAAAATCTGCCATGTGGCACTTCACCGATTGAAATATTCAGAAATCCAGATGCATATGGTCTTGCTCGTCTTAGTAACCCTGTGGAGCAAGCAGCGATCGACGCCCTCCGGGAAAACCTACAGTACACCCGTAAAGAAGCCTTGCGGTGGGTCCCAGACAACTTCGAGACTGCCGCGCAGGAGGTGTATGAGGCAATAGGCTCCCCGACACTAGAGCCTCGGAGAGGTTGGGAGATTTTCAGCATTATGGCTCAGTGGCTTCAGAACATAGATTGAATACTATTACTACTCAACAAATTTAGTACATGAGATCTACTAGTAATTTCATGAATTCGCACCAAAAATGTACCCCCCACTGTCCTGCTTCTGTCGTGCTACTCGACCACAGCCAAACAAGTGAGCAGTGGGGTACCAATATTGCCAAATAATATTATATTGAAGGGTACTACAACATGGCAGACGTAGTAATAGCGAAAGATACATATCTTATCACATATGCATGCCCTCCACATATGCACTGTGTGTTGACTGAGTCAGCCGACAAGGCACCCAGGGCCAGCACCTGAGTGCGAGTTTGAAGGAGTACACGAAAACATACCGCAGGTGTCTTGACAGGTGTACATGCGATGTCAGGTCCCCTCCAACTTGAAAGTTCGAAGTCCAGTCTTGCCAGTAACAGCGCGCACCCGACTGGGACAACCCGATGGATGTCGACGGGGGGGGGGGGGGGAGGTCGACGTTGATGCAGAGGGCGTGGATGCAGATGGGGTGGTGGGGGAAGATGGGGCAGGTGTGGGCCGTGCAGTGGGCGGGACACCTGCTGAGAGATGCATACACTGATGCTGGTGGACAACGAGGGCCCCAGGTCGACAATTAATGAGAAACGGACATCAGGAAGGTTCTGAGTCCAAGGTAAGCGCATTGTAGATAAGGTAGGTATGAATCCATGTACCTCAGTCGTGCATAGACACAACGACTGAGGAAAGCGAGGACATGCGTCACGCATCCTTGATGCGCTGGCGGTCACGTGAATACGGCCCGAAGTCTTGAAATGCAGAAAAGGGAACTGCGTCAAGGAATGCGTCGAGGGATCAGAGATCCTGGCGAGTCGGAGGGCTACAGGGATGGTGATGAGCTTCAACAACAAGCAGGAGGCCACACTGGGCTGGGTGGAGTGCATAGCGAACACCAAGCCCACCAAGCCAGTGCCGTCACTGGCGCTGCGCGCTTCTCATCATCTTCCTCCTCGTTGTAGCTGTTCTCGTTGCGGAGACGTGAGCATGGGCTTTGCACTGTGCTGCTGCACCTGCACCACAGCTTCCGCGTTCCCGTACACACGCCACGCGGCGACACCGGCGACAAGTCTGTGACGCTCGACGTGAATGCCAAGGTTGCCATCCCGCTCGCCACGCTACGTCGGCCTCCTGCGAATCGGTCTTGCGGTTGTCATCTTGCCAGTCTGCCTTGGCATCGTCTTGCAGAGTCGAGGCCGTGGGATAAAGCGGCAGTTGAGATCAGCTGAACTAGCTTTGCTGGTTCAGGCGACTCATGCGCAGAGGGCGATGAGCTGTAAATGAGACGTCAGTGGGAGCGCAGGACTGGGTCTGGGAACGCACCTTAGGGCCTGTAGGTGCTGATTCGTGGTATCGTGTACGATGTCCATGCGCGATTGTGCATCCGGACGGCTTGGTCAAAGTGTGCCTCGTTGACGCCTACAGTCACTGGTGGCGTTGGTGCGTAGAGCTGCGAGCAGTATCGGCGCGTGGAGTTGCGAGCGTGCATGTCGCACTCGTGGTCTGACATCGCCTTCAGGTTGAGGAGCCAGTGGCATAGTCCAGGTTGAGTTGGCGGCCGCGCGGGAGAGTCGGAGCGTGAGACGAGCCGAGCCTTAGGTGTCGGCACTCGGGGTCCATTTGGCAGTGCAGAAAGAGCATGCTGGGCAGCCAGTTGGTGGGGCAGCATGAGGGGAGAGGTGTGCAGTCGGACACATGGGATGTCGCAGGTGAAGCAGAGCAGTGGCTGTGCGGGTGCTTCTGGACGACTCACAGCGGCTTTGATTGCTGAATATTTAATGGTTATCAACGGGAACAAGGGGTTGAAGAAGAGTCGTGGTAAGAGAGGGGAGGCGAAATTAAGCACCCACATCCCAGTAGATGACCTCACGGCGTGTGCTGAAACACTCCAACATAGAGGTCATCTATCGGGGATGCGGGGAAAACGAAAGGGTGTAAGGGAGGAAAATAATGAGAGGATACAGAGGCTGACTCGAAATTTTACTTGCTGCAAGAGAACTACTGGGGTCGTCTCACCGCTGCTTGACTCAAACAACCGACTCAATCCTGTGCTGGACCCAGGGTTGATTCCGTCCACAGGATTGAAGCAGTTGGTTGGGTCAAGCAGCCTTGAGACGATGCGGTGGTTCAAAGGGTGGCAGGAGAGAATTGCAGTAATAAATGAATTAAGAAAAAAATCTAGTACTATCTAATCTTCGTCGGAACTGGTGCTCGATTTCTCTCCATCTCCATCTTCATCCGTATCTTCTCCTTCCCCAACACTAGGCAGACTCAAGAGATCGCAAACACGGTTGCACTGATGTGCGTTGTGAACCGTGCAAGCGCCATCAGTTCTGTTGTCTCCGTGTCTCTGTGGGTTGAATCTGGACTTTGGGTTAATATCGGTAGTCTGATTTAGAATGGAGAAAAAAACATACAGTCGGTCATTTTGCACGAGGACATCAAATATCAGTTTTCCGTACTCGCCGCTCATGCGTTTGCCAGATGTACCTAAGTTATCAAGAATCAGATACCACCCAATCACTTGATTGAAAACTTACTTTGGAACTGCGAAAGCACTTGCTTCGTGTCCTTGAATTCGTTCCACCAGAAGTGGGAGAAGGCTACGACAGTAGTCGCAATCTTGTTGGGATTGTCCTGCAACTTCGCGGGGTTCATCAGGTTCCAGCGATCACTAATGTTACCATTTCGTCGCTGGATCAACCACCAGATTTGTGGAATCTCCCTGTCATATCCCATGACCGGAGATGTTTGGTGTGCTTCTCGGGCTTCTTCAAGCAGCTCTTGAGAAACACCAGATGCCACTGAAGGAGAGTTTGTCTCCGTTACGACTTCATGAGCGATGAACGTCTCTTGTACTTCGAACACTAGGCAAGAATGTCAGTCAACCACCGTTCAGGAATTCATGATGCGTACTTACTCTGGTGAATGTCGTCTTCAACACCCAAGTTACGCGCCATATCATAAAAATCATTTAGCACATTTGATGTATCGTGGAGCGACCGAACATTGGACTCGAGGAATTTCTTGCTCTCGAAAAACATGTCCTTGTTTTTGGGGATGACGAGGTAACGCTTGGCGATATAATGGACACCAGCTATGTCAAGCTACATTGACAGATATCAGAAACGAAACCCAAAAGAAAGGTCTATGAAGTTTACCTCAAATATCACCTTGTCTTTACTGGTCGAAAGAGCTTCGTTGTATATGCGGCCGCTGACTGTTCTGTCCCCACCCCAACGAAAAATCGGATGATTTAACTCATCCCAGAACTTGGTGAAAGTCAGAAAAACAGGACTAGAAGCTCGGACCGGTGGGGGAGCCATGAGCATTGGTCGGAAGGTAGAAGTTAACGGTTTCGAGGTCAAGTGATTAGTTCCAGCTGTGGTTCTCATAATCAGTCTTGTTTCGAGAGTGGAAGAGGATGGAGTACCGTGTCGCTTGGCCTGTGGCTCATTAGTGGTGGAGTCAGAATAGTGTCGCTTGGCAGCTTTCACAGAGACATTGTCTTGTGGGGGCTGGACTCCGTTGTGGTTGTTTGCAAACTAAGTGTCAGTCATCCGGATATAAGATTGGTATCTGAGTGAAGATAGAAAACAACTCACCCCTTCGTAGTCTATGACAAAGCTGAGGGCCACTGCAGGTTGCGGGGTTTTGCTGAACTTCGGTGGCATGCGCAAGAACGTCTCACTATTGTGAAGCTGAGAATGGATGTCGTAGAATTCTCCAAGTGTTCCATGTTCAGAATTGGTATGAAACGCCAAACTGCCATGCCACCTAGTAATAATATCGTGCCTACAGACATCTGAATGATATTTTCGACTTCCGAGTCCAAAAATATAGCATACCGGTCCAAACTGGCGCTGCAACGCAAGTCCCAGGTCACATTGTAAGTCTTGATGACCTCGCCCACCATCTCTGCAACAAATATCAGAGCCAGAGTAGGATGATAGAAGAAATACAACGAACCATCAAACATGATGCTTTCAGGAAATGCCCGAGAAACAACACCAAGGCGACCAATTGGTTTGTTGTGGCGTACAGCCTCAACACACACTGTAATCTGGCGAACTTGTCGTGCAGATACTGGAGTGTGGGTGGCCGAGGCGCTAGAATGATCTGAGAAATATAAGACGTGAAACAAATGTGGTACGAACTTTGCAGATTGATGAGGAGTTTGAGTAGCAGACATTCGCGCAGCCCAAGCCGAGGGACGAACAACATTGGCGGTGTTCTTTGCACTTGCTGCATTTCTAGAAGTCGCATTCAAATTCTCTAAACCAGCATTAGCAGAGGTGGGAAGATTGATGACTGATACCTACCTTGTCGCTGACAGGTACCGCATTTATTGTTCTTGATATTTTTTCCAAGTATTCCGCATTCAAAGCATTGAGGCAAAGCCTATGCATGCTTTCAGCTGAGATTGAATGTGGTCCGAGGAAAAAAGACGGTACCTCTATTTTTTGACGTGCTTCATCATTCTGGGCATCTTCAAGGCTCTGGCATAGATTGCACAGACCGGGAGTAGTTTTGTTCGGGAATTCGCCGTTACAGCCATCACCAGCATTGGGGCCGCTGCACTTTCGGGAATTTTCGTTGGTGGACATGTATTGAAAAGTGTCGAGAGCAAGGAAGCATGGGGGGTATGAAGCAACTTTCAAGCACACTTGATTCAGCTACTTATACCTATAATGAAATCCCTCATTGTCTCTTGACGATCGTGGAGTTTCCGAAAAAGGTGAAAAGGACAGTGGTATGGAGCAGGCCATCTTCTAAGTTGGCCATCTAAGTGGTGGCGTCTTGGCGAGATTACCAAACGTGGCAATCTGAGAGTAGGATTGTAAGAGCCATCGTGGCAGTGTATGTCCTCACACATTTATTTTCTTACCAGCTAGCGGTGCACGATCTTCTACGTAGTTCGCTTAGATGGGTTGTGAGAAACCGCCCACAAGATCCTACAACTCTAACCGCTCTGACTGGATGTGGATTGCCAAACCCACCAGCTTGTTCACAAGCAGACTTGGAGGTTTGTGTGCTCCCAATGTTGACTAAAGTGCCCTGAACGTTAAGAGGCGCTAGTGCACGTCACCAAACCCGATGCCTGCACAAGTTGCAGGACGTTCAGCTGCGGCCAGCGAGATGCAACGATTTCGCACGGGCCCACCAGTTCTCCCGACTCGCAGTATCATGGCAATGGCCACGATACGTTCGATGCGGGAGATATGGAGCGCCAAGTGTGGACAGGCGAGTAGACAGTGGTGGGCTTTGCGCGGGAGGGTGCATTTGTAGTGGAGGTGGAGCACTTGCTTGAGTGGCCCCTGACACTGCATAAAGGAGGTGGGTGTTATGGGGCACTGTCGACCAGCCAGTAGTCCACGATGAGTTCCACGCCCTGCCGCTTGCTAGAGGCGACAGGGGCGCAGCGCTGTGTGCTCGTTCAGCATCTTCTCTGTGCGCCCGGTGAGGCAGTGGAGAAAGACCTTGGACGAGTTGCCAGCCGTCAGGGCATATAAGGGCTGGGGGAATTGTCAGAACGACAAAATCTCAAGATAAAGACACAAAGAAAATAGAGAGTATTCAAGTCTAATTTCCCTGAGCAGTGGATCGATGGAGGAGACGCCTCCGAACTCTTCCAAAAAAGAATGGCGAGAGAATATCAAGGCCTGATTCTCCCCGGCACTGATTCGACAAGCTGAGGAGAGACACACGTCACAAGAAGCCGCACCCCTCCAAAATAAATAAGGAATAAAAAAATCCCCGAGGATGGTGCGACCGAGGAAAAAGGGATTGCATAAATGCAGAATTCACTCTCGTAATGGTTCACCGGAACGTTGAACGGAACAGAGCCAGCCTGGGCGATAGCAGTCGGCCGTGAGCGCACTGGTACGTCAAAGTGCAGTCGTTGTTGCTGACAGCCATGTGGGGTTCGACACTGCTCTCATTAGACTCAGAGAGCCTGAGAGATGTGAGCAGAATGGAGTTGTTGATAGAGATGTTAGGCCCCTGCAGACGGGTGTTGAATTGTCAGATGTGATCGCTCTCGGGAGTCAGCAGTGACAGATGGATCTCGGCATCCTGGCCACCAGCTGCAAGAAGGGTGTGGTTCGTCCCAGGGATCACAAGCGAGGTGAGGGGTTGGGCGAGTAGTTCAAGTCCACGAGGATCTGTGGAGGCCGGTCTGAAAGTAGGTTGTGTTCGACTATAGCATTCTCCTGGACATAGTTTATAACTCCGAGTCCCCGCTCTCGGGGGTATATTAGGACATCGCGTAACTGGCTGTAGGTACAGAATTAGGGCATGTTGAGACTGAGGGAGACACGTACACACACATGGCTGATGTGGACTGCCGCAGACTTGCAGATTGCGGGTCGAGGATTCTAGGAGTGGTGGGTCTCTTGCCGTCGTTGAGGGCGCCGGGGGCGACATGGGCGACGGTGTGAACGATGAGGGCGACGATGCTGGCGTTGACGAGAAGAGAGCAACGGGCAACTTGCAGCAACTTGTCGGATGAGACTCGACGGGTGTCACTGTGTTGATTGCTGTTTACGAGTACTTATGTTTACATAATACTCGTTCCTTTCATTCCTCCGAGGGGCTAAAAGTCTCCCTATTTTCCTTGTCTCCGATTTTTTAAGATAGCCTCCTTAGTGGCTGTGTCTGACTTCTTTAGTGGCTGTCCCTATACTTCGTTCACTTTTTCCTTACCCCTTTAGTGGCTGTGTGGCCTAGGGCTGTGCTGTTTTTATTTACTTCTGTCTCTTTTCCCTGGTGTAACCGAATATGGCAGGCATGACTCGGCTAAGATCGTCGCGTCCCATGCCGCTCATTCAGAGGGTACGAACATTAATAAGTCTAGTATATACCTCCTTCCAAGTCCCCCAGCAAATTTTCAATAGTGCCCTGGACCTGCCGAAGTAAATACACGGCCTGGTCTGCCTGGGCCTCATCGAAATCACATCAATCATTTGGGTCTTCCGGCCCGGGGTTTGTCGTATGTCCGGGTGGATTTGGGATGACCAGCTTACTAAGCGGCGTAATCGGCATGATGGGAAAAAGATAAGTACGAGATCCTGCCGGGCGCAGCCATGGCCCTCTACCCCCAAGTTATTCTGGATGGTGACCCCTTCCATCAACACTTTCACACGGGATAGTTGTACTGAATAAAGTTCTGGCCAGCACTTGCAGTACATAAAACATATCCCATAATTCATTTCTTAAATCAAACTACGTTCCAATTTTTTTTGGCAGGCGCAAGAAAACACCCCCATTAGTTCTGGCCTTAAGGAAATGGCGGGGGAGTGACACTCGTCACATAGGTGCAACTTGGCCGTAACTCGATGACGATGGTCGGACAGGGCCTTCAAGCTCATCGCCAGTCTGACAGTGCCCCGGGCCTGCGCTTCTTTTCGCTACTAGTACTCAGTTCTTCTTCCAGATCTGAAAATGCATGCTCTATTCTCCCTTTGTTCAAGTTCCCCCTTGTCTTCGGTTCCCTATATATTGTTGTTCTTGGGCGGCTTGCTCATTTCAACTGCATCCCGAGAGTCCTGACGACCCAGTCCTTTAACTCCAAGATGTACCTTTGCGAACAGGATGCTGCTGCTGTAACTCAGAACGATGGTGAGCCGAACAAGAAAACTTGAAGTCAATTGCAGTGAGATGTACATAAGTAAAGAAAATAATCTATAAATCTGAATCAGAGTCTCTGCAGTTGGCCCTACGCTTCCCCTTTCCCTTCCGAGTTTTTCTGGCGCCCTTTCCTGCATTTCTCCTCTCCTCTTCTCTCCCAACAATTGTGTGCTGCTCACCCATATCGAGCCCCTTGCAGATCCTGCCACAGGTGTGTTCAGATAGGATAGCAGTGATTCCCTCTGAACCATAATCTCCAACACCGCTGGATCTGAGGTCGGTCAGCAAATTATATTTATCCAAAGCACATGTTAACATACTCATTGAGAGTGTGGGTCATGACGTCGAAGAGGATCGAGGCCCCTTTTCCAGAGGATGTGCGTCCTTTGGAACCTACACTCGGTTAGTAAAGTCGTGGCTAAAGCGTGAAAACGATCTCTGACTTTGAAGATCTGCAAAGACAAACGTCTCTTGGCTGTACACGTAAGAAAAATGCATGAATGCGTCCATTGTCTCCCCAGGCTTATTGGAGTGATTAGGGTGCTGCAGTGTACCACTCCATCGTTCAATGGACGATGCACGTAACGGCTCCAATAGCCAAGTGATCGCAGTAGTAGGATCTGATGATGTTGACTCCAAAAATGTTTCCATTGTCACGCCAGATGCTGGAGATGGACCATTCTCGTCAACAACTTCCTGAACAAGGAGACCGTCCGAGAATATAAAATCTATGCTGCTCTAAGACTGGAAAGTGTAGGTATTGCAGCTTTAACATACCAGTTGAGACCTCAGCAGCAGTCTCTTGAGCGCGCTCGTAGAACTTGTTCAAGAACCATCTGCCTTGCGAGAGCCGAATCATCTCATTGGCAAGTTGAGTGGTGTTCTCCTGAATTGATACTTCATCTCGTCCACGACCGATCTCAAAAAACCGCTTTGCGACGTAATGCTGTCCATCGACAATTATCTGTGATTTTAAAAGGTAAATACCAATATTTAGGAGTGGGTAAGGGAACGTACATGATAAACCATCTTCGTTTTTCCCAGGGAAAACGACCTGTTATCCAATACACCCTCCCGCATGTCGTCAGAACTCCACTGAATTGTCACATTGCCATCTTCCTCGTGGATGCTGACAGTGGCTACACAAAGAGAGAGTTTCATTTTGCCAACATCGGATGTGCTGATGTGAGATTGCAAGCGAGAACCACCAGACACGGGAACGGACCCAACAGACATATTCACTGCAACAGAACGGAATCAGTTGCAGTCCCCAAAAAATGAAAATTGGGAATAATACCATTGGTGTGGATACCAGTGGTACGAATACGTTTCTGCAGGATAGACCTGGCTTGGTCCCTATCGATGGGGAGGGCCCGCTTGCCTGGCACCCTGGATGATGGCGTTGGAGGTTTTGACCCTTCCAACTATGTAGAGTCGAACGTAAGTAATGGAACAATTTCCATCAATTGAACGTACCCAATAAGCATCAATATATAGTTCAAAGCACAGGAATTCCCCTTTGAGATGACGCCACCGCTGGGGTACGTGGTCGAAGTAGATTTGGGGGTTAAGATCATTTCGATGAATATCATACAGGTCACCTATACTGCCATGAGCTGAGTCGGGCAGTAGGTTGTGACCTTTGTGCCACCGCAAAATGACGTCCGCCCTGTATTGGATAAGTAGATGTGACTTTGGCATTTTGACAGACGAACCTTGTCAGACTACGTGAATGACGGAGATCCCATGTTGTATTAATGCTGTCAAGGCAGTCCTGCATAATGTCTGCAGAAATAGTGGGTTAATTTGCGACAGATATGTGGAGGAAAAACACAAGCACACCTTCTACACTGGTAGTAGCAGCGAATACATTTGAAACGGCAGGTAGCCAGTCCGTAATATGCCCCTTGAGTACAGATAGAAAGTTGACAGTTATCATTCTGCCTAGTGATCCATTGGCCGTGTTCCGCAAGCGATTGAGGTTTGCTGTTGTCAATGACAAGGATGGTGCTCCAGATGAGATATCTTTCCAATATGGGGAAGCAGCCGGAGCCGGATGCTTCCACGAGCGAGCAGCAGCATCAGCTTTCTTCTTCAGCTTAGCAGCCTGCATTTTTGCCTGGAATGTTAATCCAAACTCGTGTTCTGCTGCGAGGATTGCCTCATCCTCTTGCCCAGTGGCTTTGAGGTCTGCCCATCATGAGGAGCTCTCCATATTAACGGACGTATAACGAACTCACAGACTCGTGCACATGTACCGCATCTTGGACCCTTGAAGTTACGTGCTGCAGCACCACAGTCCATACACTGCGGAAATTCCTGGAGAAAGGCATGAGAGGGGGAAAGTATGAGTAGCATTTGGGACAAGCCTTGCGAATTTCGTGCTCAATGGGATTGTCTTCAAGACTTTCCAACATTAGGCATCGCGCACATAGGCCTTTGTGGTCTTTGTTCGGGAAATCACCATTGCAGCCATCTCCAACTTGCTGCCCAATGCACCGAGTGATACTGGTAGTCATTTCTGTCTGAGGGAGTCCAAACTGTGAGCTAGTGAGTGGAGTGGCCAAGGGAGAGTGGAAAATGTACTCGACTTCCAAAACAGGCAGTCTATTGTTCGTGCAAATGCCACCGAGCTTGAGTTCACTGGAAGTTATTCAGCTTAATTCAACTTCGATTTTAGCGTCATAAAATGTATAGATTTACGTGACTGCCAGACCAGAACACCCGAATATATTCGTTTCACAGTGTGCTGGGACTTTCCTCCAGATATTGAAACGACATGTCTACATAGCAGATTCCAAGTCCACTCGTTGTTGCGCGAGTACAGCTGCCTACACATACGCAAGCCAACATGCCCCAGGCACCGCTGAACCCCATCGCGCGCATGTGCGGCAACTCGAGCATTGGCGAGTTGAGATCTGGGAAGGGCAATGCAGTGGCAGTCGTGTCAGGCTTGTGAATTCAAACAGAGGATGCCGACGGCGTCAAGCGTGGCCCAAACGTTTTCCAGTTGGGGATGCTAGACAAGACATACAAACGAATCAGAGGAGTTGAACTAGAATAAGCATTTACCTGACTTGTCTCCACCATCATCTGACCGCTTCTGCTCTCAAAAGTTGTGAGCTGGATCAAGACGCCCATGCACAGACTCAGAGGCAGTGGAGAGCATGCACAAGGGACTTGCTTCTCCTCGTGACTCCAGCAAACCGATGCCGCTCGATTGTGCTTGTGTCCTTCACTTACACCCCCACACCCGAATCACCACCGTGCTCAAAAACTCCGTGCCGCAATCGCGCCCAGCTGCTAGTGTCTGCATATGTCCCCGGCAAGTCGTCCCGAATCCGTTTGCTGCCCCACAGCCGCAGCTGTCATGCTGGGCTCGGCATGCGGATACGGTACTCGGAGTTGGCCATGTATGCCTTGCCTCTGCAGTGTCCCCTTCGACCTCGCCCCAAGAACTGTGCACCACATCTGCCAACCGGAGGTAATTCACGAGCGACAATACATGAGGAACGGCGTGGTTGCCATGAGCTCGAAGCGCACACGGTCGTGCTCAAGGCACCACCCATCGAGCAGGATTTTCAGCCTGCTTGCGATGAAGACTGCACAAAAACATAATATTAGTCTCCTCAACGGAAACAGGAGGAGGGAGAGCGAAATAACGCACACAACGCAACCACCGTGCTAAGCCCGCCGTACGATGGTGCGACCAGGCAGATTAGGCATGCCTTTGCCCCCCCACGACAATCTTCCAGATCCACCACCAGTGCTTCCTGCTTTCGGACTTGTGCGCGGTGGCACCACAGGCGTCGGGTTCTCGCCGAGACAGTGCACTTGTTTACCTCCCGACTGGCGCGCTCGCGCCATTGCACAAGCGGTACAACCGGGAGGTATTCGGACGGACAGGTCCTGACGCCAAGTCGCGGAAGGTCAGGCTTCGACGGGGCGGTGAGTGGGGAGCACATCCTGAGAGTCTGGTGAAAACATGGGCGGCTTGGGCAGTGAGTGAGGCAGTCAGCGCACACGGATACAGACTGAGTGTCGACCACGCACCAGCACAATCTGCGCGAACCATCCCTGATGCCTTGGCTGCGCGTCCGCGAGCATATGGCGTGGGCGACTCCCTGTTGCAATATTACTCATGTCGCAGCCGCACACAGTGATAGCGCCACATGCGGCATTTTCCAATGCACAGCTGTGCGCGCGCGTTGCACGGTGGCATCCACCCAGGGTAGGGAGAGTGCCGCTAAGCCAAATGACTTCCTCATGCGTGTGTACCTGTGCTGTTGGTCCATCTTAGATTGGACGCGCAGGTAAGACACAAACACGCACCGTTGTGCTCGATCGCGGACAGTGACGACATCGTCTCGTCTCGCGTGCACCGCTGCGTCCGTGACAGAGACGTGGCCCACGTCTTTGGAACGAGGAGCAGCCACGAAGCGGACGGCGCATGGTTGGGCGTGTGCGCATTTCGTCCATCCCTCCCGAGTCGAGCACATCGCGGCCATTGCCATGGTGACACGAGCCAGGAGCCACTGGACCCGTGGGCCTTGTTCCCGCCCACCGTAGTGGATCACACGTGAAGTGTCGTCCACTCACGGGCAGGTGAGTCGGCCAAAGTGCTTGGCAAAGTGCGAGGGCCAGCCGTTGGGTGCGAGCGGGAACGGTAAGTAATCCTGGTGCGCAGCTCGCACGAGTCGACGGGGGGAGCCGCTGCGGTGCAGAGCCGTTTGCACGGTGAGTTCGGGACGGGTCCGTGCACGGATGATACGGCGGGTCCGCGCACGCGGGTACAGTGCTGCTGCTTAGTGCCCGCGAACGGGAGACAGCGTCACCGGAGTCCTGTAGTCAGAACTGCGTGCTAGGTAGATGGTTGAACAGGGGGCAAGGGGCATTGTGCGGGAGCGTCCACGCGCGGAGGAACTTACCTGAGGATGGCTTGATAAACAACAATGAAATCGTCTCCAGAATGACCACAAACCAGTCAATATAAGCAGTTTTCGTGGAGCCATCCTATGCGAGATGTGAATTATACTAGTTGTTTAGAAAGTACTACACTGACGTACCATTCTTTGGAATTGCAGACGGCAATCGGGCGTGCAGCTCTTGCGGTACTTGTGCGCGTCCGAGTCAAAGGTCGGGTGCGAAGGGGCCGCCGTGGCGCGGGGCGTTGGGGTCGAGTCTGCGTGCGGGAGCACGTTGTTCGTGTCCGAGTCGAAGGAAAGGTCCGGGCCGTCGATGTCGTGGTCGGCGTTGACAACGTTGATCTGTCTGCGCAGTACGGGGTGGTGCTAGCGAGTCGCGGGCAGCCTGGGCGTCCGTTGGGTGTGGTGGAAGTGACAGAGGGCAGCGCAGAGGTGCACGCGCCAGACAAGCTTCAGTAAGCACCCAAACGTCTATAGAAATTTCTACTAGAATAGACGTGACCAATCGTATCATGTGATCCGGCCTATCCACGGCCCGAAGCTTGTGTCGAATCGATTTTCGATTCGACACAAGCTTCGGGCCGCTCAGAGCCGTCATGGCGTGACTGGACTAAGCGGGGGAGGACCATATCGCACGGGTTTGGATTGGGTTTGGAGAGCAGAGAAAGTGCCGGGAGATGCCGAGGCAAGTGGCCCAGCTGGGCCACATCAAAATACCAAAAATGAACCGCGTCCAATCCGCCGACGATACTGAGGGGCGATATAGGAATCGGTTTCCTTGGGGACACTGGGCAGCAGGGAACCTCCACGAAACTGCTGTGGACGAGCACTACGCTCGACTGGGCTCGACATGTGGTGGTGGCGGTTTGCAAGTCGAATCAAGGATAAACAAACGTGGACAACACACGTGGACAATACGTTAGGGTTAGTTATTCCCACGCTCGGACTTCTTCTCCGGGCCAGTCCGGGCCGTATAGTCATGTGCAAGCCGGTGCGGTTGATGAGATGTGGGCAAGTTCGGTCCTTACAAAGGTCGGGCGAGTGAGGTAATTCAACCGGTTGGCATTTGCACTACGACTCCACGGGCGTCTTGCATGGGCGGACGAAAAAAAAAAAAAAGGAACAAGGAAAAAAAAGGTCATGCGAAGAATTGTCGGCAGAAGCGCCAGTCTCTATAAATGCTATCTCGTGTCATATAATTAGAGGAACAGCTTCGACGCTCAAATGAGGCGCCGGCCGGCTTCCGGTTTGATCTATTCACTATCTCCCTCTTGTCTCCGACGGGCCACTGCCTTCGCGCCCACACATACCATAACGGCCTTCGCTCATGGCCTCCTCCTTCACCACCTGGTCCATACTCCGCTTGCGCCCTCTCGTCATGCGCCGCTTCATGTCGTGCCCCGACACCGCACCGCCCAAGCCCGCAGCCCGCGAATACGACACGGTGCTCAAGCTCATTTTGGCCCTCTTGGACGACAAAGCAGATCTCTTATCGTGCAGCCTGGTGTGCCGTGCGTGGATCGGCCCTGCACGTATGTTTCTTGCGTTCCGCGTGTGGGAAAAGGGATTTTCTCTATTCTCCGCCCGCAATGCGTGGCTCTCGACCACCGCCCACCATCTCCGCCTCATCAAGTTTGCTAAATCTACGTTTAAACTCTCGGAACTCTCGGGATTTCGCGTTCTCAAATCTCTCGAGCTTCATATGGACCCCCTCCCGAAATCACTTCCGCACCTCCAGTGTCTCGAGAACCTGACTCTGAGGCGGTGCCCGGCCGACATGACTCGTGCACGGCTGGAGCCACTTCTGGAGGGCTTGCCTGCTCTATGCGAGCTTTCGTTGGGTGGTGGCTGTATTTCCAGCCATGTTTTGAGTGCGGACTTGTACGGCCGCTGGCCATGGCGTCCACTCATCACTTTAGCCACATTATCCCTGGACGGTGAATTCTCTCAAGACGTTGTTTACGCACTCCGCACCCGGCAACTATCGCTATGCGCCCCATTCACTTCGTCTGCCTACGTAGACATTATTTCCAAGTATCTGCATGAACTTGGCGAGGAATTGACAACGCTCGCAATTACTGCAGGCCTCGGTGAGCGGTCCTAAGAAATATCAATCTCCAATCTCGCTGATGGTGCACCGACAGAACAACTATACAGCCTTGACCTGTCCCGCTCTTCAGGCGTTCGCCACATCGCCGTCGCGCTGCACGTCAACGGCGCGGACAATGTATTCGACATTGAGCCACACGCGCCATCGTTCCTCGTGCGTGCGGCCAAGTCGTGCATGCCGGAGAGCATCACGCTATACATTATCGGCTGCGTCGTAGGCGGGCACGACACAAGCCGCATCTCCCTCACGAACTTCGGCGCATTTTTCAAGGCCTTCATGCAAACCCCCCAGACGCGCGGCGTCCGCAAAATCGAGGTTCGATTTCGTGGAGAAACCTTGCAAGGGCTGGCCGCGTCTGGTGCTGGAGGACGAATGTATGAATGCAATCCTGATTTGCCTGCGCGTCAGCGCCTGGTAGCTAGTCTCATGTCTGCGATGCCGGAGGATGGATGGTCGTTCCGTGCGTCGGGAGACAGGCATATCAGCTTTTTGTTGTTTCCGTCCAAGGGGTTCTACGGGCTCTGACTCGCTCTCTGGTGAGTTATATCATTGTGCCTCTGGTCACTACAAAAAAAAATCGCTAACATGCAGCTGCAGGTAACTTCGAAATGTACATGCACTACTGGAGCTGGATTTTTATTTTGTGGGTCCTTGTAAACAACTGTACATGTAGTCTGTTCTGGTTCAGAATATTCGACCAGTCATCGTACGAGTTCTACAAACACAGCGTCGCCATACAACATCAGAAAGTTCGGGCTATGAGATCCTGCCAGCTGGGCCCTGGCTGCTTGCGTTCAATTCACTGCATTCAAAGGTCGGCTAGGCAACGATTTTGCCCACATTGCCCTACCCTAGTTCGAGGTCTGCCCACCTAATTCTAGCTTAACCTATCACATGCCAAGCCTAGAAACCTTGGCCTAGCCCCCCAACCTGGGCCAAGGTCTGCCTACATTGCCCTACCGTCTGCCGAGGTCTTGCGCCTACCATGCGCCGAGCTTAGCCCATGTCCGCAGAGTCGGCTAGGCAGGGATTTCACTTGCTTGTAACGGATTTGCGATGTTGCACTGCGGTGGCCAAAGGATTTTGGGACAAAAATATGACATCCAAACATGTCTCTCCCTTTGGCCAGTTTTTAGCCCTCCTTGGAACATAATCTGAAACTGATCGCTTTTCCGCCCTCTTTTTGTGCTCTCAAAATAATGCCTCTTCGTGTCCAAATTTCAGTAGGAAAATACATCATTTTTGGTGGTGTTTTTCATGCGAGAAAAGACCTTCGTTTGGGTCCCAAACTTGTCCCAAACGGTGAAATTTGCTTTGTTCCCTCGCTGTTTCGGCGTCGAACACTCTTTTCAAAAATAGTCCCTTTTTGGATGCGCTTTTGGCACGCAAAACATGTATCATTTTGGGTAGATTTTGGTATAAAAAACAGGCCTAAGAAGGTATCTTTTTGGAGCAATTTTAGGCTACGTGGGAAACATACACCGAAACAGGAAGACATGCTTGGATGTCATGTTTTGGTTCCAAAATCCTTCGACTACCGCAGTGTTGAGCAATTGCGGACCGAAATCTGAACCGTGAGTGTAGATTGGCAATTAGGACATATAGGGGCTTTGATGCCATCAACATTTCCGTTGAACTGTTGTTGCATTGCCTTTCTTGTCGACACTAAAGTGCGCTAAATCGATAGTCTCAGTGTTCTCGGTGCGTCTACTGTTGGCCAAGGTGAGCTGGGGCAACGTGGGCAAAGTAGGCGCACCAAGGCCAAGATAGGCAATGTTGACCTAGGTTTGCCCAGGGCTACAGGCAGACCTGGACAGACCTGGACCAAGCCTAACTATCTAATCCCAGAATATGGTGCAACATTCCAGGATCAGATAGATAGAAAATGAAAATTTAAGCTTCACCATTCGTCAAGACTGTGAACAAAGCTACAGATGGACCTGGAACACCCGGGATGATGGCACGGTCTACCAGGGGGCGTGAACAGCGCCAGCGGAAGTAACGGCAGCAACGATGGCGCAGAGAAGAGCAGAAAAGCGGGCCATTGTGTGGGAGGGTAGACGCGATGGAAGGAATGCGAGGAAAGGGAATTAGTGTGTTTGCAGAGCAAACTGACTCTCATCGTCGACCAGGTGTGAATTTATACGTGAGGCGGTTGCTGGATTAGGGTTCATGGCCGGGACACTGACAGTACAGCGCTTAAGAAACCCGGACAATGCAGTGCATGGCCTACTGGCAAAACATTTTCGAATGCGAGTGAACACTTGGTTACGAACAAAGTTTGCAGGCCCCAGCGGTCCCTTCTCTGATTAGGGTTCATCGAGACTTTGACAGTACAGCGCTGAACATGCCCAGGCACTGCATGACCAGCGCCTGTAAACGCAGGGTTACCAAATATGCTTGAAGACCGAGCAGGACCCTAGACCTGGGATGGAAAGTAATTGAAAAAGCGAAGGGATTGCAGCCGGCGCAGGATGAAACCGCAGAGAGTGGTGACAGTGGGTCGAAGGGAACAATGATTTGAACGAAGCGCCGGCGCTAGCGCCATGAAGGAGACTCGCAGGAATTGGTGGAGGAATAGAGAACAGGACCTACATAATGTCGATCCAAACAGCATACTACAACATCCCCGGGAGGTCAAAATACTGGAGGTGCAAGTGGCTGCTCGGCCGCTTCGCAGCCTCGCATCCACTTCCTCGGAACTTTGTGCGACCGGGTTGCACTTACCTTTGATCATGAGCGCTAAGATACCGGTCAGTCAGTAGTCCACCGAGTGCGCTAATGGACTGGCGCCTCCAAAGTTTTGGGCCTGGATGTGCCAGAGCGAAGTTTGAAGGCTTCACACACCCGTAATTTTATGAAGAGAGACCAGTAGGATGGTGGTGCAGTACTTTCCATAAAGAAAAGTCAGTTTCCCACCAAGAAACTCTTCGCGAGGTACCCACAAGGTCAACCTGTAGCCGGGACCTCGAAAGATGTCCTACAGGAAGAAATGGGATTTAGCAATGCAGGGTGCAAAGAAAATAGATTTTGCTGACCTGAACTGCCTTCATGAAATCATTCGTGTCTGCCACGATGTCTCCTCGGTCTGCCGCAGCGGGGTATTCCCGGTCTCAACATGCACATCAAACCCAAACGTTTCAAACACCGCAAGTAAAGAGGTGCAGAATGAGATTATTACGAACACTAGGCGTTACGCCAACCTTCCAACGGAAAGGGAGACCTTCAGCGTGTCGGGTTGTGTTTCTTCAGCGCGGTGACTCTTGTCCACAGATCTACGCCGCCAGGTGTCATCTCGACGACCAGGACAAAGCCAAAAGGAAAATCATGAAGGACAAGGCCGTAAAGGTGGAGGAGAGAGGGTACTCAGAAATGAGTGCGGAAGCCAAGTTAAGATGTGTGAGGCTCTCCACAGAGATTGATTCGGGGGCGTATGAAATGCCAGAGCTGTGAAATGTTCAAGGTAAGTATCAAAAATCCCATTTGTATAGTTCAAATGGAATTGAAGGGATACAAACCTGCTCGAGACGCGTAACATCCTTTCGAAGACGTGCAATTATTAACATCGCTTTCGACGAGGAGCTTTTGATCTTTTGAGTCCCAAGAAAAAGTGGAAGTATCTGAAAAACATACTCCCATTGTGGGCCGGCCACATTGAGAATCTGTAGATCTAATACAAGTGAGTTGTCATTCATTCAAGCCGATAAACCGAACGTACCTCGAGTCGTGTTAGCCTTCGAGTGCTTAGTCTTGCCGGCCTTTCAAGACCCTTGATAGTACAGGATCGAATTGAGATGGCAAGTCAGTGTCATGAAAAATCGAAACAACGTACCTCGAAGTATATTTACAACAATAGCAATGGCCTCAAGAGCATGGCGAAGCCAAAATCTGAGCAAGCAGGATCAATGAAAGGCATGAAGGAAAGAGATGGAAGAAGACCTACCTTTCAGGTGTGTATAATGGCCCTTTGATATGCCGTTCCAAATGCACTTTTATTATTCCCCACCTTTTTTCGCATTTTCACCAACTTTTATTGTAAATTTTGCAACTTTCCACACAACTTTGCTCACTTTTGAAGCTCGTGTTTTTTCCCCACTTTTATTACCAGACTTACAATTTCACCAACTTTTGATGCCGTTCCAAATGCACTTTTATTATTCCCCACCTTTTTTCGCATTTTCACCAACTTTTATTGTAAATTTTGCAACTTTCCCCACAACTTTGCTCACTTTTGAAGCTCGTGTTTTTCCCCTACTTTTATTACCAGACTTACAATTTCACCAACTTTTGTTGTAAACTTCACCAACTTTTTCAGTTCAAAAATTTCCCCACAACTTTTGGGCACAAATTTTTTTATTGCTCCAATTGAACTTAAAGCTATCTGAATACTAGATTTGGATCCCCAACAGGCCTAACCACGCTAGTTCGCCCCAGGAGTGGAAATACAGTGAGCACAAACTTCAAACACGATCACGTGTCACCCGGGCCGGCAAGCGCTATCAATTTGCCCGTCAAACAAATTGTGCTTAAAAGGTATTTTACATGGGTCCAATCGACACTGCATAACGGGGGTATCTGCTCCGTGCAGCACACCTGGTCTGACCTGCTACCACTGGAAATTTCCGAGCTCTGACAGCTCAGGCGCCAGACTGTGCCTTCGTGGCAGTAACCAGCCTTGTTCTAGGCTCATCTCATCTCGCCTCACTTGTCCAATGGGCCCGCAGGCAGGAAGGCCCTCCAACAAGGTGTCTTATCTCAGATGCACCTTGTTACCTGGGATGTGGAACAAGAGCCGCAGCTCTCCTTCAGATTAGTGTGCCATTAGGCAGGACCATTTCTACCCGTTGCACCGGTTCAACAGGTAGAAATGGCAATACCTAATGGCACATTCGTTTGACGGGCAAATTGATCGTGCTTGCCGGCCCAGGTGACACGTGATCATGTTTGAAGTTCGTATTTCCACTCCTGGGGGGAAATTGGCGTGGTTAAGCCTTTGGGGGATCAAAATCTAGTCTTCAGATGGCTTTATGTGTTGATTGGAGCCATTAAAAAAAATTGTGTCCAAAAGTTGTGGGGAAATTTTGAACTGAAAAAGTTGGTGAAGTTTGGAACAAAAGTTGGTGAATTTGTAAGTCCAGTAATAAAAGTAGGGGATAAACACGAGCTTCAAAAGTGAGCAAAGTTGTGGGGAAAGTTGCAAAATTTACAATAAAAGTTGGTGAAAATGCGAAAAAAGGTGGGGAATAATAAAAGTGCATTTGGAACGGCATAGAATCCCCACCTTATCTTAAGCTTCAAAAGTGTCAAAAGTTGTGGAGAAAGTCGCTGAATTCCCGATAAAAGTTGGGGAAAACACCAAAATAGGTGGGGAATAATAAAAGTGCATTTGGAACGGCATACTTTGAACCATATAGATCCATGTGGAACGGTCAATGAAGTACATGCGTAACAGATTTGGAAGGTCAAAGGTCAATCAGAATAAACTGAAAAGATGATAAAAGTCCAGTGGACTCGGACCAGATACTAATGGCCTTGATAAATGCCGAGGATAGTAACGGCTATGTGCTTCAGGTCAATAAGATGAATAATACGAATGGCAAAGGACGCACCTGAGCTAACAGTGTCACAGTTTGGGCTTCAAAGACGCGAAGCGATTAGGCACGGAGCTAACATCTGAGCACGATCAGGTCAGTATGACAAAAAAGTCAGTCGAAAAAAACCTAAAAGATGGATGAATGGAAGCGATCTAGGTAAATGAAGTCAGTGAAGTATAGGAAACGGAGTTGAATACAACACTGAGTACCATTGGCCAAAGCCCAGAGCGAATCTGGATAAGATCAGCCGAAAATTTCAAACTGAAACTCCGAAATGACATCCCCCAAACATAAACCCAAGGTGGGCCAGACAGAGTATTCATGAGGGATAGAACAGATTTTCTCGTGAGACATACCTCATCCGGAACAATAACAGTTCAAGCTTGACTCGCGTTAGTATAATCACACAAGAAAAAGTTCATAGGCACAAGACGTACCTCCGCTTCGCTCCGGAAGGTGCGGCAAATGATGAGGGGGCTAAATTACAACAGGAAGTAATACATGTCGGGTAGATAAACAATTGGTGAATGAATAAACAATCAAGGGTAGAGCGGGGTATCCGACGGAACGAACCCACGCGGAGTTACAGTGCGCGGAAAAGGATAAATCTGCGGTGTTCAGCGAAATGTAAAGAGCCAAGAATTACATCGATGTCAAAGAAGAATATCAGAAGAAATTCATGGTAGGCAGACATCCAAAAAGGCATTCACCTGGTACCAAGAGAGACGGCGTCCAGCATTTGATACCAATGAATTGAACGACAAATACATTGAGGGAAAGTCTCATTGCAGACCTTCGTTGCTAATTGATGACACAACAGTTTCTAGAGCAATGGAATGACTTCAGCCAGAAAGATGTCTGAACGGGAGCATCGATGGAACACGTCCGGAAATGTAGTCGGGCAGTATTTCCGAAGACCCATGGTTTGAAATGTCATGATTTGCTCCTTTTTCACACCCCACAAACTCATTCCAATAACCCAGCTACACTGACACCCCCCGGGTTATATCTCGGGATACTCCCACTATCCCTTCTTCTCCTTCCTGTCTCGCCTTCTCCCACTGGTCCGTTTCAACCCCTGGTCGTCCTTTCCCGGATCGGGTTATTGCAACCATTTACAACCAAGAATCTATATGAAGTTTGATTAAACAATCAGTGTCTTAACGGGAGAACAGGTTTAATCATTGATTGATTAATCACCTGTGGGGGCACAGTAAGGACCAGCAGGGCAATGGGTACTTAGGTGCAGAGGTTCTGTTTAATCCAGACTTGTCCATTGTGTCTGATTATGTTCTGTTTAATCTGAAGACTGTTCACGTTCTGTTTAAACCGTGATTATGTTCTGTTTAACACCGAACAAAAACAGTGTTCATACCTTTTTAAAGGGAAAGATGCCAGCTGGGGGACTTGAACTAGTGACCTCCACCAAACCAAGAAAATACGAGGCATAACAGCATAACCCCTACACAATGGAACCAATACACAGCAGCCACTGCCCAGGAATACACTAGGCACTAATTAACATTTTTGACTTAGAGTTTTGCAACCAACTTAGAATCCAGACAAGGACTTTCTCACTCTCCACCTGACTTCTCTGCTCACTAATGACACTGGTATGTCCAAATAAGTCCTGGGAACAATCATTACTGCTTTTTCAAATGTGCTGACTTTCCAGTATTATCTGAGACTGCTTACTGGGCCACCTCACTATTTCTGTCCTCTGGTCTCTCCAAGGAATAAGATAGATAAATTTATATGGGCTCTGAAACAAAGGTATTGGACATACACTGGTTGAACATTTCAAAATTTTCACCTTCTTTTTCAGTGAAAAATGTCGTTTATTTTTCACACATTTTTCACTGAAAAAGCAGGTGAAAATTTCAAAACATTTTCATCACTTTCTTATTTTATTTCGAATTTTTCACCTTGAATTGAGAAAGTGCTGAAAAAGTTTTAAAATTTTCACCTTCTTTTTCAGTGAAAAATGTCTGAAAAATAAACAACTTTTTTCACTGAAAAAGAAGGTGAAATTTTTGAAATGCTCAACCAGTGATACCAGTGTCATTAGTGAGCAGAGAAGTCAGGTGGAGAGTGAGAAAGTCCTTGTCTGGATTCTAAGTTGGTTGCAAAACTCTAAGTCAAAAATGTTAATTAGTGCCTAGTGTATTCCTGGGCAGTGGCTGCTGTGTATTGGTTCCATTGTGTAGGGGTTATGCTGTTATGCCTCGTATTTTCTTGGCTTGGTGGAGGTCACTGGTTCAAGTCCCCCACCTGGCATCTTTTCCCTTTAAAAAGGTATGAACACTGTTTTTGTTCGGTTTAAACAGAACATGAACAGTCTTCAGATTAAACAGAACATAATCAGACACAATGGACAAGTCTGGATTGAACAGAACCTCTGCACCTAAGTACCCATTGCCCTGCTGGTCCTTTACTGTGCCCCTACAGGTGATTAATCAATCAATGATTAAACCTGTTCCCCCATTGAGACGCTGATGGTTTAATCAAACTTCATATGGTTACTGTACAACCAATCGCATTTCAACCCGATCGTATTTCAACGATCGACTTATTTCTATGACGGGATTTCCAATGAAACCCTTGATACTGGTAGTCATTACTACGCCTTGCAGTATATAAGCCTAGGATAGGTAGTTAGGTTCTTTACACTATTCTAGTCTATTCTCCAGAGCTCAATCTACTGCGTTTTACCTTTCTTCTTGTATCGCCCAGCCACCCACGTCGCAGTAACCCCTGCAGTGAGGTCCTGTGCTGACAAAAGAATAGTGTCAACCTACCAACGACTCGACTGAACGATACAATGAACAACAACGAATTTACCATGCCAGACCCCGGGGTCTTCGAGGTCCAACCCGAGGACCAGTGCTCGCAGCTCCTGTACGTGCAGGCCCTCAAAACGCACAACGAGACCCGCACGCTCCACGAGACTCTCGTGGGACTTCAGGCCCAACTGGGGGACGCCCGGGCCCAGCTGTTACAAGCTGGCAACGAACGAATCGAGCAGAACAAACTGCTGAGGGAGGCCATGGGTGCGCTGCGCGACGTTAGCGACTGCTGTCCTGCCCCTGGGGCAACCGGGGAAGTCAAGGTTAACACCAAACAACCCCGGGTTGCTGCCCCACGCACGTTCAATGGGGATTCGGAACAGGTGGACCAGTTTTTGGCGGATTGTTGGCTGAACTTTAACGGCAACACCGCCTACGCCACGGATAGCACGAAGATTACCTTCGCGCTCTCCTACATGAAGGATGGCTCTGCTTCGCAGTGGGCCAACAATGTTGTGTTGGCCATGCAGACCCAGGATGCGACCGGATCGTACTCCACCTGGGCGGACTTCCACCTCGCAGTCCTTGAAGCTTTCAAGGGCGGTGCGCAAGTCGAGATTGCCCAAGCAAAGATGGAGAAACTCCGACAGGGCAAGAGCACGGCCACGGAATATTCCACCGTGCTTGACTCTCTCAACAAGACAGCGGCGTACGATGAAGTCACCCTCATTTGTTTGCTCAAGCGCGGCATCGACGACAAGGCGGTCAGGGCGGTCTATAGTCAGTCAGACCTGCCCATGGACTACAAAGGGTGGAAGAAGCAAGTTATCAAGCATGATGGGTTGAACCGGGCATTCCGGGTTATGGAGGGCAGCTTACGGGATGGGGGGAACATGGTTGCCGCCCCAAAGATGGATTCCTCGTACTTCCTGTCGAACACCTCCAGGAACTCGCGCAAGACCGAGTGGAAGGGTTAATGGAATAACCCGGTTACCCATTTTGGGAACAACCCGGTTAGTACCACGACGTCCACCACCACCGCGGTTTCCGCCCCTGTCCCTATGGACATAGACCACGCAGACAGCAAAGGGAAAGGACCCTCGATGAGCCCTACCTGCTACAATTGCAAGCAGGAAGGACACTTGGCCCGACACTGTCCGCGCTGCCTCATCCTGGACCCCCAATTCCGGGCTATGTATGCAGAGGCGTTGAAGGAAGAACAAGACCAGGAGGATTTTCCCGCCGGTCGCAAGTGAAGTCTGCGCACTTACGACCTATACCCAGCTTCAGTGTACCAGTTGCATCTCCCAATTCATTTGAAGTATTATGCACTGTGGAACCTGAGCCGACCGATGCAGACTATTCCGACGACGCGGAATCGACCACAGAATGGAGTAGAGGGGCTAGTCCCTCTCTACGCTCCAGAAGGCGCAAGCCGAGAGGACAACGAAGGGAGAAAGCAGAATGGCGCAGACTCCCCGTTGGAAGTGCGGAACGAACATTAGCCCGAATTAACGAACACCCCGCCGAGGCAGGAGATATAGTCTGTCGGTGGACTCATCCCCACAGACAGGCTGAAATCACCGACGACCTATTGGAGGTTCTAATGACAACGTACCCTCCAGACGCACTCGACGCGCTAGATGCGTTGCGAGAATCCCCATCTTACATTCGAGCTATGAACGGGAGCTCGATGCTGATCCCGGTCACCCTTTAAGGATTGAACAACCTATAGGGTTGTTCTGTCACCGGGTTGATTGACAGCGGCGCTACTGGCGGGTTTATCAACGAAAGCGTAGTGGAAGAACGGGGGATGGAGAGAGAGGCTCTCCCCATCCTGGTCCCGGTATACAATGCCGATGGGACCCTAAACAAGGGCGGACTAATCACACACGTTGTGCGCCTTTGACTTACGGTTCAAGATCACACAGAGGTCTTTCCCCTCGCCATTACGGACACAGGGAAAAGCGACGTGATCATTGGATACAACTGGCTCCGGAAACACAACCCGGAGATTGACTGGGAGAAAGGAGAGTTGAAGTTCTCCCGGTGCCCCCCTGCCTGCAAACGCGCTAGGTTACAGGAGGAGTGGGACGAGGAAGACCAAGAAGAGATTCAAGAGGGGGACCGGGTATTTATAACCCGTATCTACTTGGAATCCGCGCTGCCGCAACGGGATTCAGCCCACATCAGGGCCATGGGTAGCGTGGCCACCAAGCTGGTGGCCACCGCGAACGAAGCCAAGGGGGATCAGACTTTGGAGGACAGTGTTCCTGAACACTACTTGCGGGACTTCCACGGGGTGTTCGAAAAAGACAAGTTTGACAAACTCCCCGAACGAAAGAAGTGGGACCACGCTATCAAATTGAAACCGGGTTCTGAACCGGTGAAGGGACGCAACATTCCGTTGAACCCAGCGGAACAACGCGAGCTAGACGTGTTTATCAAGGAACACTTGGAGACTGGTCGCATTAGACCCTCTAAATCACCCTGGGCATCACCGTTCTTCTTTGTGAAGAAAAAGGACGGGAAACTATGCCCCATACAGGACTATCGGAAGTTGAACGAACTTACGATCAAAAATCGCTACCCGATTCCACTGATCTCGGAGATCATGCATATGCTCCGAAAGGCAACCTGGTTCACTAAATTGGACGTTCAATGGGGCTACAACAATATTCGGATCAAAGAAGGAGACGAAGAAAAGGCCGCCTTCATGACCAACTGAGGACTGTGGGAACCACTTGTGATGTTCTTCGGTCTCACTAACTCGCCTGCAACCTTCCAATCAATGATGAACGAAATCTTCGAGAGGCAGGTCGCCGAAGGCCAGGTTATTGTGTACTTGGATGACATTCTCATCTACTCGGGTAATCTGGAGGATCATTGAGCAATGGTGCGTGAGGTGCTACAGGTGTTGAAAGATAACGACCTGTCCCTCAAACACGAGAAGTGCGAGTTTGAACAACAGGAGGTGGAATACCTCGGGGTGATCATTGGGGATGGGAAGATTCGACTGGACCCCGTGAAGGTGGCCGGGGTTCGAGAGTGGGCCACTCCCAAGACCGTCAAGGACGTTCAGAGTTTCCTGGGCTTCCTCAACTTCTATCGTCGCTTCATACAGGGATTTGGCGACTATGTGAAGCTGCTAACACGATTAACCCGGAAAGACACGCGATGGCGATGGGGAACAGAGGAGAATGCGTCCTTCAGGCAATTGATCAACACGGTAACCTCAGAACCCGTTATCCACTTCCCCACCGACGACGGGGAGTGGCGAGTGGAGGCGGATACTTCCGACTTTGCCACAGGGGCTTGGTGCGGTTCATAGTCGCCAGTGGGGACTTGCCGCCAGGTGTTGACAACGTCAACTGCCCCCGCCTTCGGCGGGAGCGGCCATTTACCCTAACCAGCGATCCCACGCTTCGGGGTTAGTGAAGTTGGTGCGAAAGCACCAAGCCTGCCACGGGTTGTAGCACCTGTGAAAAGGCGGTCACCGGACGTTCTGTTCGGCCCGTCGTTTCGGGTTTCCTTCATGTGACTCAGTCAGTTGACTCGGACCGCTTCCCACGGCCTGGCGCCGAGCTTCCGAGCTGAGCGACAGACATCATCTGACACGTCAGTCTCCAGCCCCCCGCGGTCCTGATGGACTAACGCGCGTCGCCTGACACAGAGGCCGCATGGTTGTCAGACCAGGCGGTTACGCACTCACCTGCTCCTGGGTACCCCGTGCCATTCCCTAGCCAATAGGGTCAACGCATGGCCACTCCCGCCATGGGTTCCGGTTCTGACGGTCCGGTTAAAAAGGCCGTGGCTCTTTTGCTTAAAAGCCGCCATTCGTTGCGATAAAACAGGGGTCAGGGAGTGTGCGCTCCCTCTGACGAGTCTGAAAGGACGAAACCCCCGACGAGGTTGTTAGGCGTGTAGTGCGGTTCATAGTCGCCAGTGGGGACTTGCCGCCAGGTGTTGACAACGTCAACTGCCCCCGCCTTCGGTGGGAGCGGCCATTCACCCCACCGACGATGGGGAGTGGCGAGTGGAGGCGGATTCTTCCGACTTTGCCACAGGGGCTTGCCTGACACAATGCCAAGCCGGGGTGTGGGTGCCCATCGCGTTCCTGTCGAAAGGATTGAACGACACGGAACGCAACTACGACATACACGACAAGGAGATGCTGGCGGTGATGCACGCCCTATACGAATGGCGGCACTTCCTTCACGGAAGTCAGCGCAGGTCCGAAATCTGGACAGACCACAAGAACCTGGAATATTTCACTACCACCAAGAAGTTGAATCGGCGACACAAACCTGGGAAACAGCACACCAAGACGGACACATTGTCTCGAAGAGGAGGACATGAACGCAGGGAACACAATAATTCCAACATGGTGCTGTTGCCAGAGGCGCTCTTCACGAACAACCCGGTTAGTGGGGCGGAGTTCTTGCGGGCCATGCCCGCAGTACTCGACAACACCCCGGGGGATAGGTTCATGGAAGAAATCAAGCAGAAAAAGGATCTCTGGGAAGCCGGTGCGAAGGAGGCACTGGGGAAGGAGGATAGCGGATGGGAAGAACACGATGGGTTCTTGACGAAGGACGGACTGATCTACGTGCCCCCTGACGAGGCACTGCGACACCGGATTCTTAAAGCCCATCACAATGACTACCTCGTTGGACATCCCGGTCAATACCGGACAGCGGAGTTGGTTACTCGCAATTACTATTGGCCTACTGTGTTGAAAAAGACCAAGAAGTACGTCGTGGCTTGTCCTACTTGCCAACGCACCAAGATATTCCCCACGAAGCCTAGGGGGCCGTTACACCCAAATGTCGTGCCCAACGACCCTGGCAGTTCATTTCGATCGACCTAATTGTTAAACTGTCGGAGAGCAATGGGTTTGACTCCATAGCGGTAATTGTGGACTGCCTCAGCAAAGCCATCCAGGTTCTTCCCTGTACGGAACACATCAGTGGTGAAGGAATCACTCGACTTTATCGGGACCATGTCTGGAAGGACTATGGACTACCGGAAGTGGTCATCAGTGACCGGGGTCAAATCTTCGTGGGCCATTTTATGCAGGATTTGCTGAAGCTCTTGGGCGTGAAAGCAAACGTGTTGACGACCTACCACCCACAGACGGACGGTCAAACGGAACAGGTTAACCAAGGGATAGAACAATATCTGTGGGTGTTCACCAATTTCATGCAAGACAACTGGGCAGACTGGCTTTCCTTAGCAGAGTTCAGCTATAACGACAAGGTTCATACCACCACGGGTTTCAGTCCGTTCTACACTATGCTGGGGTTTCATCCGCGGCAGGGTACAGAGCCCCGGCTCGAGGTACCAACAGAAGCGGCCAACAATTTCGCGAAACGAATGCAGAAGAAGCCACCGCGTCTATGCGTGTGGCGCAGGAGACGATGAAATGGTTCTACGACCGAAACGGGCGAAGATCCCGGGTATAAACCCGGGACGAGGTGTATCTATCGGGGAAAAACCTGACGACCTACCGACCGATGAAGAAATTGGATGACAAGCAACACGGACCTTTCAAAGTAGTGCACAAGGTTGGATCTCTCTCGTACGAGCTGAAATTACCGGACACCTGGAAAGTGCACCCTGTCTTCAACATGGTGTTCTTGAAGCCATGGGTCCCCCTGGTAGCAGAGCACCAGAAGACAGTTCCTCCACCCCCGCCCGACGTCGTTGACAGCGTGGATTTATACGAGGTGGGGGAAGTGCTCAACATCAAAGTGCACAACCGGAGCCTACGGTACTATATCCGCTGGGAAGGCTACCCAAAGGAGGAGTACACTTGGGAACCCCAGCACCACTTGGTGGGTGCCGAGGACACTCTGACGGAGTATTACAAGAAGAACCCATGGGCCCCTCGAGAGATCCAGAACGGAAAAGGGGGCTGGAAAATGGAGAACCCGCCCCCCAGGCAAAAGAAGAAGAAACCTTGATGCCTCAAGACGAAGCATCCCTAGGGGGGGGGTAATGTCATGATTTGCTCCTTTTTCACACCCCACAAACTCATTCCAATAACCTGGCTACACCGACACCCCCGGGTTATATCTCGGGATACTCCCACTATCCCTTCTTCTCCTTCCTGTCTCGCCTTCTCCCACTGGTCCGTTTCAACCCCTGGTCATCCTTTCCCGGATCGGGTTATTGCAACCATTTACAACCAATCGCATTTCAACCTGATCGCATTTGAACCCGATCGTATTTCAACGATCGACTTATTTCTACGACGGGATTTCCAACGAAACCCTTGATACCGGTAGTCATTACTACGCCTTGCAGTATATAAGCCTAGGATAGGTAGTTAGGTTCTTTACACTATTCTAGTCTATTCTCCAGAGCTCAATCTACCGTGTTTTACCTTTCTTCTTGTATCGCCCAGCTGCCCACGTCGCAGTAACCCCTGCAGTGAGGCCCTGTGCTGACATGAAATGTGATTGATCTTCGCTATCCAAGGAGAGAAATCAGAGGTGAGAATCTTTGGCTGCGAGATGATTGAGTTGAGGAGACAATGCTGATTATCACAGGGCCAATGGGATGATGCTCCAGAATCAACAGAGCGGTCTTGACGTCACCTAGAATAGAGAGCGATGCCCAGAACGTGAGGCGGAAATACCAGAAAGAATGGTTACAATTCCGGTCTTGATTTGAGGACAGGTAGTAGATTGAGGGCCGCGGGCGCGAGAGAAGTGGGTCAAACATTGCTAGCCTGACGGCCAGGAAAGTCCCCCTTCCTTATATCTTGCGGGGAGACTACGTGGCCTGCTGGCTTGATCACAATCTTTGGGCTGCGCCATAGGCCACAGCCGCTGCAATGAAGAGCATTCTGTCAGGAAAGACTGCGCATCGGTCAGCTGCTAAGTCATATGGGGTTTAGAGTGTAAAATTAAAACGCACAGAGGGGATTTAACACCAGGAAGGGAGGACGAAGAGAGAACCAAAAGAAAGGGGATAGGCTAGATGGGGATGTTGATCACAATCTTTGGGCTGCGCCATAGGCCACAGCCGCTGCAATGAAGAGCATTCTGTCAGAAAAGACTGTGCATCGGTCAGCTGTTAAGTCATATGGGGTTTGTAGTGTAAAATTAAAACGCACAGAGGGGATTTAACACCAGGAAGGGAGGACGAAGAGAGAACCAAAAGAAAGGGGATAGGCTAGATGGGGATGTGTGCAAAGAGATACAAAGAATCGCCGAGGTAATCGTTAAAGAACGGTTAATACCTTGGCAGCGAACTCAACATTGATTGTTGCTCTGCTACGATACTCACTCCCTCAAAGCAAACGAACGGAAGTATCCTATATCTTTCCCAGCCAAAGGCACAGACGCCGGCTGGCATAATCTGGCAGAGAAAGGAGCGTTTTCCGTACAGTAGCGGTCGGGAGATAGTGCCCGCTGGAGGGGGGATGCAGCCTAACGCTGATAACATTTATTGTGTGGTGTTGATTGCTGGCTTTGCATCTGCATAGAAAGCATCGCTCGAAGAATAAAAACACACGTGTCCTTCCACAACCGTGCACGAAAACGGGGCGCGCCCTGCGCAGGGAAAGAGAAGTAAGGGAGCGCCAACATGCGGCTAAGCGCAGAGTTCAAGTTCGACCCGAGAGGGTGGTGGCTGCGAATTGGTTGTCGGGGGTGAGGAGCGGGGTAAAAGACAGCAAAGAAATATTTGGTGCATAGATTTGTGTGCGACTGCCAAGCGACTGCGCGGTAGCTGCGCTGGAAGCGGCCGAGGTGCAGGTTGCTGTTGGCCGGCTGTTGTCCTCGATAGACGGTCAAGGGGTCGGATAAAGTTGATGCCGAAAGTCCTGGTCGTCTCTTATGACCGCGGCCATGGTGGCGAAGAAAAATGGATGTCCGGCTATCAGACTGGGTGGTGGCAGTGTCATATCACCGATCAATCTTCGTCGATGCCCATCTCGCTCGCCGTCCACCATCTTGGCTTGTCGCTCAACTCCTTAACTATTCCACTGGCGCGTCCTTTTGACTCTTGGATAGAATTCTTAAGTCAAATCTCGGCTGGTCTTGCCCTCAGGGAGACGCTGTAAGCCACCCAATGTGGTCTCCCGCTAGATTTTCTCTACGTCCCCGAGCACCTCCTCCAGCTTCAAGATTGCTTCTCAAGCGACGCTAAAGTATCCAAACGCTATTTTCATTGGAAATCTCACTGGAATTTGGGCATCTAAGCCGTTTTGGTGGAAATTCACTGGTGTGTGTCCACCTCCCTGTGCCACGCTACACAGCACTTAATTCCTTCATTTGCAGAATCATCCGTGAACCCAAGGCTCTTTTTACCTGCTCCCCGCTATGCTACTGCACTGCCCTGCACGAAGCTCAGAGGCTTCACAGACATCGCCCACCCTCGTTTTTTTTCCTCACCATCGGGCCATCCACACGGCGTGCCGCTTGTCCCGACATCGCCACCTCCGTCGCCGCTTCGCCTTGCCCTTACCATGACGCCGGACCGCTTCTCCCTCCCTACCGCTATCATGCCTAGGCCGCACCGTCTCTCTGACGTTCCGTACCACGGGCGAGTACTTGAGCGTAGAGACACTCCTCCCCGCCTACCTTCACTTCTTTGAGTACGGCGCACCGCCCTCCATCTCTATGCTACGTCGCCTTCGCTCCATGAACAGAATCCAGTGTGTGAATCACCAATTATATTCGAACATCTACTGACTGGTGGTACCTCCAGTTAGGTGCTTTTGTAGGTCGACAGGGGACGATGGATTCTGCATCGCATGTGACGTATGGGGGTGGTGCAGCCGTGTGCTTTGTGATCTCGGAGGAGAGTGCGCCGGAGGAGTCTGCGGGCTGGGTATGCGCACCTCAGAATCTGATCGGTGAGTCTTCTCTATCCTCTCTTTGCTTTTCTTTGTCTCCTTTCGCCATTCCAGCCTTTTTCCCTGTATATCACGATTTTCTTCCCTCCCTTATCCTGCAGCGCATTACTGACACTTCCACAGGCACGCTCCCCACAAACGGCCATGCCCCAGCATCGAAAGATCGCCGCCGCGCATCCATCTCCTCGCCCCGCACCTGCACAGTCGAGGTGAGTCCGCTCCTCCCCAACGGCGCGGCGCCTGTCCTCGAGGACGAATGCATGCAAGACGTTCTCATCGACGGCTATATCGTTCCGCACTCCACTACCCAACGCAAGCTCCGCATGTACGTTGCTCACTGCCGCGGAGTGACCGCATCTCACCCTCTCTCAGACCCAGCTTCTGCTTCACAATGATGCTGATGCTGGTGCGTCATTTATATCGTGCGTCATTTCAAAACTGACGCTGTTACTGTCTGCAGATGCGCCCGTACGTCCGCCACAGCCACGGTTGTCGCTCACCACGCCCCTCCTCCGACACACTCTCGTTCCACCTCGCCCCCTCACACGGGCGTCAGGATCTGTGGGCCCGTCACCGAGCATGGCCTTTCCGCGGCTGAGCATCGTGCCCCCCGCACCCCGGTGCCGCTGGTCTACATCCGGCGTGGATCTCAGTCAACGCCATTGCCGATGTGGGTTAGCTCAGCTTCGCACACGCGCAGGAAGAACAAACGAAGGTTGCACGCCCGCGGGAGAGGCTGTGTCTGTGGCTCCCTACTACTCCCCCATCTGTCGAGAAGGAGGTCCTTCCGCTCGTGGACGTGAAACCGCCACCCTGGCTCCGCTTCGTCGAGCCCGTCATACAGGACAGCAGCGCCGTCCTCCCGCCCGTTGACCTGCGATTAGCCTCGCTCGCATCTCTCGCCGTGCAGTTCTCGGCGACGGTCTAGGCCCCGTCCTCCACGCTCCCCTCATCCATCTCTACCTTACAGCCCTCGTCCTCGTCCACGACCACGCCCATCATCAAGCTCAAGCCCTCGAGGCGCCAACGTCTGACAGGCGCTGCGGTCCCGCTGTCAAGCGTAATTGGGAGTGGCCGCGTCACGCTGCTTTGCATGCATGTCGCGGAGGGGGGATTCGGATGAGCAGGCAAAGAGGTCATGTGTACAGGAGTGGGCATGGGAACACTGTCACT
Source organism: Mycena sp. CBHHK59/15 (assembly GCA_029204085.1). Taxonomy (NCBI): domain Eukaryota; kingdom Fungi; phylum Basidiomycota; class Agaricomycetes; order Agaricales; family Mycenaceae; genus Mycena; species Mycena sp. CBHHK59/15. Next base: position 55,566 of record JARGXW010000505.1, read on the forward strand.
GGCGCTATTCTCTGCGTTTTTATGTTTCGGCGTGCTGGGTTTCTCGCAGGCCTATTTCAATGGTCTCAATTTCACCTCTTACAGCGTCCTCCTGCCCTGCCCTCCCTTTTTTCCACCCGCCACCCTCGCCGACTTCCTTTTTCGGCCTCCCTATGACGTCACCCTCAGCCCTCTCTCCTACAACTCGATATTTCTCGATCGCCGTTGGATGGCGCAGCTTCGGGACCTCGGCTTGGTTACGATTCGTGGTGTGCCTCGTGCTGGTGGATTTTGCGGCTGGATTGGACCCGATGACTGGGATGTAATTGCCGAGCGTATATATCTCTATAGTATCGTTTTATTTGCATCAGGTGGTCTCTAGAGACACTAACTCGAAGTCGACAACCCAGGAGGGTGGTGGAAAAAACTGGGTTTTACATAATCAGTCTCCTGACCGATTCGCCTGCATGGTGGGGTTGCTGCGGCACTGAAGAAATCGGTCATTCTGAGGGTCTGGAAAGGCCAGAAACAGCCCAGTATTGTAGAGGGTTCTAGTTTGACACCCAGTGAGAATCCCAGCTACGTATATCGAGCTGAAGTGAGGTAAATCGAGGAATTTGACAGCTCCTCGATTTACCTCGACAATCCGGACATAGCTCTTTCTGGCTCGATGGAAAATTGAGGGAGCTCGAGGTGCATCGAGAGATAAAGAGCTATGCTTTGGCGCAACGAGGCGCATCGATCTATTGATTGCTTTTCCTTAGGGTAAAATATAAAATATAAATCCGTTTATTTGCAGCTACTGGTGCGGTACATGCAGAGAACATATATTACATCACCGCGCCCCGTTCCACCAGGGTCTCAGGGGCAGAAATGAAGTGCACGTACATCGTCGAGCTCATTGCTCGTCTTTCCGTGGACCTGGTGACGATCACCATTTGTGCAGAGGGCCGAGACGAGAGATGCAGAGCGCTGCCTCAATATTAATTCTTTGAGAAATGTAAGAGAAACATGAGATTTTGTTTCACTCTTTTCCTGATTGCACTCTTAAGTGATCATTCCTCTGTTGGAATATGGCAACCAGGTCCAACGGGTACCTTGTGTAGCCACACGGCGGTGCAAGTACCTGCAGGGTAAACGGCGAACACAGTTTGTAGGGTCGACGGAATTGCCTTATAGATTTCATCTTTTCCTTTCTAGTTAAACTCAGGCACTCGTATTATCCTTTTAGTTACATTGAGGCACTCGTAGAATACTATATATCCCTCTGTAGTTGCGTCGCCTCTCCTCAGACTTCCGCTTACATCTGTGTGCGCGAAGACTGAGGTGAGCGACTCTCATACTTCCTTTACTCTTTACTGACTCGCACCTAGTTATATCTATCTAGGTGAATACATCAGACTTCTGCTTACATCTGTGTGCGCGAAGACTGAGTTATATCCATCTAGAAGTTGAACAAGACTAGAACTCTCGCGCACCTTGTTGTCTCATTCTCACATCCTCCTGTAGCTGAATATCAGTCGCAGTATGTTACCACCTTGGAAGAGCGAGAGGTTTTTGGTGCGTTATTATTCCCACCTCTTGCTTGTCCAAGAGTCTTACTATTATCGCTGTAGACGAGCTGATGGCCTTTGACTCTGATGACTCTGAAGAAACCTCCCAGTCAACTTTAACGACCTCTTCGACAACCTCTGAGTCGGCAACCTCTTCGTCGACCTCTTCATCATCTTCTGTAGTGGAGGTAGAAACTTACTTGCTCCATGGCAATCCCCGACTGCCTCGTCCTTCTGATCTGCCACCGGCATTGATGGGAGCCTAAATTGTTAAACTCAGAAGTGCACTCTGGGTGAACTTTCCCTGATATTCAGATATTATCTGGCTGCAGGAAGCGAATGATTGATGATGAACGAAAAATGAATGCAGAGCCATTCACCTCCCCATTGATGGGCAGCACCCACCCCGCGTCAGCAAAGCGGATGTACGCACCGCCGTTCTCCTGGTAGGTTCACCATTTTTGGCCTCATTTGTAGAGTCGCAGGATTGGTGACGACCTGCCCGGAGTGTTGAAGCTTGGTTATCACGTGGTCTGTTCTCCTATTGTTCTGATATTGATCAGCATCTTATTGTTCTTATTGTCTTCACTGATACTGATCTTCCCTTATTGTTCTTATTGTCTTATCTACCTCTATTGTTCTCGGACGTATATAGGTAGCTAGGATTGAATGGATCCTGGCTTTTCGCCTCCCCATCTGCGCCCCATCTGAGACCTCGCCTTTTCAGCTCCCATCTGAGACCATCTGAGCTTTCTACTTCCAACACGGAGACATGGCTGCCCATCAAGCGCGGATGAGCGATCCCGTATGTGATCTGCGTGTCCTAGGTTCATTCCCAAAAAATTAAAACCTCTGCGTGGTAGACTACTTATCCCGGACCCGGATCACTATCCAGGCTCGGCTACTCATAGTAAATGCTCAGTGGACTCTACCACACCAATTCATAAATAGAACTTTAGTTCTTTTGTGCTTAGAGTAAGTAGCAAACATGTCGCCAAATGGCTTATGTAAATTGGACGGCCCGCCTTTTACCGGTCTCAATTCCGAGTCTCAGTCTGGCTTCCGTGAGTTCCTGCTGTGTCCATATCCAATGTAATCCATGAATCTAACCCTACCAAACCGAGTGGCATAGCTCCGAAACGATGAAAATTGATTCCGCTCAATAGTCCGGCAGGCCAAAGCGCTTGGAAAAAATGCTGTCCTACTTGAATTTTTAATCCCATTCCTTCCGAGGATGTACAAGACCCGGCCGGCACACACATTCGAGAACACGGCACATTCAGCTGAGAGGCGGCACATTCAGATCAAAGTGCTGTCTTTGAACCAGAGGCGGCACTTGCCTTTTGGATGTGCTTGGCAGACGGGAGTGTTGCTTACGTGTTGTTGTCTCCGCTCTTCTCTTACCACGACCACCTCCACGACCACCTGCTCAAACCGCGACACTGACCCGTCGAAAACCCGAGTTTCGAGCTGGAACTATTGAGTATGTTCAAGGGATGGGTGTTGAGAGACGGGCGAGTTGGTGGACGGGGCAGCACGATGAAGGCGAGTAAATTCCTCAGTGGCGCCCACGATGACAACTCCTAGGGCTGTGACGGAGCGCGAACTCAGTGGCCGCAGCACTGGAATGGAACACGAGGTGGCGGGAGTTTCAAGTACAGGTACGCAACAGGTACAGACCTGCTTTGTGCATGGATGGAATCGCGATGCTGATGCTGTGTTTTCGGCGCCATTCATAGTACTAGAGAGGACGGATTTGCGGCCCTACCTTGGTCCTCCAACGACTCGTGTATTTGCGCCTCAGACTTGATTTAGCAGGTTGCAGAGCATCACCAAGATCGAGGATTTGCTCTCCAAGGCCCAATGTGCTGCCCCAGTGGACATTGCGCTGGTTCAAGGGAACCTATCTATTGGATTGCACCAAGGTGTGATTTTGGAATCGGCAAGGGCATCGTCCGTGGGGATTGTTGGGAGGGGCTTTTTTTTTTGACTTCTGTATAGGTTGTAGGAATGAATATAAGTATAACCGCCGTGGAGTGTACAGTGGTGGCAAAAGAGAATGAGCGGGGCCGTTCGGGCTCATTTCCGGAACCAAATCACTTCAAATAAAATGTTGGCATGAACTTTGATGAATTTCAGGAGATTAGACACAGTTTAACTCAGACCATACGTGGGTCATCTCGTTGCAATAAAATAATTCAGTGTTTTCCGAAAATTGAGTTCGTGGATTCATACAGAATCGAAAATGGTGAAGACAGGCCAAAAGTACTTGAAAAGGCAACCATATTCATAATTTGGTTCACCCAAATTGAAAGGGCTTTGGGCTCTGAATGCCTGCCTGCGATCACAGTTTATATATTCCTTAGATGAATGAAGTTCACTTGAGCGAGAGCAACAAGAAAAGATAGTGCACACGAGATTCGATGCACAAGTCTTGAACCATCGGAAATTCCCGAATGTGCTGTCTTTGAGTTGATGAATGAAGTTCACTTGAGCAAGAGCAACAAGAAAGATAGTGCACACAAGATTCGATGCACAAGTCTTGAACCATCGGAAATTCCCGAATGTGCTGTCTTTGAGTTGAAACACGGCACAAAGGTTAGCGGATGTGCCGGTCTAGGCGAATGTGCTGCCTCTCAGCCGAATGTGCCATGCTCTCGAATGTGTGTGCTGGCCGGGTCTCGTCCATCCCGATTCCTTCCCCTCTAATCACGTGCTTTATTCCCTTCATTCTAGTAAATTGTACTAGTACCAAACCAATTCTTCGTCTATTTGTGACCCGCCGGGGGGCTCTTTGACTCATACCACCATCACTCTTTCTCTAAATCCTCTGTCGGTCTGCATCTCTGAAATGCGGTGCAGGCTTAAGTTGATTCCTGCTGACCCTTCCCGACTGTCAAGCCCATGCATATATGAAAAAAGGGTTTACAGCCCCATGGGTGCCGTTAAGGCTATGGGGAAGGGGTGGGCCTCGAAAGAGAACCCTTTACGGTGGGCCAACTTGAACCACCCCCAAATTTAACAACTGCTTTTGTGCATATCAAGGTCATGCAGACTGGTCAGTATGACCCTCAAATTATGGCAAGATTCAAAATTGTTTCACCAAAAAACTTGAAATGTTCAACCAGTGTTTGTCACACATGTGGCGTCCCCGAAAACCTTGAGCACATAGCAATGGAGTGTGATGCATCGGGCGCAAAATTAATTTGGGGACTGACCAAGAAACTCTGGGCCACGAAATACCCCATGTGGCCCTCCCTCAGCTGGGGCCTTGTCCTCGGTTGTAACCTTGTTAAATTCAAACACTCAAATGGGAAAATTATCCCTGCTATGGGACGATTATTTGCCATTCTGGTATCTACGGCCTGGCACACGATCTGGAAGATCCGGAACGATAAGGTTCTGAAGAACCCACACCGTAACATTACAGACATTCACTGGTTGAACATTTCAAAATTTTCACCTTCTTTTTCAGTGAAAAATCTCGTTTATTTTTCACACATTTTTCACTGAAAAAGCAGGTGAAATTTTCAAAACATTTTCATCACTTTCTTATTTTATTTCGAATTTTTCACCTTGAATTGAGAAAGTGCTGAAAAAGAAGGTGAAAAAATTGAAATGTTCAACCAGTGAGATGGCTGAAATCCGTGAATTCAGCACTGGGACGAGATCGAATCCTCACCAATAAAATGAAATTTGGTAATCTTGCGCTGAAAAAAGATCTTGTCCTAAGAACATGGAGTGGTCTACTAATGAACGAAGCTGCTCTGCCGGACGATTGGACTTACACAGTGGGGGTTTTAGTGGGTATACAGCCATTGAAATTGAATGACTCAAAAAATGGGATAGGATAAATTTACTAGGCTGGAGTCCCACACTCTGGTAATTTAGTCTCGGACCATACTCTCATGACATCCCAATTTGGGAACCCTGTCATGAGAGTCTGGATCACAACCAACGACATAACCGTACCATTGCGCTATCAATTTTGATCTCAATTTCCCATGCTCGGCTAAATTCGGAACGGTCTCGGAACTCCCGGAGACAGCCTGATAAGGATCTGATTAATCTCGGCTAATTCTCTTTGTCTCTTACACTCACGTTCTGCCCCGTCCCGACACATCTACAGGTCTGTAAAGTGGGCCAAACTGTACATTAGGGTGCTAATATACTTCCCTTGACTTGTGAAGTCAAAAATGGATCCCAATTCTCCGAGCTGGCCACCCCGCCGTGATATTTTTAGCACTAATCCGATAGGACCACAGACCCCTGAGTGCAGTGCGACCTTCCACTTCTGCTACTACAGATCAAAGTTTGGACTCTCCTGGGAACCCAGTTGGTCCCACAAAGCCCCGGAAACAACATCGAAATGGATACGAGGCTACACCAAAAACTCCGTCCTTCCAACCCTTTGCCTTGAACAACATAGGTGCCCCTGGGCAGAAAGCATTTGATCTCTCAAACTCTGCTCCACTGGGACCCATTCCAGCTCTTGATCCCTGGGAATGGAATAAACTTGCCCTCAGATGCCATGCAATCCCTGCAGGAGCAAATCTTCATAGCTTCCAGATTGAGATCTCAAACTGGGTGGGAATGTGTCATGGAGATGCTGTTGTCATCTCATCTACTGGGTCTGGGAAGTCTCTTAGCTGGGTCCTACCGCTTTTGGCACGAGGAGAGGGCATTTCATTGGTTGTAACCCCATACACAAGCCTTGGACTTGATGGAGAACTTTCGTATGTTCAATATTTTTTAATGGATCATTGTTGTTATTACACCGATGGCTGTAGGAATGACTGTGATGGTATCTCGTCGATCTTCATTCACTCAGAGAAGAACACACAGAAGGACTTTGAAACAGCAGCTATGGGTGAAATGCTCGTAATTTATGTCTGCCCCGAGATGGTTGAGAGCCCTTCATTCGCACGACTGCTTCACTCGAAGTCATGGTCCGGGCGTCTGTCAGCCATCTATATTGATGAGGCACATCTCATCCGTCAGAGCCACACATGGCATCCATCATATAGCCGTTTCTATCAGCTCCGAAACATTGTTGGTCACAATGTCCCTCTGGTATGCCTCTCTGCAACCTGTCCAACACCCTATCGGGCCGCATTGGTCACCTATGCAGGTCTGCAGTCAGGTTACAAGCTTACAAACCTTGGGAATTACCGCTCAGAGCTCTCCACAATAATTCTCCCCATGCAGCATGATATCATTAGCTTTCTCGACCTTGGGTTCATCTTTTGCCCGGGGAGTCGTGAATCAGACTTGATCAGGACAATTATCTACTGTGATGATCTTGAGCTTCTAACAGCAATGTTTTATTGGCTTTTCCAACGGGCAGCTGCTATGGGAATCCCCACACGTGCTGTCGATATTATTCATGCAGGGCTGACCCCAAGGCATCAGGAACTTGCTTTAGAGGATTTTCGCAATGGCACGACCACCATTCTTCTTGGCTCATCTAAAATAAGTGCTGGGATGAACTTTAAAGGAGTCAAGTGAATTATTCAGTATAAGGTCCGAGACCTCACACTCCCTGATGCGGACCAGCGTCGTGGACGAGGAGCTAGGGGCAAGGACGAGTCTGCAGTCATGATGATTTTGTGGAGCCAAATATGTGGAAGGGAGGCGGAATTTCTATGGAGGATCCTGGTGATCAAGACCCTGGGATGGTGGAGCTTATCCAATCCGATGAATGTGCAGAGGTCATTATCCAACGTCGCCTTGAAAATCCCCCTCATGCTCGCCACCCATTGGACCCCTGCTGCAACCGTTGTGATCCAACATTACACCTGGAAAGAGAGTATCAATGGATTGAAGTTGATCCGGCCCCCTCCACTGGGCAAAGATCTACCAAGAAATCCACTGAAGACCAACGGAAGACAATCTATGATAAACTTGTTGCTTGGCAACTTGATCATTGGTGCCAGCACTGGAAACAAAGATGGCCAAGCTATGGGCCAAAATCTCTTATTCCTGATTCCGACCTGGAAGAACTGTCGACTCATACAAGCAAAATCTTTTCCATCGAAGATATGCACCGATACACCACATAGTCCATTGGCTTGAGCTCTCACCTTCCCTGTTTGATGCCCTACAAAGCATCTGCGGTGAACTCAACCTCCTCCCAGATGTTGTAATGGAGGAACCCACTGTTGTGGAACCACAATGGAAGAAACGTAAGCGAACCACTCCATACAAACCTGAGGTTCTTCAGGATGGTGAGATGATAATGGAATTTTAGTAGAAATGTTAGAAATGTCATGGACTGCAAATTTATACATCCAATCATACATTTGTTCATTTAGTCATACAACTCAATAGAGTCATCTGAGTAATCCACTCCCCAACGATCCAACTCTTGCAGCTGCTCCAGAAGTGTCAACTGGGGACGCTCTTTGTCCAGCTCAAACTCTCGATCCAGGTCTTGCAGCTCACGAACAGATTCTTCATACTCAAGCCGTGCCTCTTGACCTTCTGCAGACTCTGGTGGCATTTCATTGAAATGACGAGTTCTAGATCGTAGGACATGGCGACGGAGATGTTTGGCATGTCCTCCATCGGGCCCTGCCAAGCGATGCAAACCAGTCCGATACAAGTCAACCATAGTGTGTTCCGTCAATTTATCCTGCAAAAAATCGAAGATATTGAACTGGCAGAGATGGTTCAAGAGTATCATAATATTTTGTGCTGTTTGACCGTTGCATGGTGCTGATCCTCGTCCTGTGCAGCCCGATCATGGGCAGTGGTTAATCGGTCACCCAAAAGAAAGGCATATTGAGATTCGAAGAACTTTTTGGCGTGCACAGCACTGGGCCCGGATAATAATGCTCAATTACTAGCATATTTCCCCGAGTAGAGCTTTGTTCCTGGTCATATGTTGGCAGAAAATATTCCTCAGTTTTGGCAGCAGAAAGTGCATGAGGATCAAAGAACTCTGGAAGGTCATTTCGGTGAGAAGACAGTGCGGCTATCTCATCGCAAAGAATCTGGCCAACGTGTTTAACAGCATTGTCTGCAAAGGTTCGCTGATCAACATCAGTAGGTAGAATTCCCTCCAGTGCTTCATCCGGTGGCATGTGGTGACGAGTTCTCGCAGTCTGTGCAAAGTTATCGACACTAGCGAGGCGACCGGCTTCACCGGGAAGTGAATCGGGAGGCAAAGCCAGTACCACAAGGAGTGCAGATACCTCATCATGAGAGATATTCCCATGCATTTCCGATGTCTCCCATGCAGTTTCCCTCCAATTGTAATTATCATACGGAAGCAGAAGAAGTTTTTCCGGGTCATTTGCAACAGACCTTGCAAGTATAACAGCATCTTTTGATACACTGCCCACTGCTTTGACCTGGTAGAGATAGGATGTACAAAATCCATAGTGGTTCAGTGTCTGAACTAATCGCTTAGGGACACACCCATCCCAGAGCATCAATGTGTTCATGGCACCATGCAGGTTGGTCTTCTGACTTCGTAGATTCAATATCATTGATGTGATGAGTGTTCGACCTTGGATTCCAATTTTTAAAACCTTCACACTGAGAATTCTAAGTACAACTTACCATGTCTGGATTCCGCTGACACCGAGCAGCAGATTCATCAGCCCCGGAAGGAGGTGAATCTTTGCCAATTACAGCTCTCAAAAATGTCTGAAGCCGAGTCGTGCATCGCTCATAGAGTTTAAGGAGCCCAGAAACAGAAAACGACCGCAGGAGGTCAATGTTGATAGCATTGGCAGGTACCCGTAGATATTGTGCATCTGCAAAGTAGGGCCCCTCTGAGGCTCTCGTAGTGAGCTGAGTTACTTCTCTGGAGCACAGTTCTGTTGCACGAGCCATAATCCAGTCCCCAACATCTGGGTCTTGCATTCCCTGTTCACCAATAGCAGTTTCTAAGAGATGCAGACCACCACCTGTACCCAGATAACTATTGGTCACATTTTTTATCAATGCATGTTCTGAGGTGAACAGTTCCTGCAAGAAAGCCTTCAAGGAGAATCTAGAGAATTCTTCCTTCATGAATTCAAGCACTGCAAGAGTTTTTTCTGTGTCTGTGAATTTCCGAGCCCGAGAATTGCTGCCATAGGTAAGATCTCTCTCTTCATCCCTGAGATCATCGGACCCAAGATCGAGAAAGGGAACATCCTCCTGCACAGAGATATCTGGAACAAAAGGGCCAGGAGGGCTGGATGTAGCCCCAACAGTGCTCTCAACATCAGGCTCATTATCAAGGTCAAATGAGCCAAGCTCAGAGAAACTGGGTCTGAAAGAATAGTTTCGTCTCATCTGAAGTATATTAGCACCCTAATGTACAGTTTGGCCCACTTTACAGACCTGTAGATGTGTCGGGACAGGGCAGAACGCGAGTGTAAGAGACAAAGAGAATTAGCCGAGATTAATCAGATCCTTATCGGGCAATCTCCGGGAGTTCCGAGAGTTCCGAGACCGTTCCGGTCGTTCCGAATTTAACCGAGCATGGGAAATTGAGATCAAAATTGATAGCGCAATGGTACGGTTATGTCTTTTTTTTTTTTTTTTTTTTTTTTTTTTTGGAGCGTTTGGGATAATGAAATTCAGTCTGCAGAAGCATTCCAAAGGTCATCCGCTGGGTCTACCAGATAAATCTAGTTAATGCCGGGGAAGTTGTCCAGGGAGGAAATGCCATTACGCACAAGTACGGTTATGTCGTTGGTTGTGATCCAGACTCTCATGACAGGGTTCCCAAATTGGGATGTCATGAGAGTATGGTCCGAGACTATGGTGGCGGACCGAACTTCGTGACAAGTTTATGTCCCAATTTGGTAATCGCTACTGCCAACCCAGTTTTCAAAAGAAAGTGATGGAAATACTGTAGATAGTAGCAGAACAACCCAATCTAACAATCTTCCGGGACAGAAGTTTCAAAAAGTCGAATTTTGTTTTTGCGACTCGGATTCTGCCGTTTTGATCGCGGATCACCCGGGCCGGTGGCTGTGCAGCACCATCAACGCGCCGATTTTCGTCGACGACCATGCCCCGCCCACGTAAAACGGGAAATCATGCTCAGTGTGGTCCCAACGGAGCGTTCACCTCTACTCAAACACCTTCTGAAGCTGCTGTATATCTCAGTGATGACGACAGCCCGGATGACGACCCCCTGGGATGGGAATCTGCCAGTGACGACGGCTCGGATGAGTCGGAGCCCGAGGAATATTGGGCACAGCTCCCGAAGCCAACGACATGGGAAGAGAGGATGGAGAAGCGGGCTATTCAGAAGGAGGAAGCGGAGAAGAAGCGGCGGATCACAGAGATGCGGGGTGCTGAGCACAGATTGGCAGGACCCATGCCTAAGCAGAAAGGTGCGCGGCACGTTATTAATATCCTTGCACCGTGTTAACATTTTTTTTTGAAGGCAAATAGAATGGGCCGTATTCAATTGGGGGCATGTCAGTGCGCACCGCATCTGGGAAGCAAAAGACTCTCAAAGATGACTACGAAAGCGGGCGGCTTGCTATCTCGGAAGTCGAATTTAAGCGCCAAATGGGCTATCTTCAAGCCCGAAAACCTGAGCCCAGAAAACAACTCACACTTGGCGACATGTTCAGAAAGCGACCACGTGCTGTGTCAGTCTCAGCGGATGAAGTTGAAATCTCTTCGGGCCCTGTCTCCACCAAACGCTTGAAAGGGGACAGTGCTTCATCCTCGGCTGCTGTGGATGAACTGCGTGAGGAGGAGGAGTCTAGTTCTAGCAGCGAATCAGAAACTGGCAAATCTGATCTCGACAACAACAAGGAACAGCACCCTGAGCTTCTTGAGCAAGAAGCTCGCTCGAAAGAGGGTGATGTTACCGTAGACTCAATTATCGTCGCCGACGAGATTGCCGAGTGGGTTGAAACTGTTCTCGAGGATGTGGCTCCACTTGATCCCTCGGAGCTGGCCTCTCTCGCTGCTGATGGTCTCAAGTAGTGTTGCCGCAACTCAAGTCAACCAAATTCGACTTAACTCATTTGCTGACCCACCCTTGCATATTTTTCTGAATATTAGACCTGTCAAACATAGCATCGTGATGCCTCTACCATACACTGGTTGAACATTTCAAAATTTTCACCTTCTTTTTCAGTGAAAAATGTCATTTATTTTTCACACATTTTTCACTGAAAAAGCAGGTGAAATTTTCAAAACATTTTCATCACTTTCTTATTTTATTTCGAATTTTTCACCTTGAATTGAGAAAGTGCTGAAAAAGTTTTAAAATTTTCACCTTCTTTTTCAGTGAAAAATGTCGTTTATTTTTCACACATTTTTCACTGAAAAAGCAGGTGAAAATTTCAAAACATTTTCATCACTTTCTTATTTTATTTCGAATTTTTCACCTTGAATCGAGAAAGTGCTGAAAATGTTTTAAAAATTTCACCTTCTTTTTCGGTGAAAAATGTCTGAAAAATAAACAACATTTTTCACCGAAAAAGAAGGTGAAAAAATTGAAATGCTCAACCAGTGCATATATCAACCATTTCCGGTGACATCACTTTGTCATCGGGTAGTACGTGATTTATTGCTCCCGAAGTTGCGACTCGGCAGGTCGAGTCGAATTACGTTAATTTCCATGTTTCTCCACGGTCAATCATTATTTCGCTAAATGCCGTGTGAACATGATGGACCTATTGTAACTCCACTTCCTGACCCCTAATACCCCAGAATTGATGTGATTCTCGGACACTAAGCACGTTAAGTCGAATTCGCGCGACTCGAGTCACGGCAACACTAGTCTCAAGACAGCTCGGAAATCAAAAGACTATCGCAGCACAATCTTGTTTGCTGTGCTGACAGATTTTTATCGCTGGATGCCCTGAATGGGTCGATTGGCCTCAGCTTTGCGTGTTGCTAAAAATCACGGTCACGGTCCGGCGTTCCAGCACATGCTTTGTGCACAGGCTCGTTTTTTCGAGGCCAATGGGGCTCTGAAACCGAGCCATCAGGGATGGCGGCAGAAGCAGAACGGGATTCTTGATGATGAAGGGTTTTATATGGGTCTACAGCGATGGCTTCACACGCTCGCTGCCGGCACAGTGAGTGAAAAATCGCAAATATAAACATAATTAACACGACCATTGGCAGATAAACCCAAAGTTACTCCAGCAGCATGTTAATGAAACCCTCCTCCCGGCCCTTTCGTTCAAAAAGAAGACAATATCTGTTCGGCAATGCCAGCGATGGCTCTGGAAGCTCGGTTACCGTCGCAAGACACACCAGAAGGGTGTTTATTGGGACGGGCATGAGCGGAAGGATGTGAAGAAGCACCGTAAAGAATATCTTGCCGAACTCGAGGCCTCCGACCCTTTCCGACCTCGATATGCTGAGCCCGACATGGCCGAAGTTCATTGTGAAGCTGAAGACGATGAACTGGAACACATCTTCATTGTCCACGATGAGTCGACTATCCATTCAAATGATTACCAAAATAACCACTACTGGCTTCAAGCCGACAAGCAGGTTTTAAAGAAGAAAGGTCGTGGACGTTTGATCATGATTTCCGCATTTTTGTGCGAGCGCTACGGTCTCCTCGATTTTACCGAAGAGATGGTGGCAGAAAACGAAGCACTTATCGCTGAACTTCGCCTCGCGTTCACAAAATCAACAACTGCCATTTATCCGGACAACAAACCCGGCGGCGATGCTTACTGGAACATGGAACAGATGATTATACAGGTGAGTTGATTAATTGTATCGCCATCCGACTCACCATCATATGTTGCACAGTTGGCCAAAGCTATTTTGATCGCACGCCGGATGTTTCCCAACGCCATCATCCACTGGGTCTTTGACAAGTCGTCTGCGCACGGCAGCCTTGCGAAGAATGCGTTAACGGTCACAAAAATGAATGTCAATCCCGGCGGCAAGGTCCCCGAGATGCGAGAGACGGTTATTCCCTTGGATAACCCGCAAGGCCACGGTGGGAAACCCCAGAAAATGGTCTTCGACAATCCCCTGCCCGACAATCATCCACACAAAAAGTTTGAAGGGCAGCCAAAGGGTATGAAGGTGATTCTGGCTGAACGTGGTTACACAACGAACACAAATGGTAAGCCACTGATCGGGGATTGCAAAGCATGCAAGGCCTCGAAGGCACGTAAACGGCATCTGGACGGTGCTTCTCCCGACGAGGAGGCAGAGATGTACGGCGAAGACGGCAACGACAGCGACAAGGAAGAGGAGCGGCCGGTGGACTGCTGCATGTGTCGCTTGCTCTCACACCAATCGGATTTTGCGGGCGAGAAATCCCAACTGGAACTGGTTCGTTCCATTATTTACTGTATTACAGTCACTAACATGATATTCACAGCTGATTGAGGCCGCGCCGGGAATGGTCTGCCATTTCCTTCCAAAATTTCACCCGGAGATGAACCCGATCGAATATTTTTGGGCCTGGATCAAACACTATTTCCGCGAGCGGTCAAATGGCCAGTGGAAAAAAGCTCAGGAGCTTGTCACAGAGGCTCTGGCTGCCTGCCCTCTCCCCACTATTCGAAGATTTTTCCGTCGCGCTGATCGATATGCGAGTGTTTACCGCCATGGCGTGACGGGACCGGTTGCTGAATTCGCGGTTAAACAGTATCGTTCTCAAAAAGACGGAGATTGAGGTGGCTGAGGCAATGTGGAAGAATAAGTCAAAATTAGGAAGCCGACTCTAGTATATACAATTTTTTTGGGTGCTCAGAGCCTCAAGTTAGGTACACACAATTTTTTTTGCATCCCAAAAAATCTGCCATTTGTAACCCTAAGTTAGGAGTGACCCCGATTTTTCTGAAATGAAAATTTTATCGATAAACCTACCCTATGTTCCTTCCAAATCTCGAATCTTGGGGGAATCCGACCAAAAATGCGGTTTGACATGAAGTTTTGACCGCCACCATACTGGTAATTGTGTGTAATGGCATTTCCTCCCTGGACAACTTTCCCGGCATTAACTAGAACTTTCTAGTAGACCCAGCGGATGACTTTTTGAATGCTTCTGCAGACTGAAATCCATTATCCCAAACACTCCAAAAAAACAAAAAAAAAAAAAAAAAATTGTGACCTGCCACTTGCCGGCATCATAACGACCGTCACAGATACATCACCGAATGTCACATGTGACTCCGACTTCTGCCTTTTTTTTTTTTTTTTTTGAGGAGCGTTGATGGTGGGAGCTAAGAGAGAGTTAGACGTGCTGTCGCTCTCATCCCCTTCCCCTCTAACAGGTCCACAGGCCACCTGTCAAAGATTCTGGGCCAACATAGTCGGTCGCCCCGCCTGCTATAGGTTGAGGCCTCGGACTTGGAACCAGGCCAGACGATAAAAAGCACAACCTCTCGAGGAAATGTGTCCACCACATTCGTGCCTACAGCACGATATGTGGGGCTCCAGTTCCTCGCAAGCTCCGGTTTCCCAGTGATTGAAAGTCAATCGCCATTCCACCTACATTGCCCGCGGTTAACCGACACCCACTAAAACCCCGACTGTCTTTATGGGCCAATCCTTGGCCAAGGTACGTTCATCCTTAAGAGTTAGGTTAGGGTTAGGTATGTGATTTGCATGTTCTGCAGCGCCGGAATGCGGCGGGAGCGCTGGGAATTCTTAAGATGTTTGAGCTTGAGGACATTGTCGAACACCTTATGACCATCATCCCAGGTGACACCGCATCTGCGTCCGGAGTCCATGATCTACTCAACATCCTCTCCCTCATCACCGACCTTCACATCGCTTTCGATGGGCTCAAGCTCGCCTTTGAGCCCACTGTGGACAATGAGGTATGGTAGTTTGTTATTTCCCGGGCTATCATACTATTTGCTCAATTCTGCCGCAGCCCAATACATACGACGTCGTTTTCGCCTATCCCCAGACAGCTATCGGATTCCTTGGCTTGAAGAACCGCATCACACTGACCAATTTTGTAGACACACACAAGTTCAAGCAGGCCCGCGGTCTGCTTGAACTCCCGCTTCTGGAGCCTCGTCTCTTGGCTCTTCATGCGGTGTGTGTCCGCGTCGCACACATGTCGGGCGCCGCGCAAGCCCTGGACGACTTTGACCGAGATGTCGAAGACACCTTAGTGCTTGCACGGGATGGGGCTTCGGCGAACCTCCTGTATATGAGGTTGTCACCCCTTGTTTCAACTGTTGCATAATTACCTTAGGCTTATACATAATGCAGCTACATTTTGTAGTTGTATGGCATGACATAGTGTGCAAACAGTTTTTCTCAACCTGGTTACTAAGATTCAACTACAACTTGAGTTTTTGGGCTCAAAATCAGACAACTTTTCAATGTTGCGACTTCATATCTAGCGCAACTTGAGATATCAAGCTGTAAAACCTCTGGTCTCGACAAATTCCCAGCACTCCAACTTTTTCCGAGTACAATACAGCTCTTTCGCAAACGACAAAATGCATTTTACATCAATTCTGATTGGCTGGCATGTGTGGAGCAGCCCATCAGACTTGTATAAAATTCATTTTACATTAGTTGCGAAAGAGCTCTAATCTTAGTTTTATTTTCATTTTTCTACCACAAGCTACGGGAATTTCACGGAGGTTTGCATCTGGGTCCTCATTTTTAGGACAATAGACCTGTGGCGCTGCAAATAGGAAACCCTTTCCTCCTGCAATGTCGCGCAAAAGATCTTACGGTAGTACATGTAAAAAGGTAACCTTTGCCATAATATTAATACTTACAACTGCGCCTTTGATCTCGCTAGTCAGCCCAACACCAACGCTGGCCCAAATAATAAGGCGTGAATCATCGCCATTGCAGGAACTCTCATCGAACTTCTCAATACGTCCGTCAACGCTCAGTCTGGCTCAGTAGTCCGTCATCACGTGGTTCGAAATCGCCCGTCCATCGAAGTTCGGCGGCGAACCATTCGTGCGGCGGACCTCACCGTACGCGAGTGTGCGGACAGTCGCTCCCAGATCAAGTTGAACGATTGCCTTCTTCTGCGCATCGCAATTCGCACTCGGACATGAACAGGAATCGAGTGCCCAATACAACGTCATCTGCACCCATAGTCAACAGGGAGGCAATTCGAGCGCCGGTGGATATTCCTCCCACAGCCAACACGAGCGGCCCGCCGTTGGATTTCGATTGGATTTCTTTCCGGACGGCTTTCAACAGCACAAAAGGCGGTGGAGCATCGGCCCTTCCATGTCCCCCGGCTTCGATTCCCACCCGCCCTGACTCAGAATATGCCAAAGAAATTGGTACCTTGAACCGCAACGGCATCAACACCCAGCTGTGAAATTCGGATTCAGCGAACATCCTCTACCGAATGAACGATGACGAAAATGAATGTTTTGCGCCAGTCCTTTTATTGTGTGGGTGGACTTGCTCGATATCTTTATCCAGGTCGCCACCAAATGCGAACCAGACAGCAAGTGGAAATCTGTCATCTCGAGGATCCAGCCGATGAATCCTATTTCGAAGGGCACTGGCAGCCCTTGCTGGATGTTCAGTCTGGTGCGGACTTCCTGAATTTTTTCTCGTAGGGTTTGGGTGGAATCGAAACCTAAATATAGTGTGAACATTGGAAGTAGTTTATATTACTGTTACTTGCGTCGATGGATCCAAGTTCGCCCGCAGCGCTCACTTTGGCTGCTAGTTCGTAGAGGCAAACGTCATGAGGGCACAGATGATGGGCGGGGTGATGTCTGCACATAAAAGAGGAGTCAGCAAGCTCTCGGGCGGAGATTAAGGGTCACTGAGGCATTTGGTGAGTTGGGTGGTAATTGGGATCATCATGGTGCAAGGGAGGATTGCAGGGAGGGTCCCACAACAAAGAAGTGATACTATCCTGTCTGACGAGTCCAAGATTGTACGATCAGTCTGAGTGCTGTCTTTCTTGCCCTCTTTTGCACTCGTTTGGTCCGATTCTTGCCGGGATACGATCTTCGTAGTTCTCTGTATATTCTGGTATTAAATTTGAGGCGCTCGAGGTTTAGAAAAGTTGAAAGTGGGCTTGATTGGAAGAAACAAAGACGAGCCTACTCCTTTGCCGCTCCGTTCCCTAACCCAGCCACCGGTGGCTATGCACAGGCACAGCCACCTGCTCTGAAGGTCGGAACGCAGCGGCAAACTAGTAGGGGATAAAGTTGCAGAAAGTACATACCAACCATAGACGCTTAAGATGGAAAGGTACAGCCAGAACTTTGGAAGAGAAGAAGCAATTGAAATTGAATTGGCCGGGTCCGTTCAACAAAGTTGGAAGACTTCATCCCTAGAGCGAAAGGAAAATTCAGCTCGCTGGAGACGTGCAATATGGCAAGGGCCAGGTCGTCCAGACGGACACACCGAGAGCCGCGCGATGGTCAAGAGCAAGCAATGATGTGTCTGCCTGCGCAACAACTGTCTACACTACGGCACTGCCACAACCCGGATGCACTAGTGCATCGCTCTCCGAATGTCGTCTGCCCAGAGGAGCCGCCGCGGCGACAGAAAGTAAACAACATGAAAAGAGGGGCAACAAACATGTGGAAACACTTGAAAGATCGAGGATACTCCGACTAGCAGAAATAAAGAGAACGCTCCGACTTTCAGAGACAGAGAGGATGGAGCATTGAAGAGAATGAAGAGGATCAAACGGCGGGATCAACAAAACACCTGCGGCACATTCATTGCAAGGGCGGTACATTCCGCTGCATGCACGGCACTTTGGCCACAAGCCTGGCACATCAGCCGTGAAAGTGCCGTGTTTGCCAACAAGGGCGGCACTTTGCATTTGCTGGTGCCGGGCTCGGCACCCCTCACCTCGGCAACACACAGTGCGTGAAGGTTGGGCGCTAAACTGGGCGCTTAAACGGGACATCTGTCCCTTACCATGTCTAGCACGAGTTCAAACAGTAAATTCAATTAAACAGATTTCCCGTAACTTGATTCTACTGTCGGTCACGCAAAATAATAAAGTAGAGTCAAGTCAAATAACAGATTTTGTGATTTCAAAAACGCCCGTAACTTAATTCTACTGTTTCAGTCGCGCATCACTGTAAAGTCAAAGAATTCAGACCCTACAACAGAAGAAAATGAGGTGGGAAACTATACCTTCTTGCTCTTGCCTTTTTTTTGCGGCCGGCCTGAGACATCCTCGTGCTCTGCAAACCGTTTGCTGGGAGCTCGGGGACGCGTTGTGTGAAGAATATTTCCTACATCGACTTCTTGTCGAGAACGGCGTGATCTCGGGGCACTCGGGCCTGGTTCCGATGACTGCCCGACAGCGGGGGACACAGCTGGTGGGGATTCTGGCGGCGGTAGAGGGAGCATGGGCAAGTCTGATGGCCCTGCGGAAGCAAAGCCGGGATCGATAATGGTGCCGAGGTCAGTGGAAGAAGCCGTAAACCCATATGAGGCGAAGAAATCGTCGAGGGGATCTACGGCAGGCGTGTCGAAGTTCGAAGGGATGACGGTGTTGCAGGTGTCTGTGGCTAGGCCAAAAAAAGTGGGCTCGAATGTCGAGAGCACGCCGTTGGGAACATCCTGCACAAATAAACCACCGATATCCGAGCTGTCGAAATTCGAAGAATACGCAGAAATGTCTAAGTTCCAGTTGAAGTCACCGAGAAAATCGAATGTCGAGTCCATCGCGAGTCCGACGGAGCTGAATTCGGGTAGTAACGGCGTCGCAGTGACTAGAGAGCCGAATGCTGAGTCGGTCGCAAGTTCGGCGGAGCGGAATTCGGGCAACGAGGGCCCTGCAGCGGTTGCTGAAACTGGAGCTGACGTGTCGTCCGACTGTATGGCATTGACGGGAATTTGGGCCGCTGAAATTTTGTTAGCGCAACTTGTTACACGACAAGTACACTATCAACATTACCGGCTCTCGTCCGCGGTGTTTTAACACGCCCACTCGAGCTCGCCGAAAGCACTTCACCTGATTTCCCCCGCTTCCCCGACGCTTCCTTGGTGGCTTTGAGTTGTGCTTTCAAGGACTTTGTCGCTAGATTAGAAGCACGACGCTTCTCTGCTTCGGCCTCGATCTGGAGCCGGAGTTCTGCGGAGATATCCGCAGCCTCGCGTGACTCGTTGGCCTTGCGCATGGCGGAGGAATGGCGCTGGGTGTTGCGCGCCATGCGGTGCGACAGTTCATTGTTGGGGTTTGGCAGAATGCCAGTTTAAGGGACATCCTGATCTCGTCAGCAACATCATGGTCCACCTTGCGTCGACTGTGGGCGCATGAAGACTTGACAAGGAAAGATTTGTACGACATGCAATTACCTTTCGAGCGCCTCAACTGGAGTTAATTTGATGCCCGTCAGGCTATTTGTCCAATGGTGCTGTGCTTCATTGGTGTTAGTCGTCGAAGGTGTAGCATCCCATACGTCGGCGGGAAGTTTCGACTGAGATTTGATGAGACATGGAATAATCCAGGAGTGCTGTACTTTATGCCGCCACCAATCTAGGGGATGGATGAAGGTAAGAGGAAGACTTCAAGAGAATAAACACTAACCACCAATTTTCTTGACACCTAGGCCATAAACAAACGACGAGAACGCATCCAGAGACTCTTTCGAGTCAATATAGACAAAGTTCTCAAGGCGCGCAAAATCCGGCGGAGATACCAGGGAGCGAAAATCGTGAACGGGCCTTCAGAATAAAATCAGTTCAGGAGAAACAGACGCAAGAAAGAAAATTACTCCTTTCCATGTCTCCAGCAGACTTTGATAAACTCTGGTGGGAGCTGCTCGGGTGGAGTGTCTTTCGGAATCCCGCTGTACTCGGGATCACTGAACTTCAAGGCTGAGCGACAAAGTCCGATGACCTGCGCGGCGTCCATGTCCACATTCGTGACGAGCAGATTACCGTCTGGAACGAATCTCTTGAATGGAATTGGCTTCCCTGTGACCTCGCACTTGATGCGTTGGAGCTCATCAAAAAGGATCTCGAAGAAATCTGCGCTTGCACCGGTGATATAGGCCCGAACAAGGGACGCAGCTGTCGAAAATATTACCGTCTGAATGGTCACCAAAGGTGAATAAAAAAACGAACCGCGCTGGACCACTTTTGCGAATATGGTGAGTTCCCATTCGTTCAACTTGCCCTCGATCCCTTTGTATGTGGTGTCGCCATCGAAGGAAGTGACCCCGGGATCGTCCAGAAGCTTCATGAGGTAAGGAACAAAGGTGAGAATGATTATCTCGCCTTTCTTCGTCTCAATGTAGCTATGGATGTACCGCTCGGGAAGTGGCTTGGTCAATGTCTCGGCCTTATACATGAGATATATGGCTGCAGAATGTGAGCAAATTGACATAATTGGGGTAATCTTCGCAGCTTACCGTCGACGCCGAGGCCGTTTGGGTACTCCTCGAGTTTTTCTGCATGGAGAATGTCGCGTTTGACGCGCTTGTTGTGAAGAGGAGGAGCATATGCGGACGGGGTCTTCCCGTCAAGGAGCATCTTGGTTGATTGCGCTATTTCGATATTTTAGCCGTTATAAGAACACGAACCAAGGAAATGGATCCTGACCGTTGTCGATTTTGGCCACCGTGGCTCCGAGGACGCCGTACGATTTGATGCACCCCGGTACGTGTCCTTGAGACCAAACGACAATTTGGTAAGTGCCGGCATGGGGTGGTTATGGCCAGTGTCATTGTGAACAATCAGGACTTTACGAATGGAGAGGTCTTTAGGGACGTAGATCGAGCGGGTAGCGTGGCAGGGATAATTGAGAATTTTTCCCTGGACCGGCATTCCATTGACAATATGGGCGTGGGCTAATAACAAATCAGTCGAGTCCGATGCGATAGCGAAATAGAATAGAACAGTACAGCAATGTTTTTTCTTGCCCCAGTATGCGGGTGAATGATACCACTGCAAGGAGGAGTATCCTTGCTCGGATCGTCGGTCAACGGTAGTCCCGCAAGGGCGTTTGCGACAAGATTTTCGTCAACATTATCCAGAATGCTGTGCGTTCGGTGGCCCTGTCGGAATTTGTAGTCCAACCACTACACCCGACAAGTATTGGTGACCGCGCGAAGCCTACAATGGAGGGGGTAAGCCACAGAAAAAGATCGAACATTTGTGAAGGGAATACCTGAGGTTTGGGTTTCATTATCGGCCCACCTCGGCACTTATTACCGCTCGAGTCAACGGCATTGCACTTTGCATTGCGTACGATTTTCATAAAGCTACCGAGGTGGGTTAGTGGGCATAAAACAGACTGAAAACCCACAGAACGGCCCGCTCTTCAGGAGAGTTCCCTTCTCTGCGACGCGTCTCTTGTTGAGCGGCTATGATTGCGTCACGTGGTGCCGAATCCAGCTCAAAGCGGACCGCAGTTCGAAGTGCTTTGTCAAGCTGGTCACATGCATGAGCACCAACACACTTGTAGCGAATTCGTCGGCAGTCGACAGGCTTCTCGCCGGGGGCAAAAGTGACAAGGGCAGTTTGACGAGAGCCACCGCCAGACCAGTCCACGAGTCATTGTCCTACCGTGAGAAAAAAAACACAGATCAGAATTAAAACCTCGAAATGTGCGAATGAAAACAAACAGCGTTCATGATGATAGTATTGAGGGTGTACAGCTCTTTGGTGGTCGGATCGCGAAACCAGTACATTTGATCACTGAGGTCGATAACAATTCCCGTCGGGGCACGAAGTATCGGATAAATAGCAGCCAGGCCCTGCCGGTATTCCATACGCTCGACGGTCAACTTCCGGGTTGGACGGAAGTGGCCGATACGGGCGAGCGACGTGCCGTCATCGAGCCATACTATGTCAGACTCAATCAATTCAGAGTCGTCCTCCTCTGACGGTAGAAATGAGCGTTGGAGAGGCCAAAAACATTCAACATACCATCCGAGGACTCAGAACGTGCATCAGGCTCTGGAGAGGCAGAATTATCGCCGAGAAACTGTTCGGGATCTACAAGAATTAGGGAGGCGAGTGAGAAATGGCTGCAATGTACACACCAGGCAGAGGGATTGCACTGGACGACCGAGAGGTACGCTGAAGTGCCTCTATCACCTCCAGATCCGAATCCTGGTCGTCTCCCTCGGGTTCTGAATCTGAAAGCAGCTCGAAGACCTCGCGGCCGCCCTCGTTTAAAGCGCGCATCTTGACATCGGCAGAAGCACGGGGCACGCTTGCGAATTGGGGCTCCACTTTAACCAAGATAGGTGGACCCGGTACCGGTGCCAAAAAGGGCGTGGCTTCGATTTTGATGCGAACCGAATCAGGAACAGATTGACACGATGTTGATTCGTCGGGGATGAAATTTCGAGCCGGCTGCTGAAGAAAGTCGCGGAGGGCTCCCATATCAACCCATTCGTGATCCAGAAACTTCGCAGCATTGAGAGCAATGTAGGTAGGAGAGAAAACCTAATTTAGCGCATCAGAATACCTGTCCGTACTCCGCGGCCACGACGTACATAGTTCCGGAATTCCATCAGCAAACGTGCCGACAGGCTGTCAAGGTATTCTCGGTCGGCTGGCGTGTGCTTTGATCCTGCGCCCACGTCGGTGGCCATTTTGACGCGCTTTCAACGCGTCGGGGGGGGGGGGGGGGGGGGGGGGTGAGCAGCAGTGGTGGTAGGAGAAAAGAATGAAAAAAGCGGGAGACACGTGTCCCGCTTACGGAACAGAGCTTTGCCGACGCCCGGTACATTCCAAAATGGCAAGTGCCATCTTTGCTCTCAAAGGCGGCACATCAAGTGGAATGTGCCTTGCTTGATCGGAATGTAACTCCTTCTCGAATGTACCTGCCTGCCGCCCTCTGTATATCCTCCTTTCTCTTGAATATACAGATTTCCTCACAATTTCGGATGATTTCCCGATTAGGGTTCGGACAAAAGCCAAGAATCACGAGAATTTTTTAGACAGGCATTTTGACGATTGTCAAGGGTCCTGGTGATGCCCGTCATGTTTCCGATCGCTCAAGATCATTCGCGCGCCCACTTCCCGGGTCCCGCTCTGTATAAAAAGGCAGGATGCTATTGTGGTGCTGTTGCGTCTTCGATGTCTTCCCAATCTCACCAGGGTCATCATCCGATTTATCCGTACCAGAACCAAGTGCTCCATCAACAAACTGGTAATCTTGTCGGTAGACCAATCCACTTACGGAGGGCCAATTTGCCGGAAAGACAATCTGGGCAACGCTGTAGGAGCTGCAGGGCGCATCCTTTCGGCGAAAATAAGTATATCAGTTTCAGTCCTTGACTCCGAGGACCGTTCCCCGTCCTAGGTATGCCCAGGTAGATCGGCGCCCGATCGACCCTCCACCCGGTATGCGGCTTTCCTGCTTCTTTTCGAGCAGCGCTTAATTCAAATTAGTCGCATGGCTTCAACTGTTCGACGTATTCAACGCCGGTACTGAGGCCGAAACTGAAGCCGAAATAGATTACGAGTGGGTCCGCAACAATCTTCTCAACAGATTTTCACCTCTCTCGACAGCGCTATTAACATCCTAGGCCTCATCTGCGCTGTGCACCTGCTCCCCGTATCCGGACCCGGAGTCCCCGTCCGTTCCGATGAAGCCGAGCCATCCGGTTTCGGCACGCTGGCATCTCCTTCGCGAATTCCACCTTACTCTTCCCCCGGCTCGTCGATGCACGCCGATCTCGCCGTGTGTGGGGGAGGCACAGGTCCGCATAAATCCACGACATCCCTGGCCGGTGCTACGGTTGCTCCGGTCTGCAGTCTTCCTTGGAATGGGCTCCTGTTCGCATTCGCTGTCAGAATTAAAATCTGGTCCGTTCTCAAGGCTGATTTATTTATCGGATTGTCCAGGACCTGGCTGTGAGAACTGAAGGATATTTTATCTTACAGTGCGCTTTACAACCATTTAATGGCTCAATACTAGGACCCCGGATAATAGGTGGCCCGCGTTTGATACCGCTGCCAAATGCAGCGTCGACTTTTGCGTCCTTGAATAGTTTTGCACGCCGTGTCGCGGCCTATAAGAGAATGATAAGTCATGAACAACCCGCTTAAGAGGAACTAACCCTGGTAGCAACGGCAGACGCGGCGGCAGCGGCGTTGGCAGCATTTCCCGCAGTGGTCCGACCACTGCGGGAAATGCTGTCTTCGGCTCCGCGCGCCAACGAGCTTCACGCTCTACTGCAGTTCCCACCCCTCGTGCCTGGTCTTCCTTTAAAAGCTCGTGGAACTTCCGAAGGATTTGGCGCCGTGTAGATTCCTCAGCAACTGCCGGAGAGTCCTCTGAAGTGTGTTTCGTTCGTGCACATTTGGATGCCTGCCTGGTCTGGTGCTGCCTGCGTTGATGAACTAGGGCTTTGAAGTGCAGGGTTTCGAACGCCGTAGATGGACCACGACCGAACGGTTTCGACGCCTCGGATGGAAGCTGAACAGGAGGTACTGTACTATTTCGACCATAGGTTCACGCCATGTCACCCGTCACCTACCAAGTTCATTTTTCCAAAGTTCATTCCTCGGCACATCAAAATTCCCATAAAAGGCAGTTCGGCGAATGCCGGAGATAAAATATTGGTGTTTTTGAGCCTATTTGGGCCTGAAAACTCGACTGTCACCGTCACTGGTACCAAATAGGTTCAGTTCACGACCCTCCGTCACCCGTCACCTGAACCTATGGTCGAAATAGTACAGTAGTCCCGCGGCCCGAACAGAAGCCAACGTTTCTTGGAGTGTGATGTATTCGTCGCCCAGAATTTCTTCTGCCAGGTCGTCATCGGCTTGCTGGAATTCTTGGCTGTGGTAACTATCAGTAATCGAATAGGTGAATTGTGGCGTGCACTTACACCCGCATGTGTTCGTCTACAGCAACAGCAATGTTTGCACAGGTCAGTGACATGATCTCATCATCCTGCCGGCGGCTACGTAGCGGCGCATCCGAGTGCTCCTCCGCGTCGATGAGGGCCTGAAGCTCCTCGGCCTCACACGGAGCATTCAGCTGTACATTATCAAACTCTTCGTCTGGCCCTTCCAAGTCGTCTGAGGTGTCATCGGAGAACCATGCGTCAATGCTCGGAAGCGGGGCGGCCACTTGTTCGTACAACTGAGCCGGGGCAATACCAAGAACGAGGGACTCGCATTCGGCAGCAGCCTTCTCGGATGCCTCTTTAATGTCGTCTTCCGAAGGGTATACTGCGAGCTGTGCGAGGTCTGCGTCCACAGTATCAAAGTAAGTGTGGCTATAACCCTCCGCCGTGGACTTCGCATTAGAGGTCTTGCCAGAGAGTACAGCCTCGCGCATGGTAACACGTAGCTTTGGGATCATGTAGATAAAGTCGAGGAAGGTGAAGTCTTTGACGATCTGCCGCGAGTTTCCGAAAGTATACTCGCATGGCTCGCTGGAGTGAAACCAAGGAAGAAGGGGGATGGCATTGGTTGCGGGAATGTGGTCGCGATGGACCAGAATCAAAGAAATGATCCCCTCGATCAGGTACCGTGCGATGTCTACGGCTTCGCGCGACATGAAGTACTGCTGCTTTTTGTAACCCGCAGCCTCGAGGTACTTCGCCCACGCATCCAGGAAGTATCTTGCCCGCAGAGCGAGCTTGATTCGCTCGGTATGGCTGATCTCGCGGTTCTGGTATGCATCCACAAGTTCCCCAAACACGAAGAGGTAAACAATCTCGCCAATATAGTCCGGATGCTTTTCCGTCAGATACTCGAGAACGGCCGCGCAAAAGAGACGTGTTGCAGCGGCGTCATCTTGTCGATCGAGACGTTCGACGTCCCGCCTGTACATTGGTGAGTCGGGAGCCATGGCCATCTGGTAGATTCGGCGGAATACGGCGGTGAAGTTTCCGAAGGCGAGCATTTTGGCACCCATGAATAAATTGTTGCGAAACGTTTTGAGAACGTGTTTCGAGTCCTGTATCATGACGACCGGATACCCGTGAATCGTAGCGATAAGGAGTTCGAGGTCGGGGCCACCGGGGATGGGACTGGAAATTTTGTACTCGGTTTTCTTCTCTGCTCGTTCCACCAGCTTTTGTTGAAGCAAGCGCTCCATTTCGGTCCCGTCGCAAGCGTACGAGATGACACGAATATTGCGCTCCAGAAGGTCGTATAGAATCTTTTCGAGGGGAATGAGTAACTCGTCCGCTGTCATGGTATTCGGAATTGGCATCGCGGCCACGACCAGTGGAGTGATCCCTGGTAGCGGAACAGTCAAACACCAGACGCGAACCTGGAAATTCGACTTTACACTTTTACATAATTGCACTTCATAAATGACCACTAACCTTTGTTGCCTTCACGCATCTGCATCGGCCAGAACCTTCTTCATAGCCTCGGGATCCACCACTCGTATTGGTCCGTCAACGCAGCCCACGAGGTAGTCTGCGTTCTCCTTCTTGTCATGGTACAATCGCAGCCCCGCAAAGAGCTTCGTGTCGTCGCAGCTTAAACCGAGAGGTCCGTCGTATTTTACAGTCTCAAGGTAGTCTTTGACGAGCTCGAACGTCCTGTCACCAATTTCCATCGGAAAGCGCGGTTCTCGACCTTCCTTTTCCCTGCCGAAAACCGTCCATGAACATACTAATCATGTCTCAGGTCCGAGGGACGTACCGGAAACTACGTTGGCTGCGAATAGGAATATGTTCCCGCAAGGCTTTGGCCGCCCGTGGACTATGGATGTTAACGATGTGCGCCATTTCATCCCATGCCGGGAGATACTTGAAGTTCTGCATCCCCACTCCACGCTCGATGCGGTCGGCCTTTTGTAGCACGGGATCGACGAGAGTCGGCGCACACTCTTAAAATAGAACGGCGGCACTCCAAAAGTCAGGCGGCACATGCATTGCATTGCCAGCACCTGAGCCGCTCATCCACGGCACATGTGCCGTGGATCTGCTGAAGCGCGGCACATTGTATTGTACAAGTGCCGGATCTCAAAACAAAGCGCGACACATCAAAATGTATTAACGAGTGCCGTCCAAGTTCAAGTAACTAAAGTATTCAACATGCTGGAGACCCCATTTCACGAGAGACTGTGCGCGCTTTAGAAGAAAATCGCAGTGAAAATCCATGCAACTCACCTCGATCGGGGTTTTTTTCGGGGCGCGGCGGCCGCGGCGTCGGCGGCACGAGTTGAGATTGTACGCCGCCGTTTGCCTTTGACGATGTTTCGCTCGCACACCTCGAGATCCACATCCTGCGGGGCGCGCTCTGGACTGTCACGATCATCAATCGGGTCGCGTTCTGACGCCGCATCAGGCGGGGATGACGCCGGGGGGCGGGGAAGTATGGGGAGCTCCTGAGGTGAATGTGCGGACCAGTTGAACACCTCGGAACCTGTATCCCACGCTGCGGGAGCGTTATGAGCAGGGACAGAATAAATCTCGGCCATAAGCGTCGCCCATTCGCTGTCAGACTGAGACATGGAGGCACCCAGCGCCTCCGCAGAAAATAGAGGTGTGCTGTCGAACCCGAACAGGCTTGGGTCGAAATTGAAGTCGTAGCCTGCCCCGAGGAACGTCGAGTCGGAGTGCGAATCAAAGAGGGCGGGGTCGAAGTCAAACTCAGGCAGGTTTAAGTCCCCAGAATCGAATGCCGGGAGCGCTGCCGACACGTGAGACAATTTCGTAGCCTATCAGAGATCGACATACGGTTCACATAGTCGGGGATTGTCGCAGCCGCAGCTGGCATCACTTGGATCTCTGATTTGAAGACCATTAGCAAGGAACTCCGGTTGTCAATGGGCGATGAACTGCGTACCCTGCGCGGCTGTCACGATCACCGACGACGCCGGAGCAACTCGGAGCGGCTCAGGGAAGTCTGCACAATATTTTGGTTAGTCTCTGATATGCGCCACGGCAGTCCGACTCACCACTCGTAGTCTGTCTCGGGACTGTCACCGTTTTCACCCTCCCACACGAGCTGGAAGAGACTATGAGAGTGTCGCTCTTTTTACGCGACTCGGTATTAGTAGAGCGGGAGGAAGCGCCCCTTAGTGATTTAAGCTCTGCCTCGCTCGCCTTTACCTCTGCCTTCTTCGCCTCGATTGTCGCTCGAAGCTCCGCGACTCGCTCACTCGCCTGTGTTGACTCGCGCGATTTTTTGGCAGCGTGAGACTGGCGCTGCGAGCTACGGCCAAGTCGGTGGAACATCTCGTTGCTAGAGTTCAATAGAACACCGCTCTCTTTCGAGATGTCGATTTCTTTGACAACCTCGGAATCGATCCGGCGAGCGCTAGAGGAAAGGTGTTGGTAAAAGAAGGTAGGCCCGTGTAAATGACGTGCCTCTCGATGCCCTCGACGAGCGTCAGTTTGATGCCGGTGAGGGAGTTGGTCCAATGATGCTGAGCCTCCCCGTGTTCGTTGTTGCCGGCGTACTGTCCCAATCCTCGGGGCGTATATTCGACTGAGATTTCACGAGGCAAGGGATGATCCAGTCACCCATCTCTTTGTGCGCCCACCAGTCTGACGAATAGGATCGAATCAATACTCCAATATTAATCGCGAGTCAGGGAAGATTACCTTGCATTTTCTTAACACTCAAGTCACTGATGAACTGACTGAAGGATCGCAGGTCAGCGACCGATTTAATGTACATGAAGTCCTTCAGGCACAAGTAATCCTTGGCCGAGATGAGTGACTTGAAGTCGGGCAATGGGCTGATATGAACCCGTTCAGCGGCGAAAATATGATGGCAGGGGGACTTACCGTTTCGCATGAGTGGCACAAAATTTAATAAAGAACGTCGCGAAGACGTGCGGGTCGATGGTTGTGATACCGCTGAACGACGGAACATTCGTCTTCATCAATGACAAGGCGGCGCCGAGGGCTTGCGCTGCTTCCATGTCCGCGTTCATAACGAGAAGATTACCATCTTCCATGAAACGGGCAAACACGATATCCCGGCCCGTGAGCTCGAGCTTGATCTCACGAAACATGTCGAAGAGGAGCTCGAAGAACTTTGTGTCCCCGCGGTTGATGTAGGCTCGCGCAAGCGTTACGGCTGAGAATTTATTAGAGAAGTCAAGATATGAGGAGGTGGCGAACCTCGCTCGACTGCGTTGTAGTATGTGACGACCTCCCACTCATTAATATCCCCTTCAATGCGCTTGAATGTCGTGTCGTCCTCGAAAGATTTGACCCCGGTGTCATCGAGAATGGTGAGCAGCGGAGCGAAACACGTGAATATTATCAAACCGCCATCCGCGGTGTTGTGGAATCGGTGTATGTAGCGCTCGTTGGCAGGCTTGGCGCGGTCCTCGAGGTATAACTGGTATGCGCCTGCGATCATCAGCATGCCTCAGACGAAAGCTAGGAGAGACAGTACCGGGGATACCCATGCCGGCGGGGTACAGCCTTTTCTTCCCTTCGCGGATAATATCCCTCTTGATGCGTTTTCCCTGCAATGCTGGCGCAGACTGAGCTGGGGTCAAGCCGCCAAATACGATGCGGGTAGACGCGGCTGTGGCGAAATAATCAGCACGGGCGACAGTAAGAGTTGTAATGAACTTGCCGTTATCAACCTTCGCAACGGTGGAGCCAACAATTCCCGCCGCCGCAACAGCTTCTGTATATTTGGAGCGGGCCTCGTGCGACAGTTTCAGGAGCGGGGGGATGGGGTGGTTGTGCGGGACACTTTTTGGATGAAAAAGGAGAACTTTTCGAACCCTCGTGTCAATGGGGACGTAGATTGAGAGTTTGCAAGGGCATTTGTGATGCTGAATGCGGCACTGTGCGACTGCGTTGCCATTGATAATGTGAGGGTGTCCTGAGGACGTGTCTGAGTTAGGAAGCGGCCCGCAAATACTCGGATGGACTCACGACAAAATTTAAGCTTCCCACCAATATGCGGATGGACAATACGACTACAGGGCTGGGTATCCGCGCTGTCGTCCCCAGCGAAAGGTTCGTTCGCGAAGCACTTGATAAGCTCGTTCTCGTCCACGTTGTCCGGAATTGAGTGGGTGCGATGGGCTTCTTTGAATGCCGGTGTCCAGCCATCGCATGCGATCCAAAACTGATGCCCCCGGCTCTGGCCCTGTCCCCGAGGTCAATCTCGAAGAGCAGCTGTACCTGGTTAGACTGACCTCCCGCTTTTTCATTAGCTTCGGGCCGCCGGTGCACCGCGTTCCATCGCTACGCATTGCACGACAGGGGGTTGATTTTACCCTGTCAAAAAATCTGGGGACGAATCAGAATGATCATGATAGGAACGAGTGAGATATGAGAAAAACAATACTCACGCAGCTGCCCTTCGTTCCGCAGTTCCACCCTCATTCCTACGAGTCTCCCGTTGCGCAGCAAAGACTGCATCCCTCGATTTAGGATCCAAATCATACCTAACGACCTTCAAAAGTGCTTCATCGACAGCGCTGCATGCATGACAACCCTGACAATCGTTGCGCGAGCGACGGCATAGGATATCCTCGCCTGGAGCGAAGGTGACCATGACATGGGAATCTCCTGATCCAGAATTCCC
This sequence comes from Mycena sp. CBHHK59/15, assembly GCA_029204085.1. NCBI lineage: Eukaryota > Fungi > Basidiomycota > Agaricomycetes > Agaricales > Mycenaceae > Mycena > Mycena sp. CBHHK59/15. The sequence continues at coordinate 86,465 of JARGXW010000505.1, forward strand.
ATGGAAGGAGTCGTTCAACTGACGTGCCGTCAGTATGTATCCGCCAAATCTAGATTAATGCCCACCTTCTGTTTCACGAGCGTGTCGAGAGGGATCAGATGGCCGTGCTTATCAACGGCATCGAATTTTGGGTCCGAAAGATCAAAGACATAAGCAACAGGGACGCGGGGAACAGGCAAGAGGGATGGAATTTCGGTGAGGTATTCCATATCCTCCACGTAGGTACGTGAATCGCTGGTAAAGCTCTCTTTGACGGTTCGAACCCGGGACGATAAGCCGGCATCAAGCCAGCGCGTGTCTGACTTTCGGAGGCCATCCGATTCTGCTGCGCGGCAAGCTACCATCAGTGATTAGTTCCAGACCGTGCGACGAGACACTCACGTAGATTCGGTTCCAGGGAGCCAGCACGCGTGACAGCACTGGGGTCGGGAACTGAAATATAATGTTGAGTCCAGCCGGATGCAGATTCGGCAGAATATCGAATAGATACTTACCCGGTTCGTCCGAAGGTTCGCTTGGGGCCTCATCGGGAGTACTGGCTTCAGGAGCTGCAGAGAGTGAGTCAGGGCGCTGTAGAGAATGGGGCAGGATAAATACCCAATACGAGCGGAGGCTCCGCACTGCTTCCGCTCTTTTCGGCGGTACCTAGCATTGCATTATTAGCGCACGGTTGAAGCATGAAGAGCTGCTCACCATTTTGAGACCCTTGTGCATCCTCGTCGGAGTCAGAGAGAAGCTCAATGATCTCTCGATTATCCACCGTGTGAGACCTGATCCGGATCGGAAGAAAACTGGACGACGGCTCTGCTTTCACAGTCAGATCCCGGAGCGCGTCAGCTTCCAGTTTGATCGGGGAGGAGGCAGGCGATGATGATATGTGATCGTGTCGCGGTCCCGTGCCTCGAGAAAAGCGCACAGCGCTGGCATACTGATCCACGCGGTGTCGAGGAAGATGCCGGGGTTCGCACTGATATACGCCTTATTGAACATCTGCATCCACGACGCGTCAGCGGCATGTCAGGTCGCGGGGATCGCTGTCACGTACGTATTCGCGAAAATCTCTCAACACTCCAGTCGATAGCGCGTTGATCAGCTGTTGGTCGGCAGGCGAATGATGCGCCGCCATTGTGGCGCGTCGACGAGGCCGCTGCGAACGATTCGGCGGGGGAGGTGGGAGAGAGAAGTAAGAAGGTGAAAAAAATGCACAGCCCCCAGGGCTATCATGCGATCACTCGTACCTGGTCCCCAATGGGCAAGTGCCGCCTTTCAGCTCAAGCGCGGCACTCTCACGTCCAAAGGCCGGCACATGTGCCGTGGTTCACTTGATGTGCCGCCTTTCTAATTCAATGTGTGCGCCGGCTCTTGTATATCCTCAAGTACCTGCCGGGTCACGCAACCATTTGCCGAGTGGCGGTGCTGCTTCCCAAGCTCTGCTTCATCCTTTACGATCGAGATGGTGGCCAACGAGGACTGCAGCCGATACCAGCGCTCAACAAATCGTCGCATAGACCGCGCTTGTGACATCTGCAGGCGTAGAAAGAGTGTGTTTCTTTCAATCCCACCACTTAGAGTAATCATTAAATTTCTTTAAATCGCTAGCACGATGTAAAGCATTTGATTCCCCTGTCAGATGAGGACGCTTATTGCGCTAATTATCCTCTAGGTAATGGGTGTAAATCAACCGGGAAGAAGTGCTCAACGTGCCTCGACAGTGGGCTGGAGTGCACCTATCTCGAGGGCTCCACAGTGAGTGTCAATACCACGATACTCTTTGCTAACGTACAGAAACATGGTTTATAGAGACGCGCGCCTTCCAAGAGGTCGTACATGGTGCCCTTCTCCCTCTCTCGACGCGGCACTAACAATTTGGCACTGACAGCTACGTTGAGACACTCGAGGCACGTCTCGAGGAAGCGGACAATTTGATTCGCGAGCTGCGAGCAGCCGCAAACGCACCATCGCAATCGAAGACAGCATATGGGCCCAAGATTCCCATCTTCAGCTCCTGCGTGCGGTTCTCTCGTCCACCTCCATGCCCCCACCTCCACCTCACGCAGACGATCTTGAGTACGCAGAGATGGCAAAACGATTCAAGAGTCTGACAGTTGGGCCTGCACCCGAGCCCGCTTCATGGGAAAGTCGAGCGGTGCTTTGCTTATCCACGCCGCCCTCGATCTCAAGGGGCAAGATACAGATGCTCCGCTCCCTTCGCCTCGCGCAGACCTCAGTTCTGGACATACAAGCCTGTACGTCCTCGTTTCCTGTCCCTCAATCCTAGTACTCAGTTCATCACTTCGGTCTGATTCAGTGGGAAGATACCACCCCAGCACACGGACTTATTCTTTCCCCTCTGCAGATCTGACAATGACACTAATTGACCTGTACTTCAAACACACGAACATCTACTTACCACTCCTCCACCGCCTGACATTCGAATCTGCTTTCGTCAGCGGGCTGCATCTATCCAATGACGGCTTCGCCAGGACCCTATTGCTTGTGTGCGCCATCGCGAGCCGGTATCATACTCCCCCGCCCGGCCGCTCGACACTTTCTTGCGGCTGGGAGTGGTTCGACCCGGTCCCCACGCAGAAAACCACATATTTGGGCAGCCAACCCTGTACGATCTACAGTACTATTGTGTACGTCCTACGATCCACTTGTGCTCACGAGGTTGCGATAGTGCAGCTTTCTGATGTCTATGTCTATCAATCTAGTTAGCAACAATGTTTCTCGAGGGATCCTCTCAACCTCAAGCTTGCTGGACCCTCGTCGGAATGGGGCTGCGCGTCGCCCAGGACGTTGGTGCCCATCGCCGGAAACACTACGTCGAGCGCCCATCAATCGACGCTGAGTCGTGGAAACGCGCCTTCTATGTGCTCGTTTATATGGACCGCACCCTCAGCTCCGGAATGGGACGTCCCTGTGCGATTCAGTACGACGAGTACGCCATTCTGTTTTCGATTGGATCCAGTTCGGCTGATGCACTCTCAATAATAGTTTCGACATTGACCCTCCGATCGAGTGTGATGACGAGTACTGGGAGGATCCGGTGCATCCGTTCGAACAGCCTGCCGGCATACCCTCCAAGGTCATCTTCTTCAATTGCGCGCTAAGGCTGAATCATATTCTCGCATTCAGTCTGAAGATACTCGTACGTTGCGGTCTTTCACCGAGTATTTTGGCTCCCACCCGTTGACTAACGATCGCAGTATTCGCTCAACAAAACCAAAGTTGTATTTGCAATCGAGGACACGTGGGAGGATCAGTATGTGGCGGAACTAGACTCTGCGCTGAATAAATGGCTCGACGGCGTGCCAGAACATCGTTCGTCTCGGTCATTTTTTCATTTCAAAGTGCTCTGATGTTTCTTGGCTAGTCCGCTGGGATCCCGAGCGTACCGACCCAGTCTTCTTCGATCAATCCGTAGCGCTGTATTGCGGATTCTATCACTTGCAGATCCTTATCCACCGGCCGTTCATTCCTATGGTACGCAAGTCTGCGCCCACGGTAAGTCGCTTGCGTCTGTACTTCATTTACACTCCACATTTAATATCATGCAGGGACTTCCGTCTCTCGCAATATGCACGAACGCGGGGCGCGCGTGCGCTAACTTGGTCGACGTGCAGAGGCGACGCAGGGGCAAATTCCCGGTCGTGATCAATTTGGTGGGTATATGCGCGATGTCTGTACTCCTCCTCATTTCTGGTCATCCAGGCCCCCGTTTTCATGTCCGGTATCGTACTTCTTCTTAATGTCTGGAGCGGGAAACGCACGGGGACTATGCCCGATCCGAGCCGCGAGATGGCGAATGTGCACAAGTGTATGGAGGTGGTGCGACTGTGCGAAGAGCGGTAAGCGCCTTCCCTCAATTTTTGCTCAATTTTTATTTATTTTGAACATAGTTGGCAGTCTGCGGGCCTTTTGTGGTGCGTGGCCGTCTACATTTATTCCATAATGTATTCCTATTTTCTATGCGTAGGGACATCCTGGCAGAGCTAGCGTCCGTCGGGCAGCTACCTTTACCAAATCACGCGAGCCCATCCCCTAGCGGCGCGAACCATACCTACACTAACCACGACTGGACCAACTGGACTGAGGGATCCACTCGCCACAGTACGGCAACACCGAATTTTGCCACAGATGCAGAGCTCAGCGCTCTGTACGCGGCGTCGTCGCAACTCGGGGAACCACTGGATCTGAGCACATTCACTCCCTCGGCGACAAACACATGGCATCCGTCCGTTTCCCAGTTCCCCAGGGTCCATGCTCCGGACGAGATGATGAATTTGATCGACAGCGATACCATTGCTATGTGGACGACTGCGCCAGTAGGATTCGAGTAGGTGTTGCGGCGCCCTACCTCACGCTTTGCTAAATTCTTTTCTTTCAGGGCGAACGATTGGGGGACATATTTTAGCAATTTCAGCGAAATTACACAGGGGCAGCAGCATTCAGATGCCAGTCTCAATCAGATAGATGGCCAATAGACAGCGGTGGTAAGACCCGAGTCACATAAATTGTAGATGTCATTACAAGACAATCTTCGCCTCTGATCCATGAGAAGTAGAATATTTGACATGAACTTTATCCGATCGTGTAACTTGAGTCTATTTGAAAATTCAATTGCGTATACAACTTACAGATATCGATCCTGAGCGTTATGCTGCTGCATGGAGAGAAGAGGGCCTCATCCATAAGAATTTCACGAGGTACAATCTTCTCTCGATGAGAGATTCTGCAGCGCTAAGTCGGAACGACTCAGAGACAGAGACTCGACCGGTCGGTAAATGCCGACGGTACATGAACCACTTCGCGTTGGCGGATGAGTTTCGGAGGCAGGTCAGCATCACTGGTTTACGAATGTACGTCGTTTCAGTTCATTGAATCATTCACTCCTGATTTCAAGTCAGAGTTTTGATCCGACAACTATCGAGGCATCAACAACACAGCATGACAAAGCAATTCCACGACGACTCGGACATGCACAACGCATTACGCCTCAGCAGCCTTAACAGCCTCCCCATATCTATACGGGTGAGTCTGGCGCGTCGCTTGCTGCTGTGACTGACGCGGCAAGTAATTCTTAGCGGGTGGCAATCGCCGCAGCAAATGGCTCTCTGGACGATATCACTCGGGTGCAAAGCCTCATGAAACAACTATCCGACACCCAGACAAACTCATTGCTCGCTGCATTCTACCGGAATCTTGATACCGCTGGCTTGCCGCGCGCAGAAGACCTGGATATGCCTCTGCCCCCGCTCTCGGTCCGGACGTCCATTGCCGCGGCCTTACGGTCACTACAGGCCATTTATTGCATTCCACAGATTCCCCCGGACGCTGGGCCTGAGATTTGGGAGCGCGTATGGCCGTGGCATCACTTTGTGTACACGTATCGCGACAGTCTTCCCTGGTTAGATGTTCCCACAGAAAAGAAGCTCTGCATGGACTTCTTCATGTTCTTCGGGGCTCTACAGGAACATGAGCTCACCTCCAAAGCTATCTCTGGAACTCATGGAATCCGATTCATGGTCGGCAGAGCATGGACGTTTCTCGTCCAAGCGGACGATATTAAAGTGTGCGAGGTCGGTTACCAGGACTTGTGCTTCTTCATCAGGCATCTTCTACACGCCAACCCTAGTAATATAGGAGAGCTTATTGAAGGTGCGGGTGGTTGCATCGAGGATCTAGCTCTCCTTGTGATCGGATCCATCACTTTTCTCAGGGGGCGGGAGACTGCTATACCCGGGGCAAGCGCGTTTCTTTTCGTTATTCTAGATCTAATGACGGAAACGGATCTTATGCTGTTGGATGAGAATCTCTCTCCTAATTCTGTGGGGCCAATGTGCATGGCGCTTCTGCCCAGGGGTCTCGTGCAGCTCCTCGCCAGCCTCGCATATGATCTCTGCAATACTGGGAGGATACCTGTACGACCTGCTATAATCAGTACATGCCTCACTCTTCTGGCAAGCATATTCACTCTTCCTCGAGGCTACCGCCACCTCGCAGAAGCCCTACAAGGTGGTCTTCTGCATGCAATGGTCTTGTGCGCTACACTGGACTTCGTCAGCGAAGTCCAGCGTCCTCTTCTTATCCTCCTCAATGGTGTACTACCTTCCCTTTCAAACTATCACAATGTTCTCTCCCAGTTGGAAACCGTTTTCCCGGAGGTCCAGGGGCTCGCTGACACGGAGACTTTTGAACAGTCATTAATCTCCGACGACTGGTCTCGATTTGCCGTTTTGGCGGCGGATCGGCTCGAAATCTTGGAGTCTTTCAACAATGGGGAATTCCCTGACTTTAGAGCATGCGACAACTTAGAGGTGAATTTTATTCGTGTCGCTCTCTGTTTTCTCGCTGAACTATTCTAGTGTGGCCAGATCCACGAAAAGCCGGATTTCCGGCGGTGTGCCGGCTGCCTTAGCGTATACTTTTGTTCTCGGCAGTGTCAAATTCGTGACTGGAAGAGGGGTCATCGGGAAACATGTGGACGCATTCGACGTCTCCACCTCAGTGAGTTTTGAGTTTCGCGTATCCGGTGACCGCCCTTGGGCTCAATATCTATCCAGGCGAACGGGCCGATGACCTCAGCGTAAGGGAGAGGGGATTCCTGCGGGCCCTGCTTCACAGCGACTATGAGGAAGCAAATACCACTTTGCCGTTACAAAAAGTTGCGTTCATGGCAAAGAACCCTGGAGAGGCTTTCTACACCCTATTCGACTACACCCGCGGTCGTGTTCAAATCATTGTTCAGGCTGTTAAAGACGCCCTCCCGGCCGAACATATCGAGCGCGAAGATTGGTTGAACATGGTCTCACGAATGGAGAGAAGTGGCGGTCGGATGGAACTCGACATCATGCTACTGGCTGCGCGTTATTGGGTGGTGCCCCTTCGTGCAAGTAGCTCGGTATTTCACGACGGATTGCAGGATCTCGCACGCGAGTTCGCGCCCGAAGTAACGGGTGATCCTGCTGTCGATGACCTCGTTGGGAGGATTGGAAACTTGATAGACGAGAAATGTACGGAACTGGTAGAAATTCACTAGTCATACAGTCGGTATAAGTTTTATTAGTGTTCCCAGACTCGACAGAGCAATAATTATGAGCACGAGAACCGACTCACTCCAGAGTATATCGTACCGTATTGTATTGTATTTGAGACTTGTGGAGGTACTTCGATTACTGAGATCCGTTGAAGGAGGGATCTGGGCATGTTTAGGACATTCAATGAAGACGGTATCCTCCCACCAAAGCCAGAAGTATGAATCGTCGCTGGTGGGTTGTTCTCCGGCATTACCAAAAATGCGTTTGTGAGGCAAAGTGCGCAGGATCGAAACCAAATTGCAAAAAAAAAAAAAACAGCCTATTTCTAAGCATACTCTGCATCCGGGCAAGCTGCCTCGAATTTGACCTTGACCTACGTGCGCCTGAAGACGATGTGGCCCAGAAACACAATGTCGATGAAAAAACAAATCGTCAAAATCAGTATCTCTTCTTGCGCACAAAAATGCGCATAGATTAACCTCAAACCATAAAGGGGACCCGCCTCACCAAAACGATGCGCCCGAGGATGCGCGAAAAGTGGCCGAAAAGTTCAAAGCCCAAAAGCAAAACGTCCGAGTCAATGCACAAGTCAGAGGAGCATAAGAGCAATTACGTCAGCCTAGAGATATGGCCGGTATATCATGTCGTTGATTCAACCACGACTGAACGTTAACGCTACTCCAGCTTCCGTGGTTGTCGGAAGAAGTCAGAAGCACGAGCGTCACGTCTGCCACGTGTACTGTGACGATGTCACTTCCACACTCAATCCCACTCATGAGTCGAACAATTTCAAATCCTCCCGGTGCCACCGGTGCACCGGGATACATGGAAATCTCTGTGTTGTCGTGGGCCGCTGGCCGAGACTCTTTTCTCCACACCCCAAGGCCCAGGTGTACGCTCTCCGACTCAATCCAGCGATGGTTTTTATCGGTGCTTTCAGGCCGGGATTGGGGGGATAGATGAGGATCGGTGAACGGTCGTAAGCACCCTCTTACACATACCTTTGTGAGTCGCTATTCTCCCAAACAGTGGCAGATAACGATCGGGATATTTTCCACTCTATTCGCTCTTGTACTCTGTCCCGGTATTCCTTTATCGAGTCTCACACAGTAAGTATTGTCCCGGCTTCCCAGAACTGGTGGTTCTATTGACTGCACAGACCAAGTTTACAACGATATGTATGTACGTATCGCAACAAGTACATCACAATTAAAGTATGTCTAACTAAAATCGAAATCATTCGCATATCCCTAGAATACAGCCATTCTATACCCCCAGTTACTCGACCCAGTCTCCGCCCGCGATGACTCAATGCAGTCCCCACCCGTGATTACTTCACCCGCAGGCCACGAAGGCGATTCACGATGTCGTCCATGCTCTGCACGCCGTCCGACGCCGCCCACTCGCCACTCCACTCCCGCTCTCTGCGGTGCGTGCCGCTGCGAGCCAGCTGCGCATCGGCCGTGGGCGGGGACGGTGCGGGCGCCACATCATCCTCGTCTTGCTCCCCCGAGAGCGTCGAGTACAGGCTGGCCGAGTCCGCACCCGAATCGAGGCGCTTGCGCGCGCGGGCCGCGGAAGCGAGCGCGGGCGTGTGCCCTCTGAACGACGACGTGCGCGAGCGGCGGCGGGTGCTCAGGGTGCTCGAGCGCCGTTCCCGGTGGCCGGGCGGGAAGACGAGCTCGAGTGGGACGGGCTCGCCGAGCGTGTGCGCGAGCTTCGCCATCTTGCGCATGCGGCGCCAGCGGGAGGACTCGTCCGTCGACGTCGACGTGGAGGACCCGATGCTGAAGACGGGGGACATGGGTGTCGCGAGGTCGCTGAACTCGGAGGCGGCGGCGGACTGGGGGAAGCGCAGGAGGAGGACGGGGCGTGCCACGAGCGTGGTGGGTGATGATGAGGCTGGGGAGGCGAGCGGCGAGGGGCCGGGAGTGGCAGAGGCGCTCGGGGAGGAGGTGCGCGTCGGAGACGCGGCAAAGATGAATACTGGCCGTCTCGGGTCTGTGCTGTTCCGTGATGGACTACTGGCCGAGGCGTGGCTGTTGTAGGACGCTGCGGGTACACTGGTGTCGAGGAATAGCGGTGTTTCCCCCAGGATGGCTTCGAGCTTGCGCGTCGAGCGTATGAGGCGCGCACGCTGGGAGTGGGGGATGGTGTGGGTCGTATGCGGCAGCGCGCCTGTCCTGTCCATTGTATGGTCGGGGAAATGTGCTATTGAGACGCGTTGTTTCAAGAATTACTCGGAGTCGGGGAGCGTCGAAGATGGGGGAGCTGGTCAAAAGCGCGATAAGGCGGGAAAGAAGGCCGCTTGGCCCCAAGCAACCAAATTGGTTGTCATGTTGTCGTGGGCATGAGCACAAGGGTTCGTAATAATACGCAGTTGAAACACATGGCGCCTAGCCTTGGAACAAACGACCATGACGCAACATATTCCGGTCGCTGATCAGCTGAGTTTGATCTCGGGCCCTCGGCCTTTCAAACGAAGTCACTCGTTCTCGTAGCAACAGACTATCACCACACAGCACCACATTCGCAGCTTCAAATACGAGAGCTGGCCGCAGGTCTCCCAAGGTCAACTCGCACAGGCTCAGGCAGTTTGTCCTACCGTAGCGTGGCGTGTGCATCTTCTGCGACTTCCGCAATAAACACATCGGCCTCCGCCATCTCGAGAGGGCTTCGATTGATATCTTCAGATAATCGGATGTATCATGTTACCTTCGATTTTGAAATGCCTTCCAACTTCTTGTGTTCGGATTAGTTCTCATTGCGCTGATCCGTCCCGCTTGTCCGGCACCATCAGGCTATCATAAAGATCGAGATCTCCCTGGCCCCCTCGTCACTATGCTAGATCGCCGCAACCAGTGGTTCCCGATCCCCGGGTTGTCTTCGGCAATTTAAATTCGATAAACTGCCTTCTTTCTACTTTGCTCCAGACCAGGACCGCGGATTATAGGTGAGAAGGCCTGGTTTTTCCGCCATGAATTTGTCGGGACTGGTTCTGGCAACTTTGTCGGGATTGAACAGGCCTAGAGGCCAAAATCGGACTGAATTTGTCGGGAATTCGCATCCGACCCAAAATTTTCGCCCCAAATAGGCTGTTTTTGAAAAAAAAAACCCCCACTGCTACGATTCTGTCGGGATTTTGACCAGGCCTTGGCGCCTCCAGGACGCATTTTGTCGGGATTCTGACCAGGCCTAGAGGTTCCAAATTTTGTCGGGATCCGCATCAGGCCTTCCCACTTATAATCCTCCTTCCAGACCAGTAACCGCGTGTAGCACTTGGCAGATCCATTCATCCAGTGTTCCCAAAACTTCCCTGTGTACTCATTTCCAAGCCATTCCAGCCATCTAGCTCTTTTGTTCCGTCAAATTCGATCCGGCTTCTCATCTCCCTCTTTCAATGTGACGATGATCGTTCAACGTTCAAGTCCTGGTCCAGTGGCTTCGGCAGCATCCGATCTCGGAATTCGGCCCCGAGTTTTTGTCCTGCGTTGCTTATGGCGAGATACACCCAGGATATTCGTCGCTTTACTGTACCAAGTTGTAGGGTAGCAACGGTAACGGTAACGGCTCGCTTGTTGCGTTGCCTATTTTTGGGCCAGTAACGGTAACGGTGAGCTCGGTTGCCTGAAATTTTGCGTTACATTGAAAAAAAAACGTAAAAAACGTAAAAAATTAGTTTGAGCTACCACGGTGGTCTACTAGTTGTCGCCTGGTTCATAATTATCGCCGCTCCCCGCCTTCTCGCTTTCTGAGTCAGAATCATCCGCCGGTAAACCTCCCTTTGCCCATAATTCCCCACGAGGATTGTATGCCCAAATATCTTCTTCCGCATCACCCGCTGAGATGTTGCCTAAAAAATAGGCAACAGCCATGTAACGGTCCCGGGGCCGTTGCTACCCTACAACTTGGTACAGTATTATTGACCTTTCATGGTACATCCCATTGCCTGTTAAGTCAGGGGGCGCCTGACACAGGTGGTGACCAATGGAAAATGATTCGTCTTCCCATGGACAACTCGGAAGGCTCTAGTCTCCCCGTGTCCTCCTCATTTGAATGTGTTACAAATCCACGTCGGAGTGGAAATCGCGACTCGGGCTCCGTCTCATCAACCTTGAGCGCCATGTCCCTCTTTCTCACCTTTACGCAGTACTATAACTAGTTCCATATCAGTGTACCGTATGAACTTCAAAATGAGTGGGCCTGCGGTCAGAATCACCAGCTAAATCCGTCCCCACGTGTTGAATCTATTGGTCCTCACTATATCATATTATAATACTATATCGAGCTTGTGCAGTGTTCTAGACCATGAATGGACAGTTGCATCTATCAGATGTTGCCAGGTGATTGTGTTTACTAGGTGAATTGACAGACTCGAAAGAATGCTGAGAAGAATGTGGATGACATCGATGATGACTCGGGAGTTTCTCTTCCGGTGGTCATTGATCGTGTACTCCGTGTTCGCGTTCAGGATCCCTCTGGCCGCTGGGTTGCTAAAGTCGGAGTTCACACTGATGGTGAAGCACGAATCTCAGCGGGTGATGCGGAAGAAGATATTTGGGCATACAATCCTCGTGGGGAATTATGGGCAAAGGGAGGTGTACCGCAGATGATTCTGACTCAGAAAGCGAGAAGGCGGGGAGCGGCGATAATTATGAACCAGGTGACAACTAGTAGACCACTGGTAGCTCAAACTATTTTTTTTTACGATTTTTATGATTTTTTTCAATATAACACAAAATTTCAGGCAACCGAGCTCACCGTTACCGTTACTGGCCAAAAGATAGGCAACGCAACAAGCGAGCCGTTACCGTTACCGTTGCTACCCTACAACTTGGTACAGTACTTGCTGAATGGATTGTCGCTTGCGATCAGCCCTCCAACAAGGTGGAAAAGCTGGAATTTATTCGGCTCATGGAATACACGCACCATGGATCGACACTCAACTTCAAGCTCCCCAGACGTACTGCCATACATTCGCGTATCATGAAAATGGGGGAGGATACTGTTGAAGGAGAAAGATGTTTGAGGTGTGAATCTTTCATTCCTCGCTACACGCGTGAGTTTGACATGATTTTAGGAGCTTGATCCGAAAGTCAGCCTCTCTCTGGATGCGTGGACTTCCAGCAACCAGCACCCATCCCTCACAATCGTTGCCCACTATGTGACCAACGACGGAAAGCTCGGTGAGTTTCGCCTCTGTTCGACATGTTCCAGGGTTCTGATACTATTTTTAGATGAAATGCTCATTGATTTCTGCGAGATGGTTGGCGACCTCTCCGGCGAAAACATGGCCGAAGAGGTGTGGAATTGTGTCGAGATGTATGGTCTCGAAGGACAGGTAGAGCATAATTATATTGACGACACAATACCTGAGCTCATTCCTATCTAGATTCTAACTATTGTAATGGACAATGCCTCGAATAACGACACCTTAATGGATAATGTTGCCATCAAGTGCGCCGCAGCGGATATTCCCTTTGATGCTACCGAGGCCCGAATTCGGTGCATGCCCCACACAGCACACTTGGCTGCAATAAAGGTATCTTGTGATCTCGCCATCTTGTGCAGTTCTAATTATACTTTACCCAGCTCCTCGAAGCCATTGGTGCGATATCTGAGTCTACTCGGAAGAAGGCGGAGGGAAGAGCAGCTGCAAACCAAGATGCGGTGACTGCACCTCTTGCTCGGGAGAACAATGAGGAGGAGCTTGATGAGGAGGAGGAGGAGGAGGAGGATGAGGGTGAACCCGATGTGGAGCACACGGGGCACGGCGTCCAAAAACTTCGTTCTGTTGAGAAGGTGTGATCATGTATAATTCACAGTGCATCCTTCCCTGGGCTCATTTGTGTTTCTACAGCTTTGAAAGATCATTCGTTCGATCCGAGTGAGTCCCCAGCGCTGCCAGGAGTGGCTCGGCAAGGTTAAACTCGCGCATGATTTTATTTCGGGGAAGCTTGGAAAGCTCCCCCTTATGCCTATCTTGGATGTGAAGATGCGATGGTCCTTGACTCACCAGATGCTTCGTACGAGTTTCCCTCATCCCAATGTATAGCTACTTCAATGTCCATATTTTTATAGGCCGCGCAACTGATCATCAAAAGATCATCAACAACTTTATTGGAAAACATCGTGATCTCCATCGGTGGGATCTCACAGACAGTGATTGGGATGCAATCGTCCTTGTCACCGGCTGGTTGAAGTCGTTCCGCACCGCTACCACCCTCATGTCCACGACAAAGCGCCCGATGCTTTCGTACACTCACACCATTTTCTGCGGCCTCCAGGAGGATTTACGAACAAGTTTGCGGCAACTCCCCTTCTCAATGCTGTCTGTTCTTCAGAATGGACTTCTAGAAGCACACCGGAAGCTCAGCGATTATTACTACAAGATGGACCAGTCTCTGTACTATACTTGGGCCACGCATGAGTCCCACATATTATTTTACTTGTGCGCATCCTGACTTCTATTTATAGTTCTCGATCCTTGCATCTCCTACGAGGGCCTCAAGTCCGACTTCTACTACAACAAGGAGCTCATTGTCCAACTTGAATCTTCCAAGACAGCACTCGACGACCACTTCAAATCCAATTATGCCACGATGAAGCCCAATGTCGTCACTGTTGCTCAGCCGACTGCATTGTCTTCCATGCATCAGCTCGGATCACTGCAAAAGGTCTTCACAGCTCGATACCACGTCCAGCGGCGTGTCATTCTCGATGAGCTCAGGGAGTACTACAGCCTCCCACGCGAAGACTTCAAGCTCTGCGATCCTGTTCAATGGTGGGTGGCTCAAGAGGTCCCCACGAAAAAAATCCCGTACACTGGGTCGAAAAAGTGAGTTAAGGCCTCCCTACCCTATAAACCCTAACCCTAATGGCTTATGTAATTCGCCTAAAGCGGTAATTCCCATCAGTTCTTTCGCGCGCAACTCAATGTTCATTGCGATCGTCTCCCTTGTGCTAATACTCGCAGATTCGGGTGGTTGAATACGATCCAGTGCATTTAATGATGCTACTACGGAGTGTGCTAAGAGGTGCGATTCTTTTTTCGACTCCTGCGACCACGAGCGTTTGCACGACACTCATCGTCGCAGAACCACTCCGTAGGAGGAGCTGTCTTTAAGCCGACACAGCACAAATGAAACTTGAACTCTATGTGAGTAAAATCACTGCCTAAGGATGATATGGACAGCACCTTGGAACCGCAAGCAGGTCCGGCACATCCCACCATCTCGCTGCTGTCAGTTTCCTCACACTCTGGGTCAGCGCAAGTTTCTGCCTCAGGCTCCGAGTCTTCTTCTTCATCAGATGAAACAACAATCTTGCGCTTTACCGGTTTTCGAGTGCTCCTGTGCGATGCGCTCGTGCCATCCGTAAGCATGGGTGGATTATCTGTGTTGCCGGTTGTGTCGGGATCGAGGACAGCATCGGCCGTGCTACTAGTCGTGGCGGAGAGGGTCTTATATGATGTTGGAAGGGCCACTGCTTTCGCTGTTCTGCGAGGCTGGAGCTGGGTCGCATTGACACCCCGTTCGGGATTAATATTTAGCAACATTGTGTCTGTCCTCGCCACAGGCTGTGAATCGAACGGCGTCTGCGATGCATATGCCGCGGATGAGCCGCCATTACCACTGTCATCTGTGAGTGACGATATGCGTGGGAGATCTACGTCACTGTCGTCGCTGTTGGGGTCGGGGGCAGGGAAGAATTGGAGGCTGTTCCTGCGTCGTCCATATTATCGTCTACGGCAGGGTCAGCTGGAATGAGATCGTGTTCCTCGTCGTCCGGAAGGGATCTAGCGAAAAGTCTGAGCACAAACATGTCAAAGAGTCTGAATGAAAATTACCCCAGTGCAGATTGCGTTCCATGAGCTTCCGTTATTTTAAAATTAATCACTCTCTTGCCAGAGCGTTTGCGCGGCTTCATCTTGGAGACCACCTTCAGTGCTCGGCGCTCCTCACTCATGACGAGGTAATACGATTCGTAGGAGAGAATATTGGCCGTGGGATGAATTCTTTCGAGGTGTGATTTGAGGTTGTACTTCCAAACGACGTCTGCGCAGCCGGAGACAGGACAGTAGTCGGGGACGTTGGTACACGGGCGTGCCTCAGAGGCCTTTGCTGCATTTTTGAGCCCGAGATTCCCGGCGTTGGGACATCGCGAATGGTCGAGGTCAATCTGGTTTGTGCCGTCTCGGCCTTTACGCTTCTTGAGTTGAATTGAACAAAATCCATCCGCGCTGAGACAAAATCCACAAGGGTCGCCGGCGCGATCTATAGGTGGGTCATTGGTCGAATAGCGTATGGATTGCCATGTGCTCGACGATTTTCCACGGGGTGTTGATTTTCAAGGACAGCGTCGGGCAGAGAGTACACAGTCCCTCCTCTTGTTCAAGCGAGGAGCCGTCCTTGTTGCAAACAAAACATGCGAAGCCTTGGTAATCGGTTAATTTAAAGCGAATCAACCACTCGGAGTGAAGACGTACCCCCTGGTGTGCGGTATGGGAAGCTAGTTCCGAACACGACCTCGGGGAAATGGGTCGTCCCTTGAGTGTGGGCGCGCAGCTCCAGCGACGCAGTAATAGCCAGCAATTCCGCCGATTTGAAGTGGTAGGTTGATGTGCGCTTGGAAGAGCCGGTCGAGGGCAAGACCGCTGGATTCAGGAGCTGTAGTGAGCCCCCTTCAACCTCAAAGATTGTCGATGAGCCTGTCGATTTCAGGAATTTCTGAGACCATTCCCAGTCCCCCTCC
>JARGXW010000506.1:0-101971 GCA_029204085.1 Mycena sp. CBHHK59/15
TGACAGCCTCAGGCCCAATTGGGCCTGGCTTGACAGCTCCAGGCCTAATCGGGCCTAAGGTTGTTCCACACATGACACCAGAGCCCTTTTTTTGTCGAGTCAGTAAAAAGGATATCGCCGCGCCCGATCGCCAAAATCATATGGGTAAACATATCCTGCTGGTTATTGCAATTGATCAATACTTACTTTTAGGTCTCATCTGATTATCCATGCGGCTTCTGCGGAGATTCCGTGAAAAATGAGGTTTGCAGCATCGGAATCACCCACGGGAAAGCAACATCCTCTTGCCCCGAAGCATACCAATTCTTAGTCTCAGCTGCTTCCAAGTCCAGTGGTGCGAAGCCGTGCACAAATGTGCCGATCCGCTGCGTGTTGTGCGCCGAGACGCACTGGAAATATAACATGGCTCGACACCTTGCGGATCGTCACCCAGGCTGGGAGCTGACAGCGTCGAAGGATACAGCCGCAGGACTCTCGGCTCAAATCCTCATCTCTCACAATGAGGAATGTCGGCTGGGAGTACCGGAGACCGCTCAAACGTCCGGGCTCAAAGTTCTGGATGGATCGAGTGGGCCAATCACTGGCCAGAAGCGGTCTGCGAATCCAAACTCGCCCGCAGGAACCCCACGCCCACTTCGTGTGTCGAGAACTTCTACGAGATGCGCAGTCGATGCCAGTGGGCTACCTTCTTCATCAACATCGGCACCCGGAGATGGCTTAGATTGGGATGTTTTCATTGCATAAATGTTGCTCTTGACGTATATTACTACTATGAATCACAAAGATTCGGTACTAACGAGCAGCGCGCGCATTGGAATGAAAGGCGGGCAAGACGGCGGGACTCTGCCGAACGCGGACGGATAAGATCCCATCAGAATTGCCGGTGTTCGGCTCTCGCTCGCGTGGCATTGATGGATGCCAACATCGGCCGATCACTCACCTCTTGGATTTGAGGATTTGTGACAAGGATAGTGTGACTCGATGGGGGGGGCATCACTATACGAATTGCCCCAGACGTTCTGGTGGGATCTCTGAGCTTCATTTTCGACTCCGATGTTTGTTTGGCTCGGAAAGATCCGAAAATCCTATTATTAGATACAGTCCAGAACGTCTGGTAACGAGACTAACCACGCCTCCGTTGATCTCCGTCGATTATGATTGTTCTGATTCTTTTGTGGGGCGTGAGGCTCCAAACGCTGATCTCCTGAACCCGACTCTGGCCGATTCCACCAAAATTGAACTCATTATACGATATCGCCTCCAGCCACTAGTGTTTTCTCGCGTTTCGCGGGCCACGGCGAGGTCACAGCGTGTGGCCAGCTGCCATTTCCTCGAAGCTCTTCTCTCGTAATACGGCAGTTCCCCGGCACTCATCCCGTCCCTCTTAGAGACTTCCAGATTACTGCAGCTCAATTTCCAACCTTTCTTGCAATGCCCGAAACGAGAAGGCTCCCTCGTAAGTTGCCAACTTGCACTTTGAGCAGCAGTTCAGAATGTGTTCGAACTTGCTATTCTGTTATAGAGTGTTGGGGGCATCGTGGCGTACGTATATATTCTTTCTGCACACTTTCCCAATTCATCGCATCCCACATTGCTCATCAGGCCTCTGTTTCATTTCCCGAGAATACCATAGCGTCCTTCGAAGCTGCCATACGGTGCATATTCTACGCGGCTTGCCCTTTGGTCCTTGAACTCAGTCATCCAGTTAGTGTTGCCGCGGCTCGGCTACGGCTGGCTCGGCTCGGCTTTTGATGGCTTCGGAGCCATCACGGGAATAAGCCATTTGTAAACGGCTGGCTTCGACGGCTTCGGCTCGGCTTCCAGCTCGAGCCGCGGCTCAGGTGCATTTGGAGTTTGCATTCCCGACAGCTCCCCTGCTAATGATAAGGGTCCTAAAGCATGGCGTACACTGAATAACAAGTGTAGGTGTCCCTAGCTTGCTCCAAGTTCATCCACAAAAGCCGAAACCGATGCTGGTTGCTTTTCGTGCACGTGGGCTGACAGGGCTGTCAACTGAGCCGGAGTTCCAAAAGTGATTTGAGAGGTTGGTGGTTATGGTATGGAGGACGGAAATGCATAGGGAACAGTTAGAAGGTGGTGGGATGTTCGGCTGACTCACAGTGCAGTCAAATTGAAGGTCCAGTAAATAGACCGTATTCGCAACGCCCAAAAACGACACCCAGATTTCTGCTATCACCCATCATTTTTAGCCGACGCCCATGACTGATGAGCGACTGATGTGAGCGTGATGTCACCACTCGGTGCGCGTACACATTGACGCGTCGCTCCAGCTCCTTGCCCTACGCTATGGACAAGTACAGCTTCCAATATAACTGCCAGCCTGCATACCAGGTATCCATATGAAGTGCGGTGCAAACCATCTCGACGCGTCGCGCTAATTGCGGTGTCTTGTTGGTTATCACAGTAACGCGCTTTCGTCTTGCCGAGTCACGCATGCCATTTGAGGTTCATCAAATTTCTGACAGATCTCATCAAATTTTGCCAAAATATGCCGTTGAGGCAGGTGCGAATACGCTCTAATCTGGTGTAAGCCATTTGTAGCCACGGCTTAGCCGCGGGTGAAGCCGGCTCAAGCCGTAGCCAAGCCAATGGAAGCTGCCATAGCAACGGCTGGCTCAGCTCAGCTTATTTTTGGCTTGGCTCCAACGGCTAGCCGAGCTGAGCCGAGCCGCGGCAACACTAATCCCAGTGATGGTGTAGATGGAATCGAGAGCGACGTGCATGTTTCGAAAGACAATGTGGTTCTCATGTTTCACGATCCGAGCAAGCTCTTTACCTTTTCGCCTGAATAATCATATTACAGCCGTTTGCTTATATTCGTGAAAACCGATTTTTTTCCCGCGCAAGCACGTGACAGATGCCGAGCTTGCCGACCTCCCGAAAAGCAATAAGACACTTTAAAGACACTTGAACTCGGCATCCAGGGGCCGACGATTACTGAAAGGCGTGGAAGTGATAGTAGTTCCAGGTTGAAGGTTCCTGGAGTGGCCGGCATACGTCGGCATCCATCACGTGCTCGCGCGGAAAAAAAATCGGTTTTCACGAATATAAGCAAACGGCTGTAAACCTCACACAAAACCCTGGGAAGAACGACCGATTTTACAGGTACCCATTTCGCGGCCGCCCTTCCGTTGTCTGATAATTAACGCCAAATAGGGGTAATAAAGGATTGTAATCCTGATGGCATGAAGCACGCGCGTACAAAGAAAGAACCCAAACAGTCCATTCCGACATTTTCGGAAACAGTGGCATTGCTCATGAAGGTATCTCTCTTCCTGAACTGTATGTTAATTTGTTTCTTATACTCGCATGTAGATGGAGAATCGTCACATCCATCTAATCGTCGACGTTAAAGCTCAAAATGATCCACAGCAGCTGTTTTCGCTGGTGCACACGATCATCGCTTCTCATCCTCAATGGCAAAACACGGTGAGAGATCAAGACAATGATCCATCATAAATTACAATTCGACCTCAGCTTGCGCCGCGGATACTGTTAGGTATCTGGCACCCACGATTCCTCCAGCCGGCAAAGGAACTCCTCCCTTATTGCCGAGCGCTATCAGCATCAACTTGTGGATAGCAAAGACATATTTATGGAATGATGTCGAATGCGTTAGCGTGTGGTACAACGCGCTTATGGGCTGGGAGGGCCAAAGGTAAGACTTTCTTGATCTTTTTGCCCCCGTTAAACAATCAACATTAAATTTCGCGATGATGTCAGGAGATCTGGGAAGAAGCTCATGGTTTTTACCGTTAACGAACCTCATCATCTCATGGAGGTACACAAGGCTTCACATCTCTGCGGAGCAGTAAAGACTTGCTGACCATTACAGATGGTGCAATGGGATGTCGACGGCATTGTCACCGACAACCCCAATCGATGGTTGGAACTCAAGTCTGCCTTAGAAGGTAGATGTTACGTGCATGTTCGGGATCTGCTTCTCACAGTTCCCAAGCAAACTACGACACAACAACGGCCAGATACAGTAGGCTTTTCCTCTATACAACCCCAACCTTCTATTGGCCGTTTACTTACGAGATACAGAAGCTCGCAAAAGTGAGCGATATCAATGCCTTGTTTGTGATCTTCAACTCACTGTGCTTGTCTAGTACGTCTTAGAGCGGTGGGGTGGTCCACTAGATGAGCCTGTTCTTTTGGCGGTCGAGTGATCGTTCTTTTTCAAGGGGATGCATATGACTGTCGGATAGCACTTTGTACAACACGTGGATGTCCGAAGTCTCTCCATTGTATTTTACTGCCCCGTTATTCAATATCATAAGTCTGTGGGTCTCAAGCCCATACTGTATACAGTAGCACTCCGGGAAATTTTGGTTCCTCCACCGGTATTTTTTTTCACGGTTCAGTTCTGCTTTTCAAGTTCTCCTTATGACTGAAAGTGACCAACACATCTGTTATCATCAAGTTCCAACTCAAATTCTCAGCAGATGGGGTTCATCGCAGAGACTAGCAACGACCCGCCAAGCGCGCGTTTTCAAACCCCGAGAGTCGTAATACATTTGGAATTGGAATCCTTCCGTATTCGGCTGTTCCACGCCGATCAACACATCACGCTTGGACATCGGGGCTGCGTCTAACACCTCCGTTGGACGAAGCATATACATTAAATTGCAGTCAACACCAATAGTGAGTATGTCTGGTCTAGTAATACACTGCGGGGCTGCGAAGAAAGGAAAGTGTGCATCATATTGTAGCATTCCACCAAGAAAACAAGACAACACATGCATTATGCATCATGAATCGCACATCTCATGAATCGCCGCGCGCGGCGGCAGGCAGGGCCGCGAGCACCGCATCGCCGAGACTATGCCTCCGGCGTCCCACGTCCCTCTCGCGGAGCGCGGGGAACGCGCCGCGCACGAGCGCGTCAAGCTGCGGCCAGATCTCATCGGACGTTGTGCCCGAGAGCGTCTTGAGCAGCAGCGCGTGCGCAGGCGGGAACGCGAGCTGGTGCGGGTGCTGGTGGCGGTGTGGCGCGCGCGGGAGCGGCGTCCGCTTCTGCGCCGCGGACGCGTAGTACGCGATTAGCGGCGACGTTGACGCGTAGAACTGCGCCAGTCGGCGCGCGAATATTTCCTAAGAAAAGTGAGTATTGATCAGTGCTGGGACCGGTGGGGGCACGCACGGGGTTGTCATCGGGGCGCTTGATAAGCGGCTCGCCAGTCTCGTCGTCGAAGCCGTCGACTTTTGGCGGATTGTACGAGAGATTGTACACACGGCCGGAGGGGAGGTGGACCCAGCGGTCGGAAATGCGGCTGAGGATGATCTCGTCTGGGACGTCGAGGTTGACGACGAGGCTCAGGGGGGTGCCCTGTTTCCTAGGACACGATTAGCCCGCACATGACACGCCAAGGGAGTGGGGTACTTGAGATGCGCGTCGAGGAGCTCGCCCTGGCCTACCGTGCGGGGGAAGCCGTCGAGGATCCAATGCTGGTCGCGAGTTAGGTGAGAGAAATGTAGATTCCGGAAAACGCCAGACCTTGTTGCGGATGGATTCCAGCTTGCTCGCGACGATCTTGAGCATGACCTCATCGGGCAGCAGTTCCCCTGCGCGACGATCTCCTCTGCCTGCAGGCCTACGTCCGTCCTGGATGACGCGGCGAATTACTCAGCCGGGCATGCGGAAGCAGCGGTGGATACATACCGGTCAGCGATGTGCTGTCTGAGCAGGTCGCCAGTCGACAGCGAGAGGATGTCGTACTTTTTGACGAGCCTGGCGGAGAGGGTGCCCTTGCCCGCACCAGGCTTGCCGAAGATGGCGAGGCGGAGAATGTTGCTGCGGTGGTCGGGTTCGTCCTTGGCGGCGCGGAAGGTGTTGAGGAAGAACGGGAGGGCGCGACGGGACGCGAGGGAGTGGGTGATGTGGCGGCGGGGCGGGGCGGGGGACGGGGGCCGGGGCGCGGAGGGCGTGCATGTCTACTAACGGCGCCCAACGAGTGTCCCAGGGAAAGCCCTTGCCGGTTATGTAAGCCAGTGAAGTTATATGTCCAAGCTTGGTCCAAGCGTGTAAAATCCTTGTATTCAATTCTCTACCACCCTCCGCTCAATCTCAGACTCTACCTCCTCCCAGCCAATCAGTGCCCGCATTTGCCGCACCCCCACCACGCCCCGCACATCTCCGCGCACACATGCCTGTACGGCCGCAGCCCCCACCTGGTCAACGTGCATCGGCGGCGTCAATAGTGCATGCGCGACGGACGCAATGGCAGACGGCGTCTCGTGCGACACCCGCGGAAGCTGCTCGACGGCATCCCGCAGCCGTGCGCGCAGTGCGTCCGGCAGCCGCGCGTGCACGCGCGACGACACGTCAAGCAAGGCCGCTGCGGGTGTGGTTAGCGGCCGGTGTGCGGGTGGTACACCAGGCCTGAGGCGCGTGTTCAACGCGTAGATAGACGAGATGAATGATTCCAATAGAAGAGACGCACTTGGCCGTAGATAGACTGCCCTGAACTGCGCGCCTTGGGACCCGAGCAGCGCGTCGATGCCGCGCTCCGCCCCACGCTTCGTCTCGATGTACCGCGCGGGGACCCACGGGCGGAACACATCTTCGGCGGAGATGTACACGAACGGACGCACGCCAACGTCAGCGGGCGCCCGCGACGCGAGGAACGCCGCGCACACACGGAGCGCTACACCCACACACCCGCCGTCAGCGGGCCACACACACCAGCACAGCACAGCACACACCCGAGTCGCGGTTCACCGCCTCGTACGTCGGGGCGTCCGCGGCCGTCTGGGCGAGCGGGTTGCGCCCGCCGCCGGCGAGCGCACGTAGTAGGCCCCGCATGTCACCGTCGCGCACGGCGCGCTTGTACGCCGCGTCCTCGAGCAGGACGCCGAGCGTGTGCACAACGCCGCCCGCGCCATCGAGCAGGTGCGCGAACGTCTCGGGGCGCAGCGCGTCGCCCTGCTGCCAGTCGACCTGTTGAGGCATGAGCACCACATCCAAGTCAAGTCCGACAGCCGGCAGCGCACCTTCGCGGTCCAGGCGGGCGAGTGACCCTTGGGCGTCATGTACGGGCGGCCGGAGGAGCTGTGTGGTGCTCAGTGGGCGTGAGTTCGGGTCGACGGCGGGCCGTACCTAACACTTGTCACTTGGAGCCCAGCCACGAGTGCGCTGCGGCATATCGCTGATCCTGTGTATCACGCTGTGTATGTAGCTGGGCTGCCGGACGAATGAGGGCGATACCTATGAAGCCGTTGCCGCCGACGACGAGGATTTTCGCGAGCGCCGTCATCGTTGGAACCAACAATTTGTTGAAAATTTGGCTTTCCTCAAGGTTGTCTCGAATGGTTCCAACTATTTATTTTTTTCTATTTTCGGTGCCAAGCAGGGCACGAACCAATGGATTCGCCAGCGACGTTACATGCACGACTGTGTAGTGTAGCTAGCTATCATGTATCAACCTGTCGAATTGCGTGGATATGTAACAGAGTAAATGGGGAGGGTTGGTAGCATGAAACGATGAGCGGGCTGCAGTTTAGGAGGTCTACCGCCGACCAGGGTCGTTAGGACTCGTAAGTTCGTGGGCCGATCACCGCATGGGCAACCCGACTAGCCCCGGGCGGCGCAGATAACTGGTATCCGCGCCGCGGAGAAGTGCAAGTTCCGAAAGCGAGAGCAAGAAACAAGGGAAGAGATAAAGAGATAGGAAAAGAAAGCGAGGACAGAGAGCAGTTAGTCGACGAACTCGTACTTGACTGGTGATAGACGTCAGGGACAGACAGCGAAAATAGAGCGGAACACGCACTGTCATACTCTCCGTCCGACAGGGTGCCGATGGCTTTGAAGGCGCCCTCGGATAGATCAACACATGCGGTGTTGGTGCACGTCGGGCACTCGTCGGCGACAACGGCATCGACGGTCTGTGTGAAAGGGCCGTCAGCTGGAAACACATACAGATTGGCTGCGCAACGGACCTTGCCGTTGGAAAGGTTGAAGACCCGGATTTTCCGGCCACAGTTGGCGCCATTGGCGTACATCTTTGTCTCGAGAGCAGCGACAAAGTCGGTGTCCTTGTGGACGGTACCGCAGGCGCCGGCAACACCGTTCTGGGTGAACCACGTGACAAAGCCGCCAGTGATGAAGTTCGAGGTCGACGACGAGGACGAAGACGACGATGAGGACGAAGACGACGACGACGACGACGACGACGAGGACGACGACGAGGACGACGAGGACTTGGTGGGCGCCGCGGCGGCGGTGGTGCTGGTGGTCTTGGCGACGGTGGTGTGTGTGGTCTGGGCGGCGGTGGTGGTGTGGGTCGTCGGGGCGGCGGCAGCGGCGGCGGCGGTGGAGTGAGTTTTGACGGCTACTGTCGACGAGGTCTCGACTGTAGACTCGTCATCGGTTTCGCAGTCCTCGCCGTCGTCGTTGTCATCCGAAGTGTCATCGTCATCGTCGCAGTCCTCGTCGTCGCTCGCGCTGGTTGTCGAGGTAAGAGCGGTCGTAGAGGATGTCGCAGTAGAGGATGCGCCGGGGGCACACATCGCGGGACGGTCCTTGGCGAGGGTCTGGGCTGCCTGGAAGCGGGGTTAGAGGGCAGGGAAGGGAAGGGGATGGGGTGAACGTACAAGCAGGGGATGGCAACATTGGCTGAAGAAGGTCGTGTTGTGCTTGTTCTCGCACTCGACCGCGAGGTAGCGGATGTGGTACGTGTCATAAGGCTGGGGGTGGTCAGCTCATGCACAAAGGGAGGAGGGGAAGGGGTACCTCGAGGTAGTCGGTAGCCCAGCCCTCAGGGGGGGTGAAGCGGGCGACATGGATAGAGGCATGGCGACGGGCGTGGGAGAAGGAGTGGGCGGACACGCAAGAGGCAGCGGCGAAAGCGACAACGGTGGAGGTGAGGGAGAACATGGCGAGGGAGTGAATGTGGGTGGGCTTGATGAAAGGAGGGTGATATCTGCGGGGGATGAGCCGGTATTTGAAGGGCAGGAAGCCTCGGACTGACCGCTGGAAGGCGACGAGGACGGCGAGAAGGAGGAGGGGAGAAGGAAAGTTGAAAGCTCAATGTCTTATTTGTGCACGGCCAAACAAGTCCGCGCCACAATTGGGGTAATCCCAGTCCACGCGTTCTGACACCAGTCTGACACTGTTATTCTTGGCCGTAACCACTTGCAACCACCGAGAGGTTGTTTCATCACGACTTCACCACGACCTTACATGCAGGATTTCAGAGGCAGCTTGAAGGTGGGGTAGAGTCTAGACCCAGGGTCGACGGCGACAGTCTTGTAAAATTATATTGTCACCGTGACTGCTAGGGATGAAGCTTCGATGAAGGTATTCAGACGGTGAGGTGAGAGTTACTCGCAGTACAATGTAATATTTTAAACTTGTTTTAGGAACACACGCGCTGTTTGTATCCGCCGTCCCAGCCAAACACACTGCCCGCCTTCCCGCTAACTTACGATGAGTGGGTGCTGCGCTCTCCTCGTCGACGCCACTGACCGCCCACAGGCCAATTCAACCAGAATCCCTTTGCCTCAACCCACTCCCTCGACACGAACCCCTTCGACGACCCCGCCCCCCAGCAATCTGCAGACGCCGTCCGCCTCGAGCAGCTGCGTCAGCGCGAGCTCGACCTCGAGCGCAGGGAACAGGAGCTCTCCGCAAAAGCGGACCACATCCGCAAGAACGGCAGGAACAACTGGCCACCATGTCCGGTCTCACTCCCACATACACATAGCCTTTCTGACGTAACTTCCAGTTTTCCCTCTCATATTCCACTCCATTCCAGATGAAATTCCCGAGGCGTCCCAGTCACTCATCACCCGCCTCTATCAGCTGTGGCTCGTCCTTGCAGCCACCCTCGTCCTCAACGTCGTCGCCTGCATCACAATCCTCATCGCCGGCTCGCGAGACGGAGGCCGCGACCTCGGCGCAAGCATCGGGTCAGTCTTCTCCGCTGCGTCCTTCCGCAATCTCACCCGGCCCGCAGCTACCTCTTCATCATCTCTGCCGCGTCCTTCCTCCTGTGGTATCGGTGCGTACCACGAACACGTCCCCTTGCCTTCCTAATCGACTCCCAGTCCTATCTACAACGGCTACATGAAGGCAAGTCCGTCCCCGTCTGCCCGCATAACTTGCTCACCCCTCCGTCCAACCCGCAGGAGCAAGCACTCTATTATTGTAAGAACGCACCCCTGGCTCCGTCCGCCGCCGCACTCACCCGAGCCCAGACTTTTACTTCTTCTTCGGCGGGTTCCATCTGCTCTTCAGCGTCTACATGTGAGCACGTTGCCTTATCCCCCGCCTGAATCGTCCTCACCCGCGTCCCTCCAGGATCATCGGTGTCCCGAGGTAATGCACGCAAAGTCCGAGGTCGCGCTTGCTTACCCGTCGTCTGCGCAGCACCGGGTCCGCTGGCCTGATTCAGATGATTCAGATGTACGCCAATCACCAGTAGGTCGCCGCATTGAATGCACCGAACGCGCCCTAACTGCCATCACAGGTGGATAGCGGCTGTCTTTTGCACGGTCGCCACCGTCGGATGGACGGTACAGGGCCTGGGGAATGCCTTCTACTACCGCCAGGTGCGTCGGAGCGCTGCTGTCCAGACTGCGGTCTCATCGCGCCCAGATTTATGCTCACCATAATGCCGCGGGGCACACGATGGAAAAGGTTGGTCCTCGTCGCTACTCCCTTGTTCGGATGCTCACGGTGTGCTGATAGGCCAAGACGGAGCTGGCTTCGCATGGCGCAAAGGCGTACTTCACTCGTGGATGATACTTAGGCGATATGCTGTTTAAATACTAGTTTATAATCCATGTCCGGACGGTCTGTTGTACTCGAGTTGAAGTCTGTAATTCCGCCTTTGTCCGTGATTGAAGCGGAGATTGAAAAGACAGGATGGGGAAAAGTGTACCGGCGTTGGCTGTCATTAACCACCATCATCTAAAGGTACGTCCTCGTCGTCCTCCCCATGCTCGCTCGCCGACCCCTCCTCAGCTAAAAAGCCGTTAAAAAACATATAAAAAAACTTTTTATATACAAGCGGTTGCCTTGTCGCTCCTGTGTGCGCTCTCTTTCTTCCCCTGCGCCACACCACTTATGCCACCGTTGCAGTCTCAGAAAAGTCCACAAAGCAGTAACGACCCCCAAATATCAGAAAAACCTTCACATATGTCTTCTCCTTCTGTCGCTGTCCCCGAGTCCGCGCCTGCCCCCGAGGCGGCCCCGGTCTCGTCTCCGCCCGTCGCCCTGGCGTACAACCCCCCCGCGCCGCAGACGTCGGTCGCGTCCGCCCCTTCTGCGTCGCTCTATGTCGGCGAGCTCGACCCCACCGTCACCGAGGCGATGCTGTTCGAGATCTTCAATATGATTGGCCCCGTCGCCAGGTGTGTGCCACGGAGCGCCTCTTCATCGCACCGTTTCTGACTCGGGTCCCTCCCGCGCACAGCATCCGTGTCTGCCGTGACGCGGTCACCCGTCGTTCCCTCGGCTATGCATATGTGAACTATCTTAACGCCGCGGATGGTAAGCGCCCATCCGATCTGCCCTCCCCGCCCCCTCGCTCACCGGAGATGGCCAGGCGAACGCGCGCTCGAGGGCCTGAACTACTCGCTCATCAAGAACCGCGCATGGTGCGTCCCACGCCCGTCTGGCGCAGCCCCACAGGACTGATAAGCCTTATCACAGCCGCATTATGTGGTCCCAGCGTGACCCCGCGCTCCGCAAGACCGGCCAGGGCAACATCTTCATCAAAAACTTGGATGAGTTGATCGACAACAAGGTGCGTGCGGCACCCGCGGGTCCGAGGCGGATGCTGATGCGTTCCCACAGGCGCTCCACGACACGTTCGCCGCGTTCGGCAATGTGCTCTCGTGCAAGGTCGCAACGGATGAGCACGGCCAGTCCAAGGGCTATGGTTTCGTCCACTACGAGACCGGCGAGGCGGCCGACAGCGCGATCAAGGCTGTCAATGGCATGTTGCTCAATGACAAGAAGGTCTACGTCGGGCACCACATCTCCCGGAAGGTCAGTGTCTCGTAGTGATGTTTCGACTTGTGAGAACTAACGTGTACCACAGGAACGTCAATCCAAGCTTGACGAGATGAAGTCCCAGTTCACCAACCTCTACGTGAAGAATGTGGATCCCGAAATGTCGCAGGACGAGTTCGAGATGCTCTTCACCCAATTTGGCACCGTCACCTCCGCGCTCATCCAGGTCGACGAAGAGGGCAAGAGCAAGGGCTTTGGGTTCGTCAACTACGAAAATCATGAAGACGCGCAAAAGGCCGTGGATGCGCTACACGACAGCGAGCACTACGGCAAAAAGCTGTTTGTCTCGCGTGCGCAAAAGAAGGCCGAGCGCGAGGAGGAGCTACGCCGATCATACGAACAGGCCAAGATGGAGAAGCTCAGCAAGTACCAGGGCGTCAACCTGTACATCAAAAACTTGGAGGACGATGTTGACGACGACAAACTCCGTGGCGAGTTTGAGCCGTTTGGCACTGTCACGAGCTGCAAGGTCATGCGCGACGAGAAGGGCACGTCTAAGGGCTTCGGCTTTGTCTGCTTTTCGTCCCCCGACGAGGCTACGAAGGCCGTCGCGGAGATGAACAACAAAATGATCGGTTCCAAGCCCCTCTATGTGTCCCTTGCGCAGCGCCGTGAGGTCCGCAGGCAGCAGCTCGAGAGTCAGATTGCCCAGCGAAACCAGATCCGGATGCAGCAGGCTGCCGCCGCTGGCCTTCCTGGCGGATACATCAACGGGCCCATGTACTACCCTCCCGGTCCCGGCTTCCCTCCTCAAGGTCGCGGCATGATGGGCTACGGCCAGCCCGGCATGATGCCCCCTCGTCCTCGCTATCCTCCCAACAACGGCCAGGTCGCTGGGATGCCCATCCCCGCGCCATACGCCCAAGGTCCACCCCAGGGCTACGGCCAGATGCCCGCTGGCTTCCGCGGCGCGCCCCGCCCCCCGGGTGCGCGCGGCCCCGGCTCGCCGACCATGCCCAACGCGCCGATGCCCCGCGCCGGCGGGCCGCCCCCCGCCAACAACGCACCCCGCGTGCCCGCGCCGCAGGGTGTCCCGCCGCAGAACCGCGCGCCCGCTGCTGGCCCCGCCCCCGGTGCGCGGGCGGCCGCTCCCGCGCAGGCCGGCTACAAGCTCAACCCGCAGGTCCGCAACGGGGGCCCCGCTCCCATGCCCGCTGGGCCCGACACAGCTGCACTCACCGCCGCCGCCCTGGCGAGTGCCTCGCCCATGGAGCAGAAGCAGATGCTCGGTGAGGTGATCTACATGAAGATCGCGAGGTACGCTGTATTTTTTCCCTTGAGATGCTTGCTGATCACGCTCGTTTTGTTTTGCAGCTCACAGCCCGACTTGGCCGGCAAGATCACTGGAATGTTGCTCGAGATGGACAACAGCGAGCTTCTCCACCTCCTGGAGTCGCCCGATGCCATGAACGGCAAGGTGAATGAGGCCCTCGCCGTGCTGCAGGAGTTCGTCAAGGAGGAGAACTGATCGATCCTCCGTGTTACTTGGACCGACTCGCTCGGGCCGTCCCTTCGTTTGGTACCGCTGACGTTGCTATCGTTGATCATCTGTGACCTCTGTCTTGTCCCTTCGTCGTCGATTCTTGCTACTGCCGTGCTTGCTTGATGTCTTATCAGTAGGATTTTGGTGTTGGTCGTTCCTTTGTGTACTTTGAAGGAACAGAGGTGATACAACTGCTTGTGAAAAGTATGTGTGAACCGCAAGTGCGAAAAAAAACACTAACATGTCCCAATCGGGCTTCGAAAGTTATTGTGAGTGAATACAAAGATCATACATAGAATTGATCCTTCCCCCCCCCTCCCCCCGAAACCCTATATCACTTGCTATCATGATCGACGAAGAGCGTACGCAATGTGTAGGCGACTCGACAACTCGAACTCGGAATGGTACAGGTCGTTCTGGGCATCCTTGATAATCCTGTCAACTTTCGGCTCGCGGATTCCGAGATGCAAAAAAAGCGGCTTCAGCGCAGGCAGGAGGAGATCGTAGTCCATCCACTGTAGCTGACCCACAGTTAATAGACGATCATCTGTGGACTGGTAAGCCTTTCGCTTTTTCGAACCACAACGCAACGCACCCCTTGGATAGAAGCCGACCGGAATGATGCCCTCGTGCTCGACGATTCTCTCAAACATGTTGGTCTTCTTCAGAAGGTCGGTGAAGCGCCGTGGCACGGTCACGTCGATCCCCAGAGAGATCAGGCAGCTCCGATAGGTTTCCCACAACGTGAACCACCCGCGAGGACCCGAGCCGTACATCCAGTCCGATTCTGCCTTCCCGTCAGCCTGTATTATATTCAGCGGCCTGTATAGTACAGAGAAAGGAGAGGACTTACAAATTGCCACAGATCTGATTCAATGAGGATGACCAGTCCACCCGGGCGCAGGAGACGGCTGATTTGGACCAAAAAGCGCGGATAGTCTGGAATGCCGGTCAGGATGGAGCGAGCGTGGATGAGATCAAAGCTGCAGTCCTCGTATGGCATGTCAAGGCCGTTAAAGTCCCATATTTCAAACCTTGGGATTACGCTTCATCAGCTACCACAAGACCACTTTGGAGAGACCCTTACGAGCACCGCTCTGGAACCTCACTGCGCGCGTCAAACCAAATGGCTGAGGGCGGGAATGAACTCACAGCATTTGGATTGGCACAACATCCACCCCGGTGACGTTCACCTGCGGGACAACAGTAAGAAGTCTGTTTTACTCCTAGCCAAACACCGTGACTGACATAAGAAAATTGGTCGGCGATATCCACAGCCCTGTATTTGTTAGAATGTGCTTTGCTTCCAGTCACGGAACGTACCAGAACCCTCCCCCGGTCCCTAGGTCCAGTACTGAAGGCAAAATAAGTACATCAACACAGTAGCTTCAATTGTTGTCCATGCCATGACGATGCTCCCCAAATTGCAGTGTCTCTTTCACGGGCCCGACATATGTTCTTCCGTTGAAGATGAATTTTATCATACGGTGATGTATATCGGACCGCTGGGGTCTCACTACATCATTTTCCGACCGCAAAACAGTGAGAATACTTACTTTTACTTCATCGTCGTCAACCGGAAGCAAATATGTCGGGTTCAAGACACTGAATTTTCGGTCGTGCATTTCGTAGAACAAGTCGACATCTTCAACGGGAAGATAGCATTCAGAATCATCGGAGGCCGTTTGTTCCATCAAATGTAGAAGTGCAGGAGAGAGTATTGGGCTGGAAGAAAACGACTGCCATAGGGATCGTCCTTGGGGTTTAAGTTGGAGAAAACAGTCGCCATCTTCTCTTCTTATCCGTGGTGGATTCCGAGCCCCGAACGGTCATCTCAGGACGACATTGAAATACCTTAATCTGGAAATATGATGGCGAGCTTGTGCCAAACTGATCGATACGTGCCCACAACACTGGTTGAACATTTCAAATTTTTCACCTTCTTTTCAGTGAAAAATGTCGTTTATTTTTCACACATTTTTCACCGAAAAAGCAGGTAAAAATTTCAAAACATTTTCATCACTTTCTTATTTTATTTCGAATTTTCACCTTGAATTGAGAAAGTGCTGAAAAAGTTTTAAAATTTTCACCTTCATTTTCAGTGAAAAATGTCTGAAAAATAAACAACATTTTCACTGAAAAAGAAGGTGAAAAAATTGAAATGCTCAACCAGTGCAAGTCAAAAAACATGCTTTATGTCATGTACAAAGACCGTCTTAGTGGAGTCCCCGTGCCACCCACGGTTGCTACTTGCACTGATTAAGAAGCGCGCCGCAGGGTCTACCACTGGGGGAGAAAAAAGGTAACTTTACTGAAAAATCCAGGTTAAGAAAAAACTTACACATCTGTGAAATGTACCCGCCATGATGGCCGGGAATGATTTTGAATTGCACGCCGCTTTTCATCTTACCGGAGGAGTCGGGCTCTGCTGCCTCGGCGACGTTCCACAGTCGAAGGTTGTCGATAGAAGCACTGGAAAATGTCGGCACTGAAAAGGACAGGGAATAGATACGACTAACCATGCAATGTGCTTACCGTCGGGGAATGGCACTACACACGATACAACGCCGGAGCTCAGTGGATTTCTTAACGTCTTCAAATTCTGGGGACGCTAGATGGACCAGAGCGACCTAGTTGACGGGTGTCCCAAACGTCGATGGTTCCATTACGCCTCCCAGCGTAGATCTGGCCGCCATCGGAAGACCAACATGCCTGTGACTACGAGTCAGTAAACCTTAGTTGAAGAAGGGGGGGGCACATTACCGAAAGACACCACGGAGGCGTCTTTTCGCTCATCCATAGCCTTCCTACTCCTGTTCCTGGGGTATGAACTCTCTTGTCCCACAATATAACCTGCCCATCGATTGAAGCTGTCATCAAAACGTCAGACGACAAGGCACCGCAAGTCGTTGCATCAAGTAAAGGAGGTGCGTTTTTGGGCGGCGCAATAGCACGGGTGGCGACGTTTGGAACCACGGATTTGGGATCGCTGGGCCCAAAAATTTGGTTTGCCGATTTTGCTGTCACCTCAGTTTCAGCATCCGGATCGTCAAACAAAGGATCGAATGACGCGTCGGATCTCGCATCTGAATCAGGGGGCTGGCTGAGATAAGTCTGAGAAATGGAGGCTGAGCTAAAGGACCCAGAGCTGTTGACAAGAGTAGTGCTGCCTGTTTGAGATGACATTTGGGAGGTCGGCTGGAATTCAGATGCATTTGCAGGGTAGATGGGTCGAACAGCGACACACGCAAGTTGCGCCCCATGCGCAGTGAACTTCCTCACGAGCTGTCCGGTGTTCAAATCCCAGTGCTGTCTATCATATGAGATACCTGGTTGCATTTGCGCTGGACGACGTACGGAAGCATCACCGTCCCAACCAGCGCTGTATAACCCTTTTTCGTCATGGTCTAACGCAAGCGCAGAAACTGGTCGGCCACGGTGGCCAGTCATGACATGGCAGCATCGGCCAGGATCATGGCGAGTTGTAAAAAGGTTAATGTGGCCCACCTGTCTTGGGTATCAGCTGCATGGACAGTTGCAGCAATGGCGAACGCACGTCCGTTCCAGCAAGGGTCCAGAGAGCGTCTGAGTGCATTGCAAGACTATATACAGGTGACAACGACGGCTCTTCTTCTCCACCTATTCCGTTGAGTTTGGCCGAGTTCACGGGAGCTGGATTCTCCCACCAAAACCGTACTTGGCCAGATTTCATTATTCCTTCGACAACACCCGCATGGTGGCGTTGCGGAGCAGTGAGAAAATTCTTGCCGTTGACAGCCGTGAAAATATCGTAATCGCGTATGTAGCCGTCGTCTGAGCCTGTGAGTAGGTGGGTCATACAAACCGAAGCAGCGAGAGCATGCGTAGGGACCGGATGGGGAAGAGCACATATAGCCTCTACTGTGTATGAGCGTGGGGGTGGACCGAGAGAAAGCAACGTCTTCTTTCGAATGTAGGCAGGCGAGAGAGATCGTGATCGTTTCCGGTCGAGTCGAGCGGGAGGAGAGACGGAGCTGTTACGCGTCATTTGAAAATTCGCAGAAAGTCCTTGTGCTGAAGATATACATACCCCTATGGGGTTGTGAGGCAGGTTGAGAAGACGAGTCGCTTCCACTCATAGACGGCCCAGGTTCTAGTTCTATGAGCGTTTCGCCCGAGGGTTCTGAGGACTCGTTGCCGTCGTCATCTGAGCCATCTTCAGAGTCTTCCGAGGGAGATTCCTAGATGGAGAGAACAAGTCCTAGATGTAGACAGTAATTGTCAAAGTAGAAGGTCATACGTCGTCTCCATCTTCTGTAGCATCGTCTGGTGCACCGTCGAAAGGCTCGTCCTCCATGTCCTGATCTCCTTCACCATCCTCGTCGGGGTCGTCTTCGACTGGGTCTTCAAGTCCTTCATCTTCAGAGTCGCTTGCCATGAGAAAGTGTAGAGCTAAGAAAGAGTGATCACAAGAGCGCAGAGGCACGTGAAGGTGCGTCAGATACACTATACTTACTACTAGCTTAGCTCGCACTCAATGGTGCTTGCAGACTTGGGCAGGAAGCTCAATGCTGCCCTTTCTTCTCTTAATAGACCCCCGTGGTAGACGAGAAAGTTGGTTCTGCACACACTTTCCCACTCTTTCGTTAACCCCCACAAGGTTCTCGACGCTACTCTGAAGGAATCACCTCGGCACTCTTGGAATCCGATGTCAATGTGAAGCTGGTCCAATCTCTTCGCCAAAAGGTCAAGGCAAAGGTCAAGGCATCTTTGGAGGCCAGCGCCGCCGATAAATCCAAGGAGGCTAATCGAAAGAACCTGATCCAGAAGGTGACTCAACTCCAACAATTGCAATATATTACTCAGGGTAATAACATTCCCATACCAGGCGGTATTTGATGAGCTTGTGCATCTGGTCGACCCAGGAGTGGAGCCATACAAGCCAAAGAAAGGCCAAGCCAATGTTCTCATGGCCGTGGGTCTACAAGTATGTGCGCTGGTCAACTCCCTCGTAACCGTCCAACAACTACGCTCAAGGGTAATGGCAAAACAACAACCTGCACAAAGCTCGCGGTGCACTACCAAAACGAGGCTTCAAATCCGCGATTGTCTGTGCGGATACCTTCCGTGCAGGTGCCTTTGATCAGACTAGGCAATCCGCCACCAAAGCCAAAGTTGCCTACTTTGGCTCCTATACGGAAACAGACCCCGTTACGATTGCTGCACAAGGTGTAGCAAAATTCAAGAAGGAGCGCTTTGAGGTCATCATCGTAGATACTCCGGTCGGCATAAGCAGGAATCAGAGTTGTTCGAGGAGATGGTTCAAATCGGAGAAGCAGTCAACCCAAATATGACGATCTTAATCCTGGACGCCAGCATTGGTACGATTCATTTTTACGCTTCAGAGCGTTCGCGAGTCGAATTTATTACGTAGGTCAGGCTGCTGAAGCTCAAAGTCGCGCCTTTAAAGACAGTGCCGATTTTGGAGCCATTATTGTCACCAAAATGGACGGCCATGCCAAAGGTGGAGGCGCCATCTCGGCGTGAGTTGAGAACAGTACCTTAAGAATTTGGTCTCATCTTTCCTAGTGTTGCTGCGACGAAGACGCCGATAATATTCCTTGGCGTCGGAGAACATCTTCACGACCTTGATCGATTTTCACCGCAACCCTTCATCTCCAAGCTTCTAGGTCTGGGTGATATGCAGGGATTAATGGAGCACATGCAGGATCTTGCGACACAGAATCCTGACAAGCAACAGGAGATGGCCAAGAAACTTGAAGAGGGGAAATTGAGTATTCGCGACTGGCGTGAACAAATATCCAACGTCATGAATATGTAAAGGCTTCTCTCCCCAAACGACTTTCGGTACTCACAAATAAAACAAAACAGGGGACCAATAAGCAAAATTGCGTCCATGATACCCGGTCTTCCTCAGGACCTTCTGCAAGGATCAGACGAGGAGGGTTCCCTTCGGATGAAGCGCATGATCTATATCACTGACAGCATGACTGCAATGGAACTGGATTCAGATGGTACGCCATTTATGGAGATGGGCAAGGATGGAAAACCCACTGGGTTGACATGGCGGGTTACTCGTGTCGCCCGTGGCAGTGGGACAAATGTTCGCGAAGTGGAGGAGTTACTATGTCAATATCGCATGATGGCGAATATGGCAAAGCAAGCCGGCGGTAAGAATGGGTGGTCAGTGTGTATTTTTCGTATGTGGAACCAGGGCTCATTTATTTCTATCAAAGGCTTTCCACGATACAGAAAATGCAGGCCGCCGCTGGCGGGAAGGGCCGTGGTGCAAACGGTATGCCCACACCAGCGCAGATACAGGCGATGCAGGTAAGAAGACTCGGATCTGCAGTTGAGGAACCGCGACTGATAGAAACTCAGCGATCGATGCCGCCTGGAATGCTGCAGCAAATGCAGAGGCAAATGCGTGGTGGCGGAGGTATGCAGGAGATGATGAAGGCCATGATGCAAGGGCAAGGCGGAGATCAGATGGACATGGAGGAGATGCAACGTATGGTCCGCTACCTTTCACTTCAAATGTACTCACTCATTTCAGGGATGATGTCTTCAATGGGCAATGGTCTAGGGGGGCTCGGTGGCCTCGGTGGCGGGATGCCTGGCATGGCGGACATGATGAAGATGATGGGGATGGGTGGATGAGGTCATGCAGATATATTTGATAAAAATTGTACATTAGCTCGAAAATAATGCTGTCAAGTATCTTTGGTTTTGCGATCTTTCCGCCATTGCTTTTTTTTGAACCGAGGCAGCAGATTTGTTGCCAAACAGGAATGAGGAAGTGTGCTTGTCAGCGCCTGTCTTCTTCGATACTGAAGATGAATTGCCGAAGACAACCTAGACAACAACAGTATGTAAGTACTGGCAATGCAGACCTCATCGAAGACACGCACAGCCCAGGCGCCCCACAATCCTATGACGCCGGAGCCCACGAATATGATTGATGCCAAAGATCCGACAGTCTTGGTGTTATACGCAAGAAAGGCTGACAGATTCCCGGCTACGGTGAGGGGAACTAGAAGCGGATGGCTTGGGGCTGTCTGTTGTTGCTTCGGCGAGATAGGCGGCACAGAGGGGATCTAGCTATTGTGTGCAAGCATATCCCAAGAGAAGTAATATGCCTCACATTGACTACTAGGCTGATTGCGATGGCCGACAACCATATGCTGGTGTGCAAAGCCAGAAAAGACTCCAGAGGTGTCAAGACTGTCCGTTTGTCGGCGCCATTTGCTGTTTCCGAGACAAATAAGAGAAGCCGGGGAGAGACGGAGAGAATGAAGGAAATCAGAATCAGCCTACGAGGGCGCGTCGAATCAAGACGTTAAGAAATGCAGCAAAAAGAGACAGACAAGGAAGCGGTGCTCCACGCCCAATAGGTGCTGACTGCGTCAAGCACTGTCTCTTCACTGGGAGCAGTCGGTGTCGCGCTTGAGGAGGGCGGTTAGAGAGATCGTCCATTTCAATGTCGGTCATGGTGGCGCAAGAGAGAATGGGGGCCGAGTTTAGCTGCGGTCAGTGCTTCGTACGCAGATCGACTGAAAAGGGTATTTCTTTACTTTCAAAGTTCAAGTTGCCGCTTGGTTGCAGGTTCCTACCCAGCAAGCTCATGACCGGACCGAGTGATGTGACGCTTCTGTCACTTATGTAATCACATCACGTTATACATGTCACAGTCCGAAAATCCCGGAGTTCCAGCATCCTTCTTGAAGTTCTTCTCCATGAGTACCTTCTTCGCCGACGCCCAGTAGCCCAAAGTTCAATGGCATCTCCTGTATATTACTCGCCAGAGAAGGCACGCGCCGCTGCTTCATTCACAATCAACCACCGACCTTATTTCTCGTTCCTTACCAGGCAATAAGACGCGTCACTGTAAGGCAGTTGTTATGTGCAACCCAATTGCACAGGTCTGTGGATATCCAAAGTCTGAGATAGGTGCCTGAGGTCCGTCCTGCTTGCAGCTCGGCCCCTTTTCAGATTGATGGGAAAGGTTTCAAACTGGTGCGTCCGAGTCCACATGCAATCTACACCTGTTCTGATATCAACAAAAAGGCCGTCCTTGTTGGAAACCCTTACGACATTACCGGGGGATCCGGGTTTATCAGCTTCACCGTCGATGATGGTACCGGTCGCATTCGAGTTCAGCAATGGACAGAACGTGGTACAAGGACGGCGCAAGTGCTGCAAGCCGAGACTCCCTCGTTTCTACTCCGTAATGACATCTAATACTCACAGGAATTCTCCCCATGTGCGCGTTGTGGGGGAGCTCCGTACCTACATGAACACCAACTGTCTTGCTGCGCATAACGTCTTCACTGTTGAGAGTTCCTACGAAGTATTCGGACATATACTCGGAGCGATAGCAGATAGTATTGCGTATGAAAAAGGGCCGCCTGTACGTACGGTTACCTTTTCTTTCTTTCTCTACTATTTGCATTACAGCACGCCATAGAAAGTGGCCCTCCCAAAGAACATCCAAAAGAAATACTAGAGATGGGCTTTGACTCCGATGGCCCATCATCTTCCGGACCTACTGCCGGGCAATACGCTGGGAAAATACAACTGCCTGCCGACGGGTCACCTAACATATGTTCCCCAATCTCCTCTATGACTTTGGAAGGTGCTGTGTCCACCGCTCCGATGTCTCAATCTGCCGTTTCTGCTCACGGTCCCGCTGGGGAGGGATCTTCGAGCTCCGCGTCGCTTCCGCTGTCTGGCCCACACCAGAATCCCTACTTGAGCCTAAGCTCCTTGCAACGAGTCATCCTGCAATGTACAACAGATTTGGTCGCCGATATCTCCCCCGGCCCCTATGAGGCTTTGGAGGGAGTATCTTATGATTCTATATTTACCTTTGCCAATCTCGGGAGCCGCATGTTCGTGACACTGAATTTGGGTAAGTGGTCTTTCAAACTAAAAAGGGGGAAGGCTCAACCTACAGTGCATCAGGGAATCCCTTTCGTTTTTGTTAAACCAGGGTTATATCTATAGACCTATCTCGAACTCGCATTTCATGTCGAATGTATAAAGAGCCAGATAGAGAGCAATTATCAATGCTGTTGTAATTAATTGCGTACAGGCAAAAAACCGTAGCTTCAAGTTTTGGACCACATTCAGAGCAATAACCAGCACAA
Source organism: Mycena sp. CBHHK59/15 (assembly GCA_029204085.1). Taxonomy (NCBI): domain Eukaryota; kingdom Fungi; phylum Basidiomycota; class Agaricomycetes; order Agaricales; family Mycenaceae; genus Mycena; species Mycena sp. CBHHK59/15. The sequence continues at coordinate 22,676 of JARGXW010000506.1, forward strand.
GACATCAAACCCTTCGAGTTGAAGTGCCCAAGTTCGTTTTCGGAGTTTTGTTACCAATTTGAGGGTGCCCTCCAGAAGTCAATCGAGCTTTGATCTTTCCGTTTTGATCATTTGGAGCCTACAGACGCGCATGTTCTCATATGCCAGAAACAAGACGGCTACCTGGTACGTGGCAATTTTTCTCTTGTCAGGATCGACCCAGAATTCGGAGAGTATCGTGCACGTGGAGGCCTGCTAGCGCTCTTCAGAATCCATTTTAAATCCGGTATCACTCGTCAGGCGTCTGTCAGTGCTTCGTTCCACGAGAACACTATTCCCTACGAGATACACATGCTTGCGAGAGCAGACTATCTGATTATGACCGCTGCGTCTGCGACCCTTCAGCTTACTGGTCGCTTAGTACCTTTTGGAACAGTGGACGCCCCGCCAGACGGGCTCGGATGCCAATGCATAGCGGTGAGCGAGCAGCGAGCAGAAATATATCTGTAACTTGGCACTAGGCGGCCGGATTTGGTTTCCCGTTTTCATCTCATGTGGGATTATCGTAGTCTTTGCATTGGCTCGAGAGACGAAAGAACGCATCGGTCCCGACTATCAGTGCTCCTTTTTGTCGTTGGAAGTCAGTCAGTGTGGCGCCGATAGACTAGTGCGACGGAAATCTAAGCACTAGCTGAGGTCCGGCAGAGCTTGAGAGGAATTACCAAAGCCTTAAGTTATATGAATCCCAAATTCACGTGCCACCGTGACCATTACCTCTAGCGGCGGCCTCAGTGTTGCAGCGTTGAAGCATCGAACTTGTGGAATACGTACTCGATGATCCCACATCTCGTTTCCTGAATACACCGGCGTCGCTTAGCGATTACTGCTCATCCATCATGTCTTCCTGGTACTCGAGTTGGCTTCCAGGGCTTCCGTCGATCAACTTCGCCCTCCCAGCCAGCATCCAGCGCAGATTCATCTCCTTTGTGCTCAAGAAATCCCTCGGACATCTGCTGAAGCCAGGACAACTCGACATCAACCAGATTGATTCTCAGATTGGGAATGGATATGTTCAAGTGAACGACCTAGAGCTGGATAACCAGGTTGGTACGTTCACCCACACTAGCCCGTTTAGTCTGACGTTGCGAAGGCAATTAACAGCGCTCTGACTGGATTGCCTGTCGAGCTCCACGACGGGTCAATTTCGTCCGTTACAGCACGAATTCCTTGGCCCAACCCGCTCACGTCGACCGTGGGTTTGTCCCTCGACTCTCTCCACCTCACTTTCCATGTTTTGCCATCACCGAAGCAAGCCCCGTTAGAGACCACGAATCTAGCTGAATCGGTTGCTTCTGTAGCTGACTCGTTTATCCATGACGAGCTCACGCCGAGAGAGGAAGCGACGCTTCGCGAGTCGTTCCACCCTGATTTGACATCCTCCATACACCCAGCAGATGAGAATATCGTTCCGGGTGGGCTCGATCCCTTTATTTCCGCGCCCGAGGAGGAAGAGTTTCGTGTCGACGCTGATCCCGCTGGTATCTCTATCTTTGCTACTCTCATTGAGCGTCTTCTCGCAAGATTTGAATTCGATGCTGTTAACACCAATATCACGCTTGTTCACCCCGGTCACACAAGTTTCTCCGTCTGCATCCCGGAGATCGCTTATTGCACTGAACAGAATCCGGATGAAGGCCAGGAGGTTGAATCTGTTGTCGGCGAGACACGCATGGTGACCGTATCAGGTCTCTCGGTGACTGTGTGCAACCTACGTCCTCCCGGTCATGTGTCGTACATGTCATCCTCTGGCGTATCTGAGGCATTGTTATCGGTGTCCGGAACTTTGCCTTCTTCATTGCGCCGCACTTCTTCGCCAGAGCGTCGATCACGATCTGTGTCTCCCGCTTCATCGTCCGATTCATCGTCTTTAGATGACGAGACACAATATGCTATGTCGCAATCGCTTGCTTTCTTACCTCCACGAAACGCCTCTCCGTCAAGCTCTGTTGCCAGTAGCATGTACCAGAGTGCGATATCGCACGCACCACATCTTTCCGATGATGATGAAGCAGCCCCCAGTACCAGCAGAACTCCTTCACCTGGTGTCCCGGGACATATAATCGGCGATGCTTCACCGGTCCCCGCAAATGCTGAGACTCAAGAGCACGTAGCCCCATCGGAAGTCATACTCTCATTTGGTTCCGAACCTATCGTGATCAGGTTGCGAACGCCGATGCCATCGAGGATCGAAGCGCCTGTCACTGGGACCAAAGAGAACGAAGCTGTTGTGGAGGTTATCCAGTTGTCCGTCGAAGTCGGGATAATCGGTTCCGCGCTTCGTGCATGGCACATCAAGCGTGTCATGGATGTACTAGATGCTCTCACAGCATCTCGCCTACCTTCTCAAGCTCCGGCCACTCCCGCGTCCTCAGGATTAGGGCCAAGCGTCCGACTGGGGTTGCGAGGCGCGGTTATTCTCATGCTCCCTGCCACACTTCCCGGGACTGTATATGCAATGACTGATTTCTTCAGCCGGCCCCTCATACCTCCCAAACTCTCGCACTCGTACTTGCGAATACATCTGGAAAATATCTCCGCATCAACACTTTCTACCGCACCCGGGACTTCCAAAACGTCCTCCGGCGCCGAGGTCTTTGCCTTGTCACTAAGCGAGATCTCCGTCTTCACATTCCACTGCATTCCACCCACTGACCCACATCAAGACACGACCTATCACGCTTTCCCTGTTTTGATTACTGATCATAACCTATCCGCTCAGTACTCAGTCTCACATCTTTATCCAAATCCTACTGAAGGACATGATCTTCCGCCACTGCCTGAATTTGACTTGAACGATTTGACGGATGTAAAACATAGATCGCTTGGGATGAAGTTGTCACATTGGAGAACCAAGCTGAAGCCCAAGTATGACAAATCAGTGCGGCGAGAGGGAGTAGATTCTCCACCTTTGGACCCTGCAATTGGCACTATAATGCCCCCGGCAATGTCACTAACCGCCAGGCAATCTACATTGAAGCGGGGTTCACTCTCAACGGAAGTTGTCATCGAGCCATTGCATATTCTTGTGGATCTCGCTCAGGCTACGAGCAATACTGGCGTGTTGGCGTTTCTCGACGAACTTTCAAACCAGCAACCGAAGAATCCCGAGCACAACCACGATGGCTCAGCGAGTGAAGACGCAGATGAGGACACACCGCCTGCCACTCCCAGTGCCAGGAAATCCAACAGTGTCGGAGAGCAAGAGAAAGAGAGGCAAAGGCTGGAAAGAATGGTTCTCGAAGATTTGGATCTGGACCTTGATTACCGACCTGCGCTCAAAAAACCTTTCTCAAAGATGAACAAGGTACGCCTATCTTAATTCACAATGACCATATTTAACAGGATGTCTCTCGTATAGCACAGAGCACGAGGGAAAGGTACACAGGAATTGAATATCACTGTGAGCATCAAATCCTCAATGATCCGACTCCAAATCCGTTGTCCTCCGCCACCGGGCTGCTCGCCCCGGTCCGGAGCGCTTGTACTTGACATCCATGATGTAAATCTCTCTACTGGTCCTGGGGAAAGGGGATGTGTTACAAGGTTTGCATCCCAGGATGCACCTCAGATAACTGCTCTTGATTCAGATACGCTGTTGTCCGCCAAATGTAGGCGGATAGTAGCCGCGTGCTCTCCTGCTGGACAAACCAAGGCCACTGCTCTCCTCTCGATTGGCCCACTTGCCTCTGGAAGTGCTGAGGACTCACAGCTCCCTTATCTTCTTCCCCGGATAACAGTTTCGAAATCCACAGCTGCAACACGTCGACCGCCGAATCCCATGAAATTAACACTCATCGTCCAAATCCCCTCTGTTCACATAAACATGTCTAAACGGTTACTTGATAGTCTCCAGTATCTAGCTGATGACACGACACAGCTTATGGAAAGGGTGTTCGGCGGCGAAAGTGATAGCGATACGGAAATGGTAGACAGTAGGGATACAAGTCTCATTGGGAGTCGCTTCTTCGCAAAATCTCGGAGTGGCAGTGGCAACGGTTTGAGTGGAAGTCAAACCGACGTCAAGAGCGAGACCGTTATTAAAGTAGAAACCTCTGATGGTAAGTCCCCCCACTTTTGTTTTCCTGCATTTTACTGATAAGCGTAGCTTTTGTCAGGATAATGCTACCAAGAGAATCTGGGGTTATCCTCCCCTTTGACCTCGCCGCTTCGGACATTGACGTTCTGGCCGAATTGAGACCAGAAGGAAAGGTAGCATGGACCCCTCGCGAATGTTCAGCATTGATTCTAAGCTACTGTCTTCCAGGACGAAGCAGTGATCACCCTAGCCGTCATGGATCTGAATGTGAGGAACACTACGGCGTCTGGTAAAGCGGAATCCTTGTTATCTCTCACGGCTCCTCGTGGTTTGGTTCGCACGCATCTGTTCCAGTGCAGAACTGCAACTGACATCCATTTTGAATTGTAGACATCCACTCCAAAACCCCTGATCAAGGTCGCTTTCACCTCCCTGGTTGTGCCCGAAACTACAGCAAAGGAATCCAGACTGAAAGTAGCACTATGGGGCTTTACCTGCCACCTGTCTCCCGAGGTCCAATGGGCCAATGATCTAGGCTTGTTTATTAAACCTCCACCTGGGGTCAGTATGAATAATTGTTCTCGTTCTCGTTTGATTTAGTTTTGTTGATTTTTGTGGTAGGCTTTTGAAGCTGTCATCCCTACCGAGCGAACCTACATTTCATTGAAAGTTCTCGACGGTTCAGTCCGTGTCTCGGCCGCCAACCATCCCGGTGCCTTGGTAATCCACATCGGCGCTTTAGACTTTTCCACCAACATTGTTGGCGATTCTCTTGACATGGCATTCCATTTGTCTGTACCAGAGCTTGCTCTCCTCGTGATTGACGACCTTGCCAACATCACTGTGGCCGGTGCCCAAAGTAGCTCGGGAGTTAGACTTTGGAGGGTGCGTTATCAGAATACTTGCTCGAACCTGTTCAAACGATCATCGTGAAGAAATCTGGCTTCGCGCTACTTACCGAAGTAGCAGATTTGGATCTAACCTTCAAGAACAGCAGTGCTTTGTCTTCTCCAGACATGCTGGTATGCTATTATGTCTTTATCCAATCTTTCGCCATTTTTAATTTGGAAAGGTACTGGTTGAACGTATCGGGCTTCGCTTGCATCTTTGTGCAGACTCTTTGTCCGCTGTCATTGGATTTGCTAAAGATTTGACCGCCGCCTTCAAGCCTCCAAGTGACGAAGCGTACGTTTATTTTGTGGGTATGCGTTATTGCCTTTTTTTCATGAGTCACGCCAGGGTCATCAAGCCGAGACCGGTGCCAACTCTGGTATCCGAACCATCTTCAGGGCACCAGGGTCTAATGGGTGGGTGCTCCATGGTGATAGTTTGCGGTTGGCTCAAGCAATTGAACACCCCGCGACAGCCTCGGTAGATGATCTGGCCTTCAAACGAGTTCCAGAAGTGGGTCCCGCTCCGGACATGATCAATGATGATCTTCCCACAAATATGGACTACCTGGACGAGTCTTTTGGTGCTGCAGCTGGCCTACGGGAACTCCGCGATGACGACCTCGATGATTTCGACGTGGAAGACAGTGTAGATAGAGGTTCTCCACCGCCTGGTGTAACTCCGGGAATCGTATCCAAAGTGGGAGGCGAAACCATCAAGATACTTCGACCAGAAGGTCTACATATCGTGGAGAACTACTTCGACACCATCCCGCCTGATACATCCGATGGGTCGTCGAAGTGAATTTTGCTGTTCTCACTTTTGAAATGATTTACTGAACTCTGCGTAGGCTAGGTATAACAACCTCTCGAATCCGGATACATAAAGGCGATATAAATCTCTTCCTCTACGACGGTTATGACTGGGCAAAGACTCGCAAGACAATCGAGGAGGAAGTCAAGGAAATGCGGAGGCGGCTGGCAAAGATCCGACAACTGGTCGCTGGGGGACAAACTCAGGACTCTACTTTTGAAGAGACGAGCACGGTCTTGTTCAACTCGGTCTACATTGGCTTAGAACAGGATGTCGATGAATTCGAGCCTGACGCTCTCATCGCCGCGATCGACGAAGAACTGAAGGATGACATAGAGACGATAAGCCAAAGCTCTTGGCAGTCACTCAGACCTCCCACCGGCACTGCACCTCGTACCCGGTCAGCCAAAGTTCACGGCAAACGTTTGACTCGGTCCAAGGCTCCAAGTATTGAATTCCAACTTCTCGGCCTCGAGGCCGAGGTAGACCAATTCCACGTCGACGAGCCCATAGCCTCAAGGACATTTGTTACAATCAAAGACTTGGAAATCCTCGACCATATCAAGACTTCAACATGGAAGAAGTTCCTGACGGAATTGCGGTCGGATTCACGCGGTAATGTCCGGGAAACAGATTCCAACATGGTCAGAGTCGAACTTCAGAGTGTTCGACCTGTGATTGGTCACCCTTCGGAGGAAACCAGATTACGGGTATGTACTGATCGTTGAGATGCCAGAAATGTCATTAAGTTATTTCAGGCGAAGATTCTTCCTCTTCGACTGTATGTTGATCAGGACGCCCTGGATTTCCTCAAGAAATTCTTTAGCTTCAAGGATTCCCAGTCTGCTCTCGCGACTGAGTCAGATCCTGATGAAGACATATACTTCCGTAATTACCTGTTCTTTTTCTTTCAATGCACAACACGGCTGTTCTCACGTTGCGCATTTGACAGAACTCGCCGAAATTTTCCCTGTTGATCTCAAGCTGGATTACAAACCTCGGCGCGTCGATTACAGAGCACTGAGAGAAGGCCGAACAATCGAGCTGATGAACTTTTTCCACTTCGACGGGGCAGAGATGACACTTCGCCATATAACATTAGCCGGCGTGAGTATCATCCCATTCATCTGATCTTCCCTGTATTGAACGCCCAATGTAGATCACAGGGTGGCCTCGGCTTTTCGATATGCTAAATGATTTATGGACACCCGATGTAAAGGCAACTCAACTTGTGGACGTAATTTCGGGTGTAGCACCCATACGTTCCGTCGTCAATGTTGGTTCCGGTGTAGCCGATCTGGTTCTCCTGCCTATCGCACAGTACAAGAAGGATGGGAGGATTGTGCGGGGAGTACAAAAAGGAACCACCGCTTTCTTCAAGTCCACAGCCGTCGAGGCCATCAAACTGGGCGCCCGTTTGGCTACTGGGACACAGGTTATTCTAGAACAAGCAGAAGACGTCCTCGGTGCCCAGTTCAAGAACCCAGTCACCACGGAGACTGTTCAAGTACCTTCGGTTGGAGCTGAATATGGGCAGTATGGGCCCAACGCAAGTGATGAAGACGACGAGCCGGAAGATTTGATCAGCAAGTACGCTGAGCAGCCGGTGGATCTCAAGGAGGGAGTCCAGTCAGCTTACAAGAGTTTACAACGAAATTTCAATTCGGCAGCGCAAACTATCCTTGCAGTTCCGATGGAAGTTTATGAAAGGTCAGGCAATGAGGTATGATACTGTTTTTTCTTTTTCTGTTTGAATAAGCTCATCAAAGTGGTTAGGGTCCTGTTCGCTCGGTCATTAGGGCAGTTCCCATTGCTGTTCTCAAGCCGATGATTGGGGCGAGCGAAGCTGTAAGCAAGACCTTGCTCGGCCTTCATAACACTTTGGATCCAAACGTCCGACATGAGAACGAGGCGAAATACAAGCATCGCTGATGGGAGCGAATGTAGCATCATATATATACACATAGAGTAGCCCTGTACTATCAAGTATGACCATGGATTGTATACATAGGAAGTCGTGAATTGTACTCAATCGATGTCCATGCCCATGGATCGCCCTTCCCCTTGTACAAGCGCGCTTCGCGACTTGGAGGGTACTTTGACTTTTTCCCGGGTCGTAGATGTTTCTGGCCCTTCGGTCATGGGCTTCACAAGCTTGACGGACGACTTCGCTGCTTCCAGGACCTTCTTGCGATGTGCGCGGTGTTTGTCGCGACTCATAGCCATCCTAGAAGTTTGTTAGATATTGTCGATGCCCAAGTCGAAAGGAATACACACCTGTTTTTCCAGAACGCAAGTTCTCTCCGCTTCTTGATTTCGCCTACCCGCTTCATTACCTTGAGTGTTGTCTGAACCAGTTCACGGTCGTAGCGAACAGGAATGTTTCTCCGTTTTTCGAAGTCGATAGTCGAGTCCTGGCTGGAGTTAGAGTGCATCACAACCCAGACGGGGGGCCGCACAATGGTCATTTCCTTGCCAGCTGCCTTCCGGAAAGCCTTCGTCCACCGCACCTTCCGTGGGTTTCGCTTCATTCTGCGGCAAATGTCATGCAAAGCGAGACCAGACAATGGCTTGCTCACTTGAAGTTTTTATGGCACCTGGGACCATAGCCATAAGTCGCGTATACATGATTGAAAGGGCGCAGACAAACTTGGAGGTGCAAAATCGGAAGACCTTGGCGTCATTTCGTACGAACGCAGAGCCTGACACGGAAAGTTAAGAATAGAGACTGGAGTATGCATGCATCGCTGACCGTGTCCAGGATACACGCTCGTTGAGCAAAAGTAGCACTTTTCAATGCGCATGGCGGCAAGTCAGAAAATGTAATGTTTGGCAGGTACATTGCGATCAAACATACTCGTACACGGAAGCAATTCTGATTTCCTGCGAGCTACAACTACAGCACTAGTCTACACATACAGGCATGTACCTGCCCCTGCAGCTAACTGGAATCATGGCCCCGCCGAGCGGCCTTCAGACATTCTTCCTCTAGTCCGACCATCCAGATAACTTCTATGCCAGCATCTTTTAGCTTTTGAGTACCTTCGCAAGTGACAAAGTCGTCGGGTTCCCCTACGCCAATAAAACACCGGCGAACACCCGCCGAAATGAGGGCGTCTGCACATGGGGAAAGACCGGATGTCCGTACTGAACAGGGCTCCATAGTTGTGTAGACGTCCAGCTGGGCCAGGAGGTTTTTGATGTCGGGCGGCGACTGGTCAGGAAAGAGGGCGGCAATCTGGACCGGAGTCATGGAGTGCAGTTTCGCGAGTGCATTGGCCTCTGCATGGGTGTTCCCTGGTAGCTCCCTAGAGTAGCCGGTGGAGAGAATTGTCAAGTCTGCGGAACCCGGAGGCCATGTAACGGCGAGGACACAGCCGACACAGAACGCAGTGGGGGTCGGGTCAGCTTTGTGAGCGACGGCCAGAGCACTGCGCATGATACGCAAGGCATTAAGGTGGTCACCCATTAGGATCGTGTGCTGATGTAATCACGCGTTTACTTGCCCAGTCCCCCAATGGCCACTGAAGACGTCCCCGCAGACCCCATGGCCACTGTCGACGACCCCATGGGCTCTGACCAGGAAGACGACGAGGGTGAGGGTGACGTCATCATGCCCGGCGCCAACGATAGTTCAGAAGATGAAGAGGAAGAAGACGAGGACGAGGCCCGTCGCATTAGAGAGGGCTTCATCGTCGATGAGGAAGAGGAGGAAGAGGAGGAGGAAGACGATGAAGAGCTTCAAAAAAGGCGCAAACGGCGGAAGAGACACCACCGCAAACGTCCGTCCACATTTTTGGGTATCGTTCGTCGCTCTCCCGTCTCACTTTTTTCTAGGTCAAGAGGAGGAAGAACTAGAAGAGGACGACATCGACTTGCTCCAGGAAAACACCGGCGCGTCCTTCAAAAAGAACCGTCGATTAACTCGTCTCCGTCGCGGTCATGACTCTGAGTCCCCGCCGGTGGCATCCTCGTCTAAACGCAGGGTTGTCGCGGAGTCTTCAGAAGATGACCTCGACAATGATGAGCCCCTTCCTCAAGTCCAAGACCTGCACCGTATCTGGGATAAGGATGACGACGACGACGACGGAGAACCAGACATGGATGATTTCATTGACTACTCAGATGACCCAGACGGTGCTGCAATGGACGAGCAAGAGCGGGATGAGCGACGACGCCAGCGCCGCTTGGAGCAAGATCGGCGGAAAAAAGCTCGCGCTCGTCCAGAGTTGGTTGGCATCGACGCCCTGTATGTATTTCCTTTCTGCTCTTGGCTGTCCATTCTTACAAGTTTCCAATAGCGCTTGGGAGGAAATCCACGACGTATTTGGAGATGGTCACGAATACGACTGGGCTTTAGCTGCGGAAGATGATTTCGAGTTCGACGAGGACACTCTCAAAGCCGATATGAGATTCAACGATGTATGTTCATATCATCTCCCTTCACATACAACTCTGACAGACAAATAGGTGTTCGAACCATCACAAATCCGAGCTCGATTCCTTACGGATGACGACACTCTAATTCGTGCTCAAGACATCCCGGAACGCATGCAGCTTTCATCGTCGATGCTGTCCACTCACACGACGCTGGTGCCAACAATTCCATTCGGACTGGATGATATTGGCGATGCAGCCCTGTGGGTCACTCCAAGGCTATCGGCACGGAAGAATCTCGAGTTCTTTAGCCCAACCGGGACACAACAGCATCTTCAAACCCACTTGGTTTCCGCTGTCACCTTCGTCATCAAGCAGCTGTTCATCGAGAACACAGAAGTGCCGTATATATGGACCCACAGGCGAGACCACATTTCCCACTTCGACGTGACTAAGGTTCGGGCGCGTAGCGAACTTTTGAACCTGTCGGAACTGTGGCGGATCTATACTCTTGGACAAAAGTATCGATCGCTATTGGAGCGGCGGCGTGCCTTGACTCAAGCGTACACCCTGCTCAACAGCACAGACTCTTATTACGAGGATGAGATTGTCCCCAGAATCGAGAGCGTGGAGGTCGTGGCGGACACTTCAGAGTGGCTCACGATGAAGTACAAGGATAAAAAGCAGCAAGAGAATCAGTTTCATTTCCAAGACGATGAAGAGCCGCAAGAAGCCATCAAGAAGCGCAAGATGCCTAGTCGTATCTCTGCCTATGAGGTAGCGAAGAAGACCGTCATCTCGAAACTTGCTCAGGTGGGTTTCTTGTTTTTGTTTTTCGTTCACTACTGGAGCGGCATTAGGGTTTCGGCATCCAACCACATGAAGTCGTGCTCAATTTCTTGGCGAACAATCGTGTCCACTTCGTTGAGGATCAGGAGCTCAACCCGATGGTATACGCCGAGCAATTTGCCAGTCCTGACCCTCTGAAGGCTCAGCCACCAGAGGAGCTTCTTCGTCGGGCGCGTATGATCATTGCCACCGAGCTCGGCAAAGACCCTTTACTCAGGGATCATATGCGCAAGCTGTTCAAGGAGGAAGCAAGATGCTCTGTCGAACCCACTGAGCGTGGCATCTCGAAGATCGACGAACATAACAGGTACTTTGTAAGTACCGTCGTTTCCTTTTATTTGGTTTGATTCTCAACACCCTCCTCCGTCTAGGCCTTCAAGTATCTGCATCAGAAGTCTGTAAGAGACATGCTAGATTCTTCCCAGTTCCTATTTATGCTGGAAGCCGATGCCAAAAATCTAATCACCATCTCCATATATCTTCCTCCCGATACCAAGGCGGCCTTTGAACGTCGCTTGAATGACGCCCTTGCATCGGACAGCTTCAGTGAAGCGGCCAAGGCGTGGAATGAGCAAGGTTCTCTGGTTGTACAAGAGGTCATGGACCACCACCTCTTACCTTTGGGGGCAAAGTGGACTCGCGAATACATCCGAGAGGAAGTGGAAGATGTTCTGGCCGCTCGCTGTGGCGCAGCACTTCGGAGGGCAAGTCTTGGCTTTATTGGTGCCCCGCTCAGCTACTTATCCTTCAACTTCAGCGCATCGACGTAGCTCCTTTCATTGTAGCAGGAATGAAGGAGGATAGGCCGTCGGTGCTTGCAATCTCGTGGGGGAAAGGCGACCCTCATGTGGATGCTATCACTTGTGTCTACCTCGATCCCAGGGGCCGAATGCGCGAGCACACGAAACTAGACAACCTGGTCGATACCGAAATGCGAGACGAGTTCATCGATCTCCTTCGGCGGAGAAAGCCGGATGTCATCGGAATCGGGGGCTTCAGCATGGCCACAACCAAGCTCTCAGCGCGCGTTAAAGAAATCATCTCGGGCTTGAGACTTGACAATGCTACGAACGACACGGAGCAACTCTATAACACGCCTGTAATTTATGTTCGCGACGATATCGCTCGGATGTACCAGCATAGTCAGCGAGCAAGCGATGAGTTCAGTGCCCAGCCACTGATAATCAAGTACTGCGTGGGTCTTGCTCGCTACGTGCAAAGCCCCTTGAATGAGTATGCCGCTTTGGGGACCGATATGCACGCTGTCCTGTTCGAAGCATTGGATCAACAATTGGTGTGTTTTCAATCCTTGTTTCGATCTTGAACGACACACTAACTTGTATTCGGGCCCCAGGTTCCAAAAGATAAACTTCTAGCTGCGTGTGAACGCACTATCATCGACGTGGTCAACAAGGTTGGAGTAGATATCAATCGAGCAGTCGGAGATTCGTATTACCAGCACCTCCTGCCGTTTGCCTGCGGCCTTGGACCACGCAAAGCACAGCAGCTTGTCAAGGCAATTGGGCAACTGGTGAATATTGTATCTGGCTCTCTTTTCTGCTTTCACTGATTTCTTTTTTTAGGGTGAGAACATCGTCAATCGCGAGCAGTTTATCAAAGCGGGCCTTCTGTCCAAGACAATCTTCATCAATGCCGCCGGGTTCCTGCGCATTTCGCAACAGGAGGATCTGAAGCCTGTCAAAGGACAGGCCAACAATGAACCGACGCCTGATCCTCTTGACGATACTCGTATCCACCCAGAAGATTACGAGTTGGCTCGGAAGATGGCTACGGATGCGCTGGAGTATGATGAAGACGATCTGCACGGTCAACATCCTTCTTGGGTCGTTGATCTGATCATGGAAGACCCAGAGAACGACAAAAAATTGTCTGAGCTCAACCTGGATGAATTCGCTGTCAGCCTTTACGAAGCTAATGACGACCTCAAGCGTCACACTCTTAACGTCATCCGGGACGAACTCTCACACCCTTTCTCTGAGCAGCGTGAACCATACCCTTTGATGGATGGTTGGGAAGTGTTGACCATGCTTAGTGGAGAGACCCCAAATACTTTGTGCGTTGGTCTTATCATTACCGTCGTCGTTCAACGGGTCAAGAACCATTTCGTGAACGTCAAGCTTCATTCTGGTATCGACGGCGTTATCAACTCTCAATATCTTGCCGATCACATGCCCGAGGATGGCAATGATATTGTTATGAAGGGACAGACTATCTCTGGGGTCGTCATCGACGTCAAGACTCTCCTCGAGCAGGACAATTTCTTTGTTGAACTTTCTGCTCGTGCTTCTGATATCCTTGCTGGCGACCGCACGTTCCGGATCGTTCTACCCGACAAAGCATGGGATGAGCAACGCTTCCTGAAGGATCAGGAAATGCTTGCGAGGAAAAAGAGGGCCGCGGTCGACAGGACTCGCCGAGTCATCAAACATCCCAATTTCCACAATTTCAACACCGCTCAGGCCGAGGCGTACCTGGATCAACAGCAACGAGGGGACGTTGTCATTAGGCCCTCTTCGAAAGGGACGGACCATCTCGCTGTTACCTGGAAGGTGGACGAGCAGCTTTATCAACACATTGGTGCGTCTTTACTTTATGTTGATGGCGCAGGACCTTAACCTTTTTCGTCAGACGTTACAGAACCCAACGCTGACCCGACAGGGCAGGCTGTCGGGGGCCAGCTCATCGTGGATGCTACTCACACCTATGCTGATCTGGATGAACTCATTGTCAACCACATACAAGCAATGGCAAGGAAAGTTGAAGAGCTGATGGCCCATGATCGATTCAAGCATGGAACCGAAGATGACTTACGTAAGCCCGATTAAATATCTCAATCAATTGCCTCTAATATCCTGCAGACCTCTCCCTGAAAAATTCGTTAGCTGCCAATCCTGGCAAGAGCATGTACGGGTTTACGTTGAACAGGAAACGGCCTGGACACTTCAGTCTTTGCTTCCTAGCCAACAAGAACTCGGTTGTTCAGACCTGGGTAAGGGTCACAACTTCGCTGTTTCATCTCCCTAATCCTGTTTTATTAGCCTGTTCGTGTGACTCCAGAGGCCTATTATCTTTTCGATGCTGCGGCTGTGGGTGTGCCAGAACTATGTGACGCCTTCAAAGTTCGGTAAGTCATACCACATTATGAGAGAGAAGTAGTCGTAACACCTGTCAGGCATCTCCACGAATCACAAAACGTTGCTTCCGCAGCGGGCGGTAGAACACCGTTTGGTGCAGGTACGAGGACGCCAGCTCGTCCTGGAAACGCAACTCCCGGACATATGTCCGTTCGACAACCAGCACGAACACCTAATCCATACGGAGGTGGCACAACTCCAGCGCGATACGGTGGTGCGACCCCGGCTCCATTTGCAGCTGGGGTTCCGCAAGCAGCCTATGGCCTCGGCCCTCCACAGCCACCTTATGGATACCAGACACCTTCGCACCGGCCCCCGTTTCCACCGCCGGGCCAGCCACCTTTACCAGCTGGGATGAACCCCGCGCGTGCCGCAATGATTCAGCAAGGAGGTTCAGGCTGGCCATAGATTTAATCAATCTGATGTGTACGATACAAAACGGACGATGTAGTATCCACTTGAATTACAAGATGTACAAAGAAACCAATCACAAGGCTCGAAGTCTCTTCAAGTTGCAAGTTGGATGTGGGAGTCATCGACCGTAGTGAAAACGTGTCCCTCATCTATTAGCCGATCCACCGTTGTGCTGAATAACAAAAGTTAACTTCCGACGCTTGTGAACCATTTTCGACCGACCTAAGGTCCATGGGATCCGCGTTCAAAGCCTTCGCAATGTCCCCCACGAAGGTACCCTCAGGATTTTTGGGAAGTGAATCTAAATAATTCACGACCTTGTCGGCCAGTGGAGAAAACATTGCCGGGAGATTGTTGGGACGGGACTGTACAGCATACGCGGACTGGCCTTGCACGGCTGGTTGCTGCTGCTCTTGGCCCGGACGAGGAGGCTAGTGACAAAATTCAGCGCAGATTAGGATAGGGAAGTAGTAACACACACCAATCCTTTTTGGAGAGTAATATGAACGGAGATGACTTCGAGAAGGTGGAAATACACTTCATTCGAGTCTTTGACGAGGCGTATATTGCTCGCGTGTATGTGTTTTTTCCCGTTATGGGTCTTGAGGGCGCCTGTTACACGAACGTATATGTGCTCATCCCTAGTGCACCTTGTTAGCTGAGCCGCTCATTTCAAAAAAATCGCTGACTTGTGATTGATTCCACGCCAGATCTCTTCCTGCCGCTCATTTGGTGTATCTATCCACATCTTGGCGTCCATCCGTCCTGTTCCATCATCGATTCCAAAATTACGGTTGGTATTGTACACTTTTGCGAGTACATCTCGCCGACTATTGTAATCTGCGCAGCATCCAAGGTCAGCCAATGATCAAGCCAGAGATAAAGCCACTTACTTGACCAATTGGGTTACCATCCACCATCCAATCCGCCTCTGAGTGCATTTGGGAAGCTTTGCGCAGCTGGGCAACGGTGACTGGCCGCAGAGACTGAGATGCCGCGGATTTCTATATTCGTATCGATAAATGAGATACAGTCACCTCAGGGGAAGAAAGTCACAGTTGCTGCGCCTGGGCTGCCCTGACTGCCGCCTGGTGAATTTTGAATGAATCCGCCGCCACCACTGAAAGGGCTGCCGTCTACATGAAAACAGTGAGTGTGGAAATGGCAGAAGGGCCCGAGCACGTACATTGACTCATTTGCGCGTCAGCGTAAGTACTTAAGTAGGTAGATGAGACGAAGTGGTCAAAGACAAGACACGACCAAAGCATTATAAGCAGCACGTGCCGTGACATAACGCGATTGTCACAGAATTCTATACTTCTATTGATAGGTAGTGCAAATGCGAGCCATCCCTTTCCCTACTCCTTCAGTTACTTTCTTCCGGGCATCTGTCATTTTCTTGGCCACACCCAGAACAAAATCATGGTCAATCTGCAGACCCGTGATCAGAGGGAACATACCCGGTTGCAATGCGCCACTCACACTTGAGGCTGTTATTGGAGAGCATGCATCCACAAAGGACTTGCGTTGTTCTGCCGTACCGTCCTGCGCGCCCCGCTTTATCAAATCGGCGGACACCTCCCGAAGCACAGCGATAGCGTTGGAGCGTAGTTGTTTGAACTGTTGTACCAGCTGCAACGGTAAACAATGTTAGTTCAGCACGAGATGACCTGTCCGACCCCTTACAGCGCCGAGCTTGTTAACCTTGACCACTGATGGAGTCTTGAAACGTAAAGTTTCGATCACAAATACAAGGAACGCCTATTCAATTGTTGAAATCACCCAGAATCTGACTTGATTGGATCCTTACCTCCTGCATCAGAGTCGCAACATGTAGGGCCAAAGACGGTGATGGAACAGCTTTGACCTCCTCGAATCGAGTTTCATATCTTCTCCACATTCTCGTCAATTGCACAAAGCATCCAGTAATAGCCGTACCGTCAAAGTACTTCAGTACGAGGGTTGGAGGATCTGTCACGGGTGGAGCTTCCTCCTCCTTCTTTGCAGAGCCATTTGCGGTTCCATTCCCGTTTTTCGGAGGAATTTCCACCCCTTTCAATGGATGACCTGTCTTTAATTCTGCTAGTTTAGCGGCCTCCGCCAACACAACTGCAGGAGGGGGTCTGGCGTGGTCATGGTACGGTTCTAGCCAGTCGGCGAGGGCATTGGCGTAATTTATAAATGAGCACTCGTCAGAAGTCAACTTGAGGCGAAAAAATGTTAGGGTAATCATTTCGACTTGCAGATGGAAATCACCTCCGCAAGCTCCTCTTCTTTCGTTCCCGTAGACGCTCCTTGAGTGCCACCTTATTGTGAGGAGAGGTTTGCTTTGGTCGATCACCGATCAACAGCTTCTCTTCTACACTGTCGTCAAGGTCACTGCCCTGCTGGAAGGCTCTGATGTATGCTTTGAGGAAAGCCCCAAGCCAACCTGACTGCAGAACCAGGCGAGTTAGCGACGATAAACATGGAAAGAGAATTCTCGAGACGTGCCCCTTCTGACTTTCCGAAAAGAAGTGTCTGCTCGTTATACTTCTCTCCGCTTCTTGGCTGATAATCAGCGAGGATTTCGAAATCCCGGTTATCGTGATGAACTAAAGTGAATGCGTGAAACAAAGAGAATTATGACCGGTTCAGCAACGCACGTCGGTCAAAGATAAACTTCAGCTCAATGAGCTCCATATCGATTATGTCGGACGAAATGGCTTCGTGGGTAAGTCGCATGCGGAGATGCTCTATTTTGACAACGTCTCTCTGAAGGGAATTGTCGAGTCTATCTTCAAACGTTATAAATTCAGGTATCTACCAAAGGCTGTGAATGCAGGTGCGACAAAAAAAATAGCACACACCTGGGAGTACTTTTCGCCAGTGAACGCGCGGACAATGTAGTCTCCTGTCTGCAAAACGCTGAAGGGTGATTGTCATAATAAAATATCCGACCTGACTTACGTCTTGGGTATTACTGATGTATATCTGAGTAGATTCGAGACATTCAGTAGCAAACGTTAAATCCCCTGTGGCGGCAAGAGAGAAGGTCGAAGATCGCGAGAGCAAAAAATGGGATAGCGTGTCATGTTGGACTTGCTTGATTTGCATGACACGGTAGTGCTCTAGTGCCAGAGAAGGCGCGCCTGTGGAGCGGACTTCAATGACAGCGGCCCAATTCAGTGTGGCTGCTTTTCTCACCCAACAAGCGATATATTCGAATGAGCATGAGCCGGACCTGGAACGATTGCTTGCTCTTGGTCAAGGCAAACTCCAGAAGAGCGACGGCGTTGTACAGATAATTTTCTTCGCCGCTCATCTTCCACAAGCTAACGAAAACATTCCCGGCCAAAATGACGAGGTCATCTGCAGGTTGCAACTCCGTCATAGGAAGGTCGGCGCCTAATCTTAAACCCTCTAGATATTGTTGTTTGTAAAGGGTGACACGGTCGTTTTCTGCGCTCAAGATGAGGTCATCAGGTGAGAGATTATGCCGCAATAATTTATGGGAATTTATGAGCCGTCGGAGGTCGTTAGTGTTCGCCTATATTGCCTGTATTAGCGGCGTTCGTAGCTGGTCGCAATCAAGACTTGCAAAGGAAGGAGTCAACGATTGCAGGAAAGACGCCCAGGCGGAAGAGTCATCCCCTGTTAATGCCAGGTATGGTTTAGGTCTTCAAAGCAACATGCTTTATCGCCAATTTCTTTGAAATATTGTTTCATCAGTTCCACCATTCGATTGGGGTCTACAAAACCCAATGTCAGCACAGCAATACAGTCCGCTGGTCTCTCTACCATTTGATATGCCGTGAGTCCGGGCTCTCTTTTCGAGTTCTAGAAGAGCCAGGAGAGCAGACCGATCCTTATGACCATCTTGTACCGCCAGTTTGGTGAACAGCTCTTGCGTTTTTGCAGCGTGCAAGGAGCATTCTGCTTTTGGCGACGTGTCCACCTCCACTTGAGATGTGGTCACGTAGGAGAAGGTGGCATCGAGCACCGAGATAAATTCAAGCCAGTTGCGATCACTAAGATCATTTAGCAAGCGACCGAGAAACAATGAATCAGTGCTGACTTTTTTTCCGTTATTCGTTGCTCCGCCTTGATCCCTTCCTCTTTCAGCAGACCTCGGAGGCGCCAGATATCCCGGCGAATTTCATTACATGACAAACTTGCAGAGCAGATACTCTGGCCAATGTCACTCTCAAGGAGCGTTTGAGCTTCATCGAAGAGTTCTAGCTCACGCAGGATAGAGAGATGCAGGTGGAAGCGATCGGCATTGACATACGAGGGTGTTGGAGAGGAAGTTACCAGCCGGTGGGCGAGTTTATAGAGCAACTTTCGCATATTAGGCGCGGTCATGGGATCGTTTGCCTGGTAGCCAATAAACCGCGGGCAGCATAATCACGCAAGGAGAACGAACCTGAAGGATCGCGCTAATTACACTCCAGTAGATATACCGATCTTCCTGGAACTGCTTCTGCATACGCGTCGCGATCTGGAGTTGCCAGACTCAGTGTTAAGTAGGACATGCTGCATGGATCAATGCACCTGCTGTGCAGCCTTCCAGTTGAGAATGCGAACATTGGCAAGAAAGTTTGCGCTGCAAGATCCTCGTTGGTAGGCTGCTGCTTGTACGCCTCTTCAAACATTGTAACCATGTCGTTGTCTATTGCAGAGGCTCTTAGTATTCTCTGAGCACTGAGCACCGTGCTTTCCACGCACGTCGACCTAGGCCGCGGAGCACATGCATCATTGCGGTCAGTACCGCGTCGTTCGTGGGTTTCGCGGCGAGAACTTCGTCGCACAGAATCAAAGATTCCTCGACTTTTTGGGATCGGACGAAGGCAAGCGCCTTGAGAGCCTAAGAGCATATCAAGTTCATAGATACATGCAGGCGCGTGAGCGAACTACTGACCTTGATCAATTCATTTTTTGGATGTTTCTTGAGCAACTTGTTGCACGCTACAATTGCGGACTTGTTGGAGCCGGTGTCAAGGGCCTCTGGGTAATTGTAAACAGATGGAGGGTAAAGGGAAGAGATAGTGTTGACCGTATATCGGGCGGACCTGGCGCTCAGGCAAAGTTGACATGTCGGTTTTTGGTTAGTACTGGACACTACGAGAGTAGTTTGTTTCTCTGTGACACGATCACCTCCGATGGCACCCGTCTCTTGTCCCGGTGCGTCAGTTCCTGCTCAATTGATTCTCCTCTCATCTAGCCCAGTGCTCTCGACGCGTGCTTGGGCGTACTGTGAACAGCATTTGTCCTCTCACATCCTTTTGCTGACGTGTTAGTATTCAGAACTGGGGTTGGCGCGTACTACCTTCACGAAACACACCCACGATCAACCATTCCTGTAGAAGACCGACTTCCCGAGTTGTTCAAATGGAAATGGGCCAAGTATTGGGGCCAGCGGGATGAGCCCCCGCATGTCTCGTAGCTTGTTCGATTGTATCGAATGCAATTGTTTCACCGCCTTCTCGGAACAGACCACTCCCGGACGCGCCTCCTGAAAGGAGACTTCAACTATGACAGTCAGCCACCTCGCTCTGTATTCATATATCTGTCGGTGTCTATGAGACTATGCCACATCTTCACCCCTGCTTTTCTCCCTTTTTTGGTCTTCATATCTCTGCCCGTAGAAATATTTTTCATCTCCACAACAATGCCTATTATCTACGCCGACGCGGCGCTATTCGACATGGTGCGTCTAGAGATTATAGGCCTCCCGAACCTGTGGCTGACATCCCATGTCTAGGATGGCACTCTAACAGACTCTATTGCAGCGGTCGAGGCTGCTTGGGCCAAGGTTGCAGCGGACGTTGGACACGACCCTGTGCAAGTCATCGCCATGACCCACGGCAAGCGGGCAGTCGACAACCTTGCGATGTTCAAGCCTCATATCAAAGAACACGAGATGGACTCCGAAGTTGCAGCTTTCGAAAACACTATCATGTTCTATGCCGATGCGTACCACAAGCACGGACCTGGCTTCAGTCTGACCTTACCGGTAGAGCAAACATCGAGTCCGTCTTCTGGAGCTCTCACCCCTGCTCTCTTCTTTGGGTCTTCGTCCGGGTCATCAGCTACCTCATCCGGTCCTCCCTCTCGTCAGCCCTCGTCAACAGGCGAGTCTAATCGTCGTCCATCCTTTGTATCACGCCTCAGTCGAGTACTTCTGGCCACCGCTCTTCAGCTCGAGGAGAAAAGTGCATCCGACTTGATCTACGAGGAAGGAACCTTCAAGGAAATAAGCACGGCCCCGCTCGAAGACCAGCTCCAGGAATGGGAACTCGAGGCCGCCAGTGTGAATCGAAGCGTTAAGATCCTCCCCGGTGTCAAGCGCATGCTCTCATCAATTCCAAAAAATCGTTATGCTGTTGCTACATCTGGCGCTAAGACTTATGGTCAGTTCGCTGCCCACACCCTTCGTTTCGTTCATTGCTGACCCTTGTCTTCTCCCCGCGTAGCTTATGGATGCATGACTCGCGTCGGTATCATACCGCCAGAAGTCACAATAACCGCTGACGACAAACGCCTCAAGGCTGGGAAGCCCGCACCTGATCCTTTTCTTTTGGCTGCGGAATGTCTTGGATTTTCGGCTGTCAATTGTGTCGTATTCGAGGACAGTCCCTCCGGTATACGCGCAGGTGTTGCATCGGGAGCCACCGTAATTGCAGTGTGTACGAGCCACGAGCGCGCGAAGATCGAAGATTGCGGAGCACATTACATCGTTGAAGATATGGCTCAGGTCGAATGTAAGGTCATCGGGGAGGGACAACATGAGAAGCTTCAATTCACGATTTTGGATATGTAAACATTGCCATTGTAATACTTGCTTTGATACACTCGTTTTGGGGAAAGGAATTTTATTTCGTTTTTCTAATGGCTTCCGACAACGCAAGACAGAATCTCCGTGTAAACACTACGCAAGGGGCAGGTGACTTACTCACCCTGCTTCGTACCTCATGAGCGACGGGATGCGTATGCATTTTACGCGAGGGTTTGGAGGTATTGCACAATCGTATTCTGTACGATATGAAAGTCAGCACCACTCAAAGTAAATACTTATCAGGAAAGGTTACGTTCTCTCGGATCTCTACAGCCTTGATTCCGTTCTGTGGTAAATGAAGTACGCCCCTGCGGCACGGCTTCTACGTTTACAAACTGTTTGGAGTACATTCCAACCCCCTTGGCTAATTTTCCTATGCAGGGGCCATGACTAGCTCCTGGACCATAGACATCACCCCAGCAAAAACAGACCTCTCGTTTCCAGTCAGACCTGTACCATCATTGCCATCGGACTTGCGCAAAGCAATACCAACGATGACACTTTTCCGAGAAACCTCTAATGAACTATTAGAACCTGCTGTCCATACTATCGTAGCGATCTGCGCTGCATAAAGGGAGTGCAGAGTTTGAACATGCTGGGATGGCGCGTTTCCGAGTAACGACGTTAATTGGATGGCAGGCGGGGGTTCTGGAAGCGCTTCAAGGTTTGGTTGCGAGGGGTCTTGGATCGGAGGCACTAGAGGAGTCGTGTCGGGTATCGCAGCTTGTATCTAGTAAGAGTCAGACATGGAACAGGAGAAAGCAGGAAACGCACCAAGTTTCCCACTTTGCCGAGCTGCGTAACAAGTACTAGGATACGGTCTGCGAATGTCTGTATTACGAGTTCCGTGAGGTTCCCCTCCAATTCTCTAGAGAGCTGTCGGACCATGGCCAGTTGGCTAGGCGTGTTATGACGGACGTCAAACAAGCTTGAGGCTGAGAATGTGTAGACTCGAACCAGTCGTGATTCAGCGATTGATGATAATCGATCAATAGAGTAGCTGAATAACGTGATCGACTGTCAAACTTGGGAACTGGTTCGAGTCTAGAGAATGTGTGACACCGTTAGTGATCAACACCAACTCAATACTCAACACTGACAGACGCTCACCCAACGCTCACCTCATGATTTCCCCTGCCAAAGGCAAGGGAAAGGAGGAAATACAATGGTCCTCCGGCTGGTGGGAGTATCACGCTCTGCTTGAACAGACCCAACGGTACTTCAGCCAGTCTCATCAGCGTGCACCCACACCTTAAATCTTACTTGCAGACCTGTTGTGTGGTCTTCAACGTGTACAATCTTTTCTGCCCATCCAACCCAACCTCTAGTCACAGCCCGGCATTTCTCGTCTTCCAAGCAGTTCGTCCTTCAATCCCCAGGGCCCATCCTATCTTCTCCAGGCTCTTATGAGCCTCCTACCGTCATTTCGGTCTCACCGGGCGGTGATTGGCTGTTTGCCTATTTCCCCAGCGGCGAAGTCGACGGTGTGAGCTGCTTGTGGCAAAGGGGCGCACCTGTCGACGTCTGGGGTATCAAGGAATGGTGGACCCTGAATCGAGGTGCAGGGATCGTGACGGCGAATTGGCTAGGAGCTCCGCGAGAGGTATATTTTAAAATTAGCTGTGGCAGGATGTACTCATGCATATTCATAGTGGGCCGTGGATGACTCGGGGACATCTACCCGCCTTCCGCCCCGGGGTCCACGCACTCCGGTCTCGAATCCGACTCTCGTTCTCGTGACCGAGGCCCGCTGGATTACTGTGTGTTACCTGCGACATTACATTCCGTCCCTCAAAATGATCAGCTGTCCGCTCACCGAGCCTGGCTCTGTTGGAGAAATCAATCCTGGGCCTGTTGACGATAGGTCGAATCGGCCTGGAACCTCCAAAATATGCACTCGCGCTGCCATAGGGCTTGCATATAATGGTATGTGTTCAAGCATCTTTTCTACTGATCGAAATCCCCTCACGATGTCCGCAGAGGCTGCAATTATGGTCGCTACTCGGTCTCGCGTATTGCCCTCTTCTGCTAGAGCCTCCTCCGACAAAGATAGCTCTTTAAATCCCATGAACTTGGGCTTGACTCTCCCGCTAAACCTAGAAATACCGTCGGTGGAGACCAATATACCTATTGAGTGGGAGACATGGGGCGAGGACCCTTCCATTGAATTGTGTGAAGTACGACTCGAATTTGACGGGGCTTTTATGGGTGAGTATCAACTCTATGGCGCATGAACACTGGGTAACATAATCAGTGTTGTCCGCGAAACCTTTACCTCCTCTGCATCAACCTGGACTTGGGTTGACAAACCTCATTTTCATTTCCGCGCCACCTGCGCCATCGGAGGTCACTGAACCACCGTCATCCTCGCAAAAAATGGGAACTATGTACCTGGCCTCCAGCTACCTCGATTTTGGTGACTGTAAGTGTCTGGTCAAGTGCACACCTCGTCCTTTGATAAAGTCCATCAAGATACGTCCACACCGACGTCGGAATTGGTTCTGCACTCTTTCACGCGTGTCGTCGAGCCTAATCCGAGTGGCGGCCATGAAAGCGGTCCCTGGGTAATCGTGTTCTGCTTTATTCTTTCTCCGATTCTCTTCTGAATGGATCCAGATATGCCGTCATGAGGCTACGCGTTCGTTTACCGAATCGGTATTGACTTTCGCGATACCGAGTGCATCCGCCAAAACTGAAAGCACCTTCGGTTTATTTGCTGGGATTCTTGAATCATCTGGACCTCTTTCACGTGATAAATCCAAAGCCAAAGAAATCGCTATTGGTGTCACGAGAGTGTTCAAACTGTTTGTCTTCAGTATATGTATATTTCTTACAACCTCATGTTTTTTGCACAGACCTGACCTGAGCGACCATGAACGTTGGGAACCTGCACCTATAATGTCTCCGATTGACAGGGCTGGAAGAGAGTGTAAGCGTTTTGGTTCATTGATGTGCCAGATAGCATTAATTTATATATAGTACCTCTCAACGCGGCGCTATCATTCAATGACAGTGTACTTTGTACCACGTCTTCCTCCCTCGGGCCATCGCGGATGTCCTTAAACATGCTACCAAAATTGTTGAAAACTTCTTTTCCTCCAGGTTTCTCATATAACTTTGCCTTTTTATTTATACTGAATAGTTCGTCTAGGACCGTCTATTGTTCCGCCCACGGCTGTTGCGCTCGCTTCTACCCTCCTCTCTGGGACAACTCCTACTGATCTCATTCATATTCTTTCGTTTCCGTCTGTACCCTTGGATGAAGTGACTGGGTCCCTTTTCCGTGCAATGATTATAGCAGAAAAGTACCCAGATAAGGGTGCCATGATACGGAGGACATTGGGTCTTGTTCTCGAAACCTTCAGGTACAGTCAATTTCCTCACCCAGGTGCCTCCTCGCTCATGTAAGCAGAATGAGAGCGCGTAAAGTGGATTCGGAGACTGAACGGGAGATCCTGGAAGCCCGGTGGAAAACTGCTCTTGACATATGCTCACTTGTCTCTTGCAACGCCGCGTTCGAAGACTGTAGGGACGGCGACTCGTTTGACCTTGGTCAGTATATCTCTCTTGACTGAAAACATGCCTTGTCACTCACTGATTTTACAGATGCTGTTTGGCACCTTGTTGGTCTTTCTGCTTGGGTCGTGGGCTTTGTAGAAAAGCTTTTGAAGGAGTGCGTCCTGGCCTCTGACCTAACTGCCCCAGGCGATCGCGGTGACGATCTCTTTGGTTCCGGACCTTGTGCGTGCCCGCCGTTTCTCAGTTGTAGTGCGGATCTCAGACCCATTCCAGCTTCTCCTGTTCTAGAGAAGATCCAGCCATCGATACTACTTCATCTCGCTCATCCATACGCTTTAAAAAGCCTTCATGCAGCATTGAGCTACGTTACGCAATTCCGGAATAAAATTGGGTCCTTATCACCGAGCGAGGAGAACTCCCAGATCGCAAAGAACATTTTAGTCGACTTAATCGATTGCTCTGGCGTTGATCTCAACGCATTAGAACCACTTCTTGTTGATATCCTTGCAGACGCGAGCTTATTCAGTGGTAAATAATACCTCCAATGGTCATTCCTGTCTCATTTTCTCATGTTCTACAGTGGAAGAAACGCGAAGGAGTTTGGCACTCTGTCAGCCCACCAGCGCAATGCGACCGCACCTGAAGAATGCCATCGACAAGTTGGCATACGAGCCTATCGTTGACAAACCTCGCCTGTTCATCAAACCCTCCGAGCTCATGGATGGTGTCTCGCGTCAATTCGAAGGCCGGAAAGAGAAAGACAAGGATGTTATATCAAAGGGAACCCTCAGTGGACGTACAAGGGGAGTAGTTTGCCTCCGGTGTGGTGGTAAATCCGCAATTGGAGGCGGTGTTAGTGTGGCTGGACATACCTCCCCAAGATGGCTCGCTTGGGAGAGAATGTGGAATAGGAGCTGTATCTGTGGTGGCGCCTGGGCCATGAACCAGTAACAGATTCATCGACTACTTTTATGTAGGTGTCTAAAGTTTGGATTCTAACCCTTGTGTGCCTCCAAGATACATATGTGTGGCTTGCTGTATCTCCGCTACCCACTCCCGAACCAAGTCTTCAGAAAACACATTTTTGTCCCAATACACGATAAAGTGTAGCTGCTGACCAGAAGTCCTCGCTCCAAGATACAATTCCCCTGTTCGACAATGAAGAAGCGATTCAGATGTTCGAAGATAGAGGAGAGGGCGAGCTGAAGCTCCCGTCTTATGAATGGGATATTCACGAGGGACTAGGCCATCCGCCTGCAAACATCGAAAACAATTATCTCCGTGTCCTGGCAAACCAAAAGCTGGCTTACATTCCCGAAACTAGACCCTCCATGACCCATGACGCTACCGTATCCGATTTGTTCGATGGCGGAAACGCTGTGCTTATTTACCTCCGCCTGCTCAACGTATGCCTCAGGATTATTTTCCCATTTGGCCGCCACATCCTTTTGTATATCAACTTTGCCAGTCAAGCGAGCGGCGCCAGTTTCGAAGAATAACGGGCGGTGTAAGAATCGTGATGCATGGTCTTTCACTATGTTGCACCGCATGAAAAAGCGTTTAGGGGACATCAGTGCACTAAGCTCAGGAAGGTCGTCTCCAGGTGCGAGATGCGAGGGGCCCAATGGAATGAAGGGAAGAGTGTAAAAAAAAAAGCCGATAGAGAGGCATAAATTCCTTTGACCTCCGCCTAGGAACCAATCCTTGTCAAGAAAGGGCCTCAGATTTATCGGACCTGCGGTGTGGTAAGGTTGTTTCTTCCTGAATTCCCATTCCTCGGGAATGATATCGCCCCGAACGTATCGTCGGCAAAGAACTCGAGCAAGCCCTGCCTGTGCCAGCACGGGATAAGCGTTGCCGAACGTTATGCTATGTTTGCGGCAATTTTGTATGAACGATAGGGAATCCTCGGGTGAGAAGCTTGTTGTGAAGAAACCTAAGGAAGGAACAGTCAGCAGACTTGAACTTTGGACAGACTGACCACGCGCCTGATCGTGCTGGGAGTCGAGTTGCGACAGGTCCAAAGCGTCGGGGCAGCGTATGTCCTCCCTGGGGAATTTAGACCAAGATGTAGATCCGCTAAAAATGAATGGCGTTCCTTACAATTCTCTTAGCGTCTCGTATTTTGGATATGATGTGGCCTGCCGCCCGCCGCCATCTTTGGCTGGCTACACTCATCTTGAAACTGGGTACCAAGGCTTCTGCCGCAATGGCTAATGACAGTCGCGCCTCGAGATCCGGAGTGGAGCTCCTCTTGTCGGGTGACGAGATGATATCAAGAAATCCCTTCAACACCGTAGAATTCCCTACGCCATCAGTAATGAGGTGTGCAGCGTGAAACAGCACATGGAAGGTCGATTCAGCGTCGGTCCGGGATAGAATGATAATCCGACACAGTAAATCATCGGAGAGTGTGCGTGCACCATTAATTAGGGCGGCGGCGGCTGCCCGCGCTTCCTCGTCAGAGGAGACGCAGGATAACGATATTTCGTCCGGAACATGTGTTTTCAGACGCTCCTCCGCAACTATAAAATGGGGGACCGAATCTTCCACCCGGATCGTGGCGCCGAGAAGAGGGAATTGGGCCTTGAGGGATCGCCAGGTCCTCGCTACGTTATCCTCCGCAAAACGAATGACACCATCTGGTACCTCAACGACAGCATGGTTCACCATGTCTGCAGTGCCATTTATACGGCTGTCGTAGTAGAAACCGAGCTCGTTAATGCCCAAAGAGCGACGATACACACGCCGCGGATATCGATTAATGCAAGTCCAGGAATCCATAAATAGAGAGAGATAGATGCTGAGGATATCGAGAGGAAGCGATGGCTGTGGCAGCCCGCCTTGACTCCAAGGTTTTCTATGTCAAGCTTTGGTCAAGATCGACAGAGACTGAGCCTAGATGATCTTGCCGGCCCGCCAGCGGCACCGCCACGCATGTGCTCGCGTTATTCTCAGCGCGTACCCGAAAAAGAAACAGTCACACGCAAGTTGTACGGCAGCAGAGGGCACCCATTCAATTCACACATCGGTCGAAATGCCCAAGGTCATAAACTCCAATCTGCCTCTGTCTGCGCTCTTCGGGGTCATCAAGCCCTCTGGTCAGTTGGACGGACCGGAAAGTTACATCAAGTTGGCTCACAACACGCAGGGCCAACCTCCATGTCGGTGATCAACGACGTGAAACTGCTTGTTGCACGCTCCAGACTATTTGTGGAAGCTGATAAGCTTGAGAAAGCCAAAGGGAAGAAAATGAACACCCGAAGCAAGGGAGGCATCAAGATTGGACAAGGCGGCACTCTTGATCCTCTGGCTGACGGTGTTCTGGGTGAATATGCTCCATATTTTGGCCAGGCATGACTCTGACGGTGTATAAGTTGTCGGTGTGGGGAAAGGCACCAAAAAACTGTCTGAATTTTTAGATTGTACCAAAGTACTTTATGTACTCTACTATGCTGCTGCAACTCTAACGCAAGACGCGCTAGGAATACCGCACGACCTGTTTACTTGGGTGCGAAACTGATACGTATGACAGCGAGGGTGCCCGAGTTCGGCTTGCACCGTGGCGCCATGTAACTCAAGAAGCAGTGAGAGTGTGCTGGAAAAATTCCGGGGAGAAATTCAACAGACCCCTCCAATGTGCGCTGAGCTTGATCGCATCTTCTTTCACAATTCAGACGTTTTGCTTGCAGATTTTCTGCATTAAAAATGGACGGCAAGCCCTGTATGAGTACGCACGCGAAGGCATCCCGCTCCCCCGGCCGATTGAAGCACGGAAAGTGACGGTACACTCCTTGGAACTGATAGAATGGAAAGGTCAACATGACTTTCGCTGGCCGGCGCAGACGTTTTCGGACAAAGAAAAGAAGGCTATGGAGACGGCATTACATGGCGCAGGAGAGGACGTCAAGCTGGAGGACGCGGGCGAGACACCGTTGCCCAACGAAGCGCCCACGGCGTTTGTACTGCAAATGAGGGTCTCTGGCGGGACGTATGTGCGTTCCATTGTGCACGACCTGGCTCATGAACTGGGTTCTGCTGGGCACGTCGTGACTCTGTGTCGATCCCGGCAAGGACGGTTTACACTTGAAGCGACGGAGAACGGTGACAGGGCCTGCGTGCCATGGGATGTATTCGAGAAAGCGGCGGCCGACTTGGGTGACGCTGACGAGGATGGCTGGCATACCTGGGAAAGGGAAGTGCTCGACCGCCTGGAAGTAGTCGATTAATCGCCAGCTGCTCCCCCGCATTGCCATTGCCTGCGCGCTTGCTTGCTGCTTCGTCGACCAAGATCAACATTTGGATGGTTCCTCCGACGGATACTCCGAGTCTTGGCCCGATGGAAATACGCGGTGATATCTTGATTTTGTACTTGCGGTCCGCCTGGCTTGAGTTCTTGTACCAGTACTGTACATGGTGAATAACGACAAGTCAATATTTGGCGGACGCGACGGCAACGCGACGGTCCGTATGAGGACTCGGCATGGAGCTGCCGCATTAACGGCCCATCTCGATTCCGAGTGTCGACGGTCCGGTGACGCCCGCCAGGAACGGTCTCGGGCCGTTGAGCCCGGTCCGAACGATCCCAGCGTTGGGATATATAAACGCGAGCTGAACATGAGCGACCTCATCTCCATCTGCCACAATGGCCGCCAGCGGTGTCAACGGTGTCCATGCTTCTGTCCCCCGCCCTCTGAAAGCAGGCATCTTTGCACCCATCCCCACCTTTTTCCTCCCCGACTCCGAGGACCTGGGTACTTGCTCTTTCTCCTGCACCTTGCCCTCCCTAACATCCACTAGACATCCCTTCCTTCAAGGCCCATGTTGTCAGAGTCGCAACCGCCGGCGTGGGCCCCCTGATTGCTGGCTCTATGGGAGAGGCTATTCACCTCTCGCACGCGGAGCGTCTCGTTCTCATACGCTCTGCCCGTAAAGCCCTCGATGCCGCGGGTCTCTCTCATGTTCCGACAATAGTTGGCACTGGCGCCGCAAGGTTGTCGTATACACGCCGTACCCACTCTGCGTCCTAATGCATTACATCTGTTCAGCACCAGGGAAACCACGAGCTCACTGCCGCAGCCGCTGCGGCTGGTGCTGACTATTCCATCGTCATCACTGGTGGATATTTCGCCGGTGTTCTTGCGGGCAACCCGGGGGCACTCAAGGCGTTTTTCACGGAGGTGGCAGAGAAGAGCCCTATCCCGGTGATAATATACAACTGTAGATATTCTCTCCTCCATATCCCCATCCTTTCTGACATGCTCAGATCCGGGTGCTAGCGGCGGAATCGACCTTGACTCCGATCTTATCACAGAGTTGGCCATGGAATGCCCCAACATCTGTGGTGTCAAGTTAACGCAAGTATTATTCATCTGCTCACAAAATTTATTTCTGACACACTGCTGACCACACCAGTTGCGGCAATGTCGGAAAGCTCACCAGAATCGCCGACGCAGTGTCCGGCGCGGCATTTACATCGACGTATCCTCGCAAGAACCCATTAGCGCCATTCTTGGTTTTGGGCGGTTTTATCGACTTCCTCACACCGTCGGCGTTTGCTAACGGACACGGAGCTATTACTGGTCTGGGAAATGTAGCTCCAGTGAGTGAACTCAATTGGTTCATCGGATATCTCTGATTTTTCTGGACCTTATTAAGTACGCCATCAAGAAGCTCTTCGAGCTGTCCGATGCATCACGCTCCGACCTCTCCCAACTTCCCGAGGCCCAACGTCTCCAGGGGATCATCGCTCGTGCGGACTACACCATCGCCAAGACCTCCATTGTGGGTACAAAGTACCTCCTTGAGAAGCTTTATGGCTACGGCGGGACAACGCGAAAGCCCCTCCCTCCCATTACTCCTGCTGCTGCACACGCGTTGTGGGAGCACCCCCACACCCAAGCTCTTGTCGCACTCGAGCGTCAACTAAGCGGGAAGACAGGGGCTCCGTGAAGTAGACGATAGAGATTATATCCAAAGCGTACATATCACCCTGTCGGATCGTAGTCTTTGCATCTTGTTGTATAATCTGCTCTTATGTTGATGAAATTGCATGTCTGAGTAATTTGGCAACCTGAAGGAAGGAAGCCTTGGGAAGGAGATGTGATTGGGCGCAACTACTAGGTAGGTAGGTAAGTATTCCGACGCGGTCCCATTAAGAAACAGTCAAGTTCCGTATCACACACATTGCGTCCGATGCGTGCTACAGGCACTATCTGCCTTCAACCACTTGATCACCTGAGTAACCTCCGTGAAGATCCCCAGGGTGGCACGGTATCCAGCATCAAGCACGAAAGAGTCCCATATATGTCTGATTCAGCACGTCAGGTGCATGTCAATACTCATCTTTGAGTCGCCTTGTTCATCCCTGTCGAGTTGCCTGTGTGGATTCAGGAGGCCGCTCAGCTGCCACTCCCAGATTGCCGAGGGGTAGCAAGGCCTAACAGTGTCCGTTTTTGATAGGGAAGTATGTAGCATCATGTCCAGTGGGCAGTAATGGATGAGACGAGACAATGATACTATGGGCTCAAGCAAGTGGAAGTAAGGAACATATGGTTGTCGCACGGGCAGGCCGTCGGGTTCCGATGCTGCCGCAGCATAATGGCTCTTTGAGACGGTATTATGAGCCAGTCGATGCGCCATTGGCCCGGAGCTTAAAGGGTTCGGCCATTGCACCATGTTTCTAAGGTCCTTCAAACATTTTAGAATAGTGGTAACAAGTAAATTTGAACGTTTGATTTGTACATCAAGGCCCGTCGACGCCGATTCGAGTAGGTGTGTTCGAGTGCGCGGAGATAGCCTGTAGGGACGTGTCGCCCGCCTGAACGCCGATTAAGGATGGCATCCATAGCCAGTCAAAGTTCAAACTCCAGAGGTCGGAATCCTGTCAGTGATACCTCGACAGCGAACAGTTTCATCGGCAGGTCAGTGGAGGTGTATATCAGGTCCATGAAAGTAACATGGAGTCTTGCCCCGACTCGTGACTCGAGCACCAGCGTACTCGATTTGGGCGCGTCTCAGACGTTGTGTGATGCCCGGAGCCCCGAGACCTGATTGGGCGGCGACACGTACAACCGCAAGGACGTCAAGTTCCACCCCGCGCATGTATCTTTTGGCTCCCTGTGTTTGCTGGGTTCTGTCCTTGTTCCGCCCATGGCCTAATCGCGGCGCTCACGCCCAATTGTTCAAGCAATTCCAAATGGGAGCACCTGCCAGTGTACAATGGGGTTTCTTCAACGTTGCGCGCCGCTGCACTTGTCCTTGAGTCTGAAGCTCTAAAGTCTCGGCCTCCAAGTTAGACACGCCAGTTCAGGCGGGGTCTACAGGGCTCTCGACGGTGACGATGTGGGATACAGGGGCAGCGAGTCGTCGACTAATAAGCTGATCGTTCGGTCTCCGCTTCAGCGTGCAAGCTCGAAACGTCGCTGCCCAGGTGCCACCCGGTAGTGATAACAAGTCTCAGCCTCTTACATTGGACACCGTACTTCCTACTGGTGTCCACTGGGCATTTTGACAGTGTAAGACATAGGGGTCAACGACGACGAGTATGTCCGGCGCTCTCGTGGCGGTTTCCAGGCAGATTGAGCTAGATTGAGTTGCAGAGTAGTTTGTTCTCTGGGCATTAGACCGATATCTGAACGGGCCCGATTTTCGATGATGGTGGTAGGAAAAAGGTGGTGGTTCGCCTAATTGGGCAACCTGTAAGTGGCCCAGGCCAAGTCAGGGAGTATGGCCGCCAAACTGCGGCCATTTGGCCGCAGTGACTGTTGCGGTTTGATCAACAACGAAGTACACCACTGCGACTCGACGATACGACGTCGTACGAGTCCGAATGACTCACTGGCCCCGACATCATACATATATGCCGGGAAGATGCAAGTAAGTAAAATTACACTTCTCCTTCTCTTCCCCTGACGAAGGTCTGATATCCAACAGAACTGCTGGACCCGAGTGACCCGACCCGTGCTATGCCGTCTCGCGTTGTCACTGTGATACTCAACTATAATCAGAGCAAACGGTTCGCTATACTGCTTGTGGTCCCCTCCGTCCAGCCTGATCACGAAACAATTCTTCGCGAAGCGCGAAATAAATTCCGAGCGAAGCTTTCGTCGGTGTTTCTTGCGGGCGGTGTGACACTCGTCGAAGGCGAAGATCTACCGGAACTAGTGTCAGAGGTTTGGGTAGGCAAGGGTGAGCCTTATTGCGGCCGTCCACCTGGCGCCGACACCATTAGGTCCTCTGTTGCGGAGCTACATCTCATCAGGTGAGTGTCCGTGATTGTCATGTGGAGTGGGAGGATAATCATGAGTGTTGCCAGTGGCAAGAGCCATATTGACGACAAGGCCATCGAGCAGCTCAAGTCTGTGGGCCGTCTGAACGGTTAACAATCTTCTCATCGTCTCGTACTTCTTGGGGTCTTACATTCGGTATGTATTTTAGGTGTGGTCCTGACTGTCGGATTGCCCGACCTCCACCCTGGTTCTCGGTTTCCCATAGGTTCGCTTTTCTTCGAGAACTTTTCGCTTATTCTGAGCGCAAGCTAAAGGTTGTGCGATTGCCGCAGAGGGCATATACCCTGCTCTCATTGGTTCAGATGTAGGATGCGGCATCGCGCTGTATGAGCTGTCTGCACGGCCGAAAGCGACTCTAAACCCAAACAAGCTTGCTTCTGCGCTTCGCGGCTTGGATGACCCGTGGGCAGGCTCTGTCTCTACCTGGCTTTCAAATTATGGTATCGAGCGCTCTTCGTCTTTCGATGTCGGAAGCTTGGGGACCGTCGGCGCAGGCAATCATTTCGCGGAACTGTGCTCCGTGGAAAAGATTGTTGATGATGCTGCTGCCGCCCAGTTGGGTGTCCAAGTGGATGGACTATATCTACTAGGTGCATTTTTGATGTTACGAACGGCTTACTCAACAGGTCTAACACGATTCACAGTACACACTGGATCCCGTGGCTTAGGTGCATCTATTTTGGCCGCCGAAACTGCGAGCGAATCAAATCCATATATTGCGCCTGACTCACCTCATCTGTCCGAATATCTTGTTCAACATGATTACGCTGTTCGCTGGGCCGTGGCGAATCGGGACCTTTTTGCTCATAGGATCCAGCAATGCTCATCCCCCCGTCGTTGGATGATGCTGGTTCATCCGCGCCGCAGCGATTGGACCTCAGAAAGATCATCGACGTGACGCATAATTCAGTCACGAAGCATGCACTGAACGTGGGCGGTAGCACGCAGGAATTATGGGTTCACAGAAAAGGGGCTGCGCCAGCTGATCAAGGAGTCGCACCTTGTCCAGGGAGTCGCGGTGATTTCTCGTGGTTGCTCCAACCCACAGGAGATGGTCAATATAATGGTCAGTTCCCCATTCCCGATCCGCGACCGTTGAACATTGACATTCTACAGCCCAGTCGCTTGCGCATGGCGCCGGTCGACGCTTCGGCCGCAATGTCCTCCGCACAGGGACGAAAATCAACAAGGCGAACCTGACGACGACAGATCTGGGCTCTGTCGTGGTATGCGAGGACCCCGACCTGCTCATTGAGGAACAGCCCGAAGCGTATAAGGATGTGGCTTGTGTGGTCGATGACATGGAAGAAGGAGGGTTTTGCAAGGGCGTTGTCGTACTGAGGCCAATTGTAACTTACAAAGTGCGAAAGGAGCGATGACTTCGAGTAAGTAGCATTAAATATTACACAAGCAAGCTGTGTCCCGGCCATCAGCACATTCACCCCACAGTGCGGGGAAATTGCCGGACCGGTGCACCGGCGGAGTTTTGCCGCCAGGTTGTCAAACCGTTTAGCGATATCGAACCTGATCCTGCCAGCTACCTCGTCGCACTATCATGGCTTGCGGGCCAGCTCTCAGACAAGCCCGCTCAGCGCTTTCTCTCGCTTTGCGAAGGCAAAGGCGAGGTAACTGTTCAATGCTTGGTTGACTCATAGAACTGACAACCTTCACTGTGCCAGAGCATCGTTGCTTGAATACCTCTGCTGGCACTCCGTATTCATCTCTGACCGTTGGCGCTCCCCGGGAAATCTATCCGAATGAACGACGCGTCGCGCTCACGCCCCAGAACGCGGCCATCCTGCGAAAGAAAGGATTCGGGAGAGTCCTGGTAGAGAAGAATGCGGGTGCTCATGCCCAATTTCTCGACGAACAATACACGGCGGTCGGCGCCATTATCGCTTCCCGTGAAGAGGTTTTTGAAGCAGCGGATATTCTTTTGAAAGTTCGGCCTCCCCTGGAGGGACAGGAATCACAGCAGATCAAGCAAGGAAGCACGTTGATATCTTTTCTTTATCCTGTGCAGAACAAGCAGATTGTGGATACCCTTGCATCGCGCAAAGTAAACGCGTTCGCTATGGATTTGATTCCACGAATCTCTCGCGCCCAAGTATTTGACGCGTTAAGGTCCAAATTAATCTAAACTGAATCGATGAGTTTTTGACGCGAGTCTCTTAGCTCCATGGCCAACATAGCGGGATATAAAGCCGTATTAGAGGCCTCGACCAACTTTGGGCGGTTTATGACCGGTCAGACGACTGCTGCTGGAAAGGTAAAGAGCGTTCACACATTGCACAGATCATCACTTGGGCTAAATTCACCGTCTTACAGATACCGCCCGCAAAGGTTCTCGTCATAGGTGCCGGCGTGGCCGGACTGAGCGCAATAGTTACTGTACGAGCCGTCAATATCCGCCGTTGTGTCTTCTTCAATATCACCCTCTTAGGCAAGGCGGCTGGGAGCGATTGTTCGAGGTTTCGACACTCGTTCAGCAGCTCGGGAACAAGTCCAATCACTAGGCGCCGAATTCGTTGAAGTTGACATCGAGGAAGAGGGTGGTGGCGGTGGCGGATATGCAAAGGTACCATTCAGCACACTGTCATCATTTTTTTTGACGGAGTAAAACTGACACTGGGACAAGGTCATGTCCAAGGAATTCATCGCTGCGGAAATGGTTTGTGCTTTCAAGCATCATCTTGGGCAAACAATCGACGTCCATCCTCACTAGGCTCTTTTCATGGAACAAGCCAAAGATGTGGATATAATCATCACGACAGTTCGTTTGCTCGACCCATTTATCAGATGCAGCTAGTGGCTAATGTGATCCAGGCTCTTATTCCAGGAAAACCTGCACCCAAATTGATCACTAACGAAATGGTGGCTGCTATGAAGCAAGGATCCGTCATCGTTGACCTGGCAGCGGAGGCCGGTGGAAATTGCGAGGCCACGCGACCGGGGGAACTCTACGTCCACAACGGTGTCACGATCATCGGTACCCTTTCACGTAGTATATCAGTAGCGCTTACCTGACGTATTTGCAGGTTATACTGATCTGCCTTCTAGACTTCCAACGCAATCCTCAACGCTATACTCTAACAATGTCACTAAATTCCTTTTATCGCTCGGGGGAGACGGCAAATTCGTGGTTGATTTAGAAGACGAGGTAGTACGGGGATCCATAGTTGTCCATGAAGGCAACATTTTGCCTCGCGTGGTACCACCTTCAGTTGTACCCCCGTCAATACCGGCCACTCCCACCAAGGCCGAAACTGCAGAGTCAGTTGCCATCACTCCATGGAAAAAAGTTTCTCGGGAGGTTGCGACTGTCACTGCGGGAATGGGCGGAGTGGTCGCCCTCGGCAAAGCCACCGGAACAGCTTTTATGGACAATTTCTTCACTTTTGGGCTGGCCGCACTTGTAGGTTACCGGTGAGAAACTTCTCTTTATAGTTCGACATCCAGAAGGATCAACTTCATTTGCTTTTAGGGTCGTGTGGCAGGTCGCACCTGCTTTGCACTCACCTTTGATGGTTAGAAAATTCAACCGCTCTCTGCGACGCATTGATTTGTGTTCATATGGTCTGGCAGAGTGTGACTAATGCAATTTCTGGGATGGTTGGCGTTGGTGGCTTATTTGTGATGGGTCAGTATGAATGCACAAAGTCGATGGGCTTATCAGCTGACTGCTTGGGCAGGCGGTGGTTATTTGCCGGGGACCATTCCTCAAGCGCTGGGAGCGCTGTCTGTGTTGCTTGCCAGTGTTAACGTTGCGGGAGGTGATGCCTCCATTTTGGAAACCGATGCACTTACTTACATCACGCAGGCTTCATCATAACCAAGGTGAATTTTTCTGTCGGGCCAATGCATTGACTAAGTATTGACTTCTGTCCCAGCGAATGCTCGACATGTTTAAACGCAGCACTGACCCACCCGAATATTCGTGGTTGTACGGTGTTCCTGCTGTTGTAGGCTCCACTCTCAACTGCTCCTGTACACAATCTTTATCAACCTTCAGGTCTTCACCGGGGGCTTTTTGGCTGCCGCCAGCACAGGTAAATTTCGTCGAGTGGATTTAGATTCAAACTCATTAGCAAGTCCGAAGGGATGGCCGGCCTCGTTCAGGCAGGTTATCTTGCGAGTAGTGTCCTCTGCATAGGTCATTACTTTCCTTGGCGCCATGTAATCCACAAATTCACCCCAATATTCCGATTTTAGGCTCTCTTTCTGGTCTCGGCTCTCAAGCAACTGCGCGTCAAGGTGATTTAAGAACGAAGCTGTTCACGAAAAGCCATCTAAATGTTCAACCAGGAAATTCCCTGGGGATGCTTGGTGTCGGAGCTGGCATCTTGGCTTCCCTGGCTGCAGTCGGATTCCCACCTGCTGTTCTGGCTCAGTTTGCAGGTGTAGCCGGTATCGGAGGCATAATAGGTACAATCGTGGGCAGGTGTGTTTCTGACCGAGTTGTATGACACTATCAACCTAACTTAACAAAAGGCGAGTGACGGCCACAGAACTGCCTCAAATGGTACGGACAAACCCCTCGAGTTCGATGTCAATTTTGACGTTGTTTAGGTTGCTATGCTTCACAGTGTAGTCGGACTGGCTGCTGTCATGACGTCTATCGGCAGTATCCTTTCCGATCCATCTCACGCTTCCATGCTACACCTCGTCACTGGATATGTACGAATCCAGTCCCCACACAGTGTATCACTGCTCATGCATGGCCATATCTAGTTGGGGGTCGTAATTGGAGGTATCACGTTTACGGGCTCCATCGTGGCTTTCCTCAAACTCGCTGGTCGCATGTCGTCCAAACCACTTGTGCTTCCCGGTAAACATTTGGTCAACAGCACACTACTAGGGCTGAATGGTCTGACTATGGTGTTGTCGTTTGTGCTTCATGTGCCACTTGTTGCTTCTGACCCTTGGCCTAGGCCGGTTTCTTGTCCATGGCTCCTTCCGCTCCTATCGTGGCGGCAGCATTCCTTACTACCAGTGCTGCGTTGAGTTTCATCAAGGGCTTCACAACAACGGCGGCGATTGGAGGCGCTGACATGCGTAAGCACCTGCTCATCCTAACATGTCATTGGACTCACCGTGCAATACTGTAGCTGTTGTAATCACCGTCTTGAACGCTTACTCGTCAGTTTTGTGATCCACCCGCATGATTTAACGTTGACACTCCTACAGCGGATTTGCTCTTGTGGCCGAAGGTGGGTCAAACGAAGGTACCCGAAGTTCAAGTTCAATGACCTCTCAGATAGGTTTCATGCTCGACAATCCACTGCTAACCACGGTTGGTTCTTTGATTGGAGTCAGCGGGTCTATCCTTTCGTACATCATGGTTTGTACGCCTTGCCTCTAAGGGACTTCGAGTTGATCGCAGGATAGTGTGTTGCCATGAACCGATCCCTTCCAAACGTTCTATTCGGCGGGGCCACCGCAGTTCCCCAGGAAACTCGCGAAATGGAAGGCACGATAACTCAAGCCTCTACGGATGACGCCGTGGATGCACTGGTCAATGCGGACAGTGTGATACTTGTCGTAGGGTATGGTATGGCCGTTGCTAAAGCACAATATGCAATCTCGGATATTTGCGCGATGCTTCGAGCGAAGGGAATCACTGTCCGCTTTGCAATCCATCCCGTCGCCGGAGTGAGTGCACTTTATTACAGTAAATTCCATTTCCTAATGCCTGATCATCGGTAGCGCATGCCAGGTGAATTTAACCTCCTGCCCCCTCTCTCATGCCTGAATAAACCCTTTCCCCAAAACAGGCCAGGTAGGATCATCATCTTGTGTTGTGCTTGGCTCTTCGTTGATTCATTTACTCAAGTGCAACGTCCTCCTAGCAGAGGCTTCTGTGCCCTATGATATTGTTCTGTGAGGACATTACTCCTTGGACGAAAACACAACATTTCTCATCCCCAGTGCAGGGAAATGGATGAAATCAACGACGATTTCAAAGACACTGATCTCACTCTCGTGATCGGGGCCAATGACACCGTCAACCCCATTTCGCTCGAAAAGGGATCGGCTATAGCAGTACGCAGCTCCTTTCTAACACTGCTACAAACTGTGTGACACAACTTTAGGGAATGCCGGTGTTGCATGCATGGAAGAGCAAGCAAGTCATCGTAATGAAGAGAGGAATGTCGAGTGGATACGGTAACGCTTTTCGTCAGCTAGGAACTCATTCGCCGTACTGACGCGCCGGTCGCAATGAAGCGGATGTTCCAAATCCTATGTTCTTCATGCCCAACACAAAGATGTTGTTTGGGGACGCGAAGGATACTTGCGATGGTTAGTGGATTTGATTATTTCGCTTTATATTTCTCAACCTCGAAACCTACAGCTATAAAGCGCGGATTGGAGACCAGAACATAATCTATGTAGGCTTTCCAGGAATATTTGTATCTATGTACACGATCTTGCCGCGTAGTCTACACCACGTGATCTTGGTGCTTTGTGTGTGTTGTTGAATCCACGCTGTTGAACTGTTCTGTGTTCTTCAGCTCCTCAAGAAACGATACTGAGAGGTTCAATGTTCAACGTTGACAACACGATGCTCGGCGCCCAGTATTCAGTAAGGTCCAGTGTACTCAAGCATAGGTTCTAACCCCCGATTATTAATAATTCATTAGCCTTTTGAGTACGAGAATGTTGCAAAATCTACGAATATGTATTGTTATCGTGCGAACAAAACCGAGTCCTTAGTGTCGTCGGGTGGTAACGGCTTGGCAAGGGAATTCAAGGACAGAGCTGACGAAGATCGAGAGCTTGAACTGGATGCGCTCAGTGAGTTGTATGGCGCAACTGCTGGTGAACGCATCGAAGCGCCACCCCTCCATTTCTCTGGCCAACCTAAAGCCCATGAGATTGAGTCGGAGCGCTTTGGCTGGTGATTATATAGCCACGTAGCGACCAGTACGATGAAAGAGCCGATGACGAATGTGAAAGTGATGCGGAAGTCGAAGAGAGCAACGGAAGCAAGGAAGGAGATGACGATGCTCAAGCTGGTTGCAAACCCTTTCAGTATATTGTCCGAATACTTGATGACCAGGGCGGTGAGCAGGCCGCCGAACACCTGCACAGACACCGTAGCCCATGCCCACCCTCCGAAATCGTGGAAAAGCGTGGATGTCCACCCTTCTTGTGGAGCCGCCGTATGCAAGTAGAACAC
Source organism: Mycena sp. CBHHK59/15 (assembly GCA_029204085.1). Classification (NCBI taxonomy): domain Eukaryota; kingdom Fungi; phylum Basidiomycota; class Agaricomycetes; order Agaricales; family Mycenaceae; genus Mycena; species Mycena sp. CBHHK59/15. Next base: position 63,057 of record JARGXW010000506.1, read on the forward strand.
GGGTGCGAGTGCCGGAAGGAGAGAGAACAGTGAGAGTTGCACGTTCCGGACCCACAAGTCGGTCTGAGAGTTCTTCAACACCATCTCGAAATACACACCAGCGAGCCCGGACGTCAAGCATGCCGTGGCGACTGCAATGAATCCCTTCATCGCGTTCATTATATGTGTGTCCTCCAGCAACACACCATCCTCCACCACCCGAACTGCCCCGGCCTGTATTTGGACCACGGCAACGCCAATGGCCAAAAAGAAAAGGGCCACCCATTGCGGAGATGTGAGCTTCTTCCGCAGGAGAATAACGGAGAATCCAGCGGTCGTGAGGATCTTCATCTGATAGCTGACTTGGAAAGTCGCTGCTTCTAGATTAGATACCGCAACGAATTGCAAGTGATTTTGGATGACTGGGAGGAGCAAGGCGGAGGGTCGGCTTGGGGTGAATGGGCAATCAAGCATAGAGCTCACCATAAAGAATCGCGGGTATCGACAGTTTCCAGCAATCCTGGCTGAAGACATCTACAGCCAGTCGTTTTATGCGAGTTAATAGGGTCTGCGAGCATGTCGCCTGCCCAGCGATTTCGGGTATCGGAAGGTCTATACGGGTAAAGGCAATGACGAGGGATATAGAGCCCTTTAGGATTTCATTCATCAGGACAGCCGTGGCGGGCGAGTAGGCACGCGACGGCGGGGTATACACGCGAGAGTAGTGCATTATGAGCGTCAACATTGAGTTTTGCACCGCCAGAGTGACTAGGCTGCACAGAGGTCAGAAAAGCAGGCGAGTCAGAACGAGAGACGGCATACGAGAGGTATTTGAGGGGTATCCCCACAGCAAAGGAACGGACGGTACGGTTGCGTCGTTGGCCAGGCCAAGCTCGAGGTCGTCGTGGTCGTCGTGCTGGTTATTAGTGTCCATTATGTTGAGGTGTATGGATGGAGGACGAGAATTCATGTTGTTGTACATGCTGAGGGTGGGGAAGCAAGTCCAGACCAGGGCGTAGTCGCAACAACTTCAATAATGGGACTTTTGATGGCATCATAGGGCATCATGCGCATGCATCATCTGACACTAATACTCAGGTGACCACCAGCAGTGCGCGCTGACTAAGCATGATCGGGGTCAAAATTATTATTATCCTATATATTAAGAGACTACGGCACGGCCGCAGGCAGTGCCACCGCGTGACCAATCCTATATCCTATATCCTATATATTATCCTATCCTATCCTATATATCCTATATCCTATCCTTTATATTAAGAGACTACGGCACAGCCACTTGACAGGAAACCAGGTGACGTAAAACGTGATATGCACGTGACCGGCGCGAAGCGCCGCCACTTGCCGGAGATGTCATGTGACCTTTCGGCGCGAAGCGCCGTCACGGTAAGCGCGGGCAACATTGCCCGCACTTATGCAAGTTTCCCGCTGCCCCTGCTTGCAACCATCGGCCGTGGCGCGAACCGCCGGCAAATCCCGGGGCTCTACATATATAAGCCGGGGTGCAATGCACCAAACGTATGAGCGTTGGAGAACCCACTCCCTCGCTTATGTAATGGCTGGCGCGAAGCGCCGACAGATCCCCATGCTGTTTGCCTCCAGTGAGCGTGGGAGAGACCCACTCCCCTGCTTACTAATCACGGGCCATGGCAAAATTATTGGCCCTCGCTCGCAGCGCTGGCAGCTCCCAGTGTTCAACTGCTACCGTGAGAAATAACACATCCATTAAGGATGTGACAGCATCAATTCCACATCACAACCGGTCACAAACATCACATCAAAATGTGATGAGTGTAACGCTGCCAAACCGCATCAAAAGTGTGATGTTGCCAACATCGCATGACAAATATAACATCACAATCTCACATCAGATATGTGACATCAACAGAAGGTGGAAATGTGACGTCCCTAACACCTCACCCGAAACTTAATATATTACTATTTTAAATATATATTTCTGTCTCAGACCACACCAATATATTGCATTTATGAATGGATATGTCTTCGGCGCTGAGTGCCACTGTCATGTCACGACCTTAAAACAAAAAAAGTCAGATTCACCCTATGGTCATTAAAGCAAAGTTGTAGAGCTTCAAAAACACTACAACATTTGTATGGGGCACTATTCAATAGATTGCTTAGGTAAGCCAGAAAACACGAAATATTCACAGAAAGCCGGCGGTTTTGAAGGCCAGAACAAAAAAAGTCAGATTTGCCCTAGGGTCATTAGAGCAAAGTTGTAGAGCTTCAAAAACACTACAACATTTATATGGGACACTTTTCAATGGTTTAATTAGGTAATCTGAAAAACGCGAAATATTTGCCAAAAGCCAGTAGTTTTCATTTTTTCAGGTATTCATTCTGACAAATTCCCAAGACAAGTTCAGGACTATAATCCCAGATACTGACACCGGTTTTAGGCAGGCAGGCGAGTTTCAGGGTCTGTCAATCCAGGTACAGCACAGAAAAATCAGATATTTGTAATGGACTGTCTGCATCTTCAAATATGGTGGTTCTGCTTTGAGAGGAGACTGTTATATTACTATTTTGAAATCCACATCTCATTTACTCTCTTCCCCTGATATATTGCCTGAGTCTTTTGGCACCATTTACCTGTTTTGTGCATTGTAAATTCAGATATATTCCTATTTTCAGATCTACCTCTCATTTTATTTATCTACTCTCTTCCTGTGGCCATTTCCAGGTCATGCAATCAGCCTGCTTATGCTCACAGGGTTTCCCAGGTCATGCATGACCATCAGTATGCACTGTTATCCATGTCAAAGGAATTGGGAATAAACAAAAGACTGAGATTAAGCCTGTGCATGTTTCGTGCCAAATGCACAGGTACCTGTGCTAAAGGCACGGGTACCTAAACACATATATTTTTAGTTATAATATTCAAAACCTGAGATTCTGAGATTAAGCATGTGCCTGTTTCGTGCTGAAGGCATGGGTACCTACACTGGGTTTTCCATGTCATACGTGGCTACCGCTATCGAAATACTGATATTAAGCATGTGTGTGCTCATGCCAAAGGCACGGGTACCTACACTGGGTTTTCCATGTCACACATGGCTACTGCTGTTGTGGTCATCCATACCAGAGGGATGGGGAATAAACTTCAAAAACTGAAATACTAAGATTAAGCCTGTGTGTGTTTCATGCTGAAGGCATGGGTATGAATAATATTCAAAACCTGAAATACTGAGATTAAGCATGTGCCTGTTTTGTGCCAAAGGCATGGGCACCTCCACTTATATCTTTTAGTTATAATATTCAAAAACCAAAATACTGAGATTAAGCCTGTGCGTGTTACGTGCCGAAGGCACGGGTTCCTACACTTGTCTATATATGAAGGGACAGTGACACTGCCACCACGTGAAAAAAGCGTGAAATCAGCGTGACTTGCACATGACCGGCTGGCGGCGCGTCATGTGACCTTTCGGGCGAGTGCGGCGCGAAGCGCCGTCATGCATCACGACTAAGCGCGGGCAATGAACTGGCGCGAAGCGCCGTCACGGTAAGCGCGGGGAACATTGCTCACGCTTATGCGAGTTCCCCGCTGCCCCTGCTTGCAACCATCAGCCATGGCGCGAAGCGCCGGCAAATCCCGGGGCTCTACATATATAAGCCGTGGTGCAATGCACCAAATGTATGAGCATTGGAGAACCCCCTCCCTCGCTTATGTAATGGCTGGCGCGAAGCGTTGACAGATCCCAATGCTGTTTGCCTCCAGTGAGCGTGGGAGAGACCCACTCCCCTGCTTACTAATCGCCGGCCACGGCAAATTATCTGTGCTCGCGCACAACTGCTACCCGTGAGAAATAACACATCCATCAAGGATGTGACAGCATCAATTCCACATCACAACCATCGTGTCACCAACATCGCATCAAGATGTGACACTGTTGTCATCGCCGTAACAGTCTGACACCGCCAACACCGCATCAAAAGTGTGATGTGACCCGTATCAAAAGTGTGATGTTCTCAACATCGCATGACAAATATAACATCACAATCTCAAATCAGATAAGTATGTGACATCAACAGCAAGGTGGAAATGTGACGTCCCGTAACACCTCACCCGATACTTAATATATTACTATTTTAAATATATATTTCTGTCTCAGACTACACCAATATATTGCATTTATTCATGGATATGTCTTTGGCCACTGTCATGTCACGACCTTGAAACAAAAAAAGTCAGGTTCACCCCTATGGTCATTAGAGCAAAGTTGTAGAGCTTCAAAAATACTACAACATTTGTATGGGCCATTTTTCCATAGATTGCTTAGGTAAGCCAGAAAACACGAAATATTCACAGAAAGCCAGCAGTTTTGAAGGCCTGAACAAAAAAAATAACATTTGCCCTAGGGTCATTAGAGCAAAGTTGTAGAGCTTCAAAAACACTACAACAGTTATATGGGACACTTTTCAATGGTTTAATTAGGTCATCTGAAAAATGCGAAATATTTGCCAAAAGCCAGTAGTTTTCATTTTTCAGGTGTTCATTCTGACAAATTCCCAAGAGGAGTTTGGGACTGTAATCCCCGATACTGACACCTGTTTTAGGCAGACAGGCAAGTTTCGGGGTCTGTCAATCCAGGTACATAGCCAGGGTAGCACAGAAAAATCAGGTATTTTAATGGACCGTCTGTGTCTTCAAATAGGGTGGTTCTGCTTTGAGAGGAGACTGTTATATTACTACTTTGAAATCCACCTCTCATTTACTCTCTTCCCCTGATATATTGCTTGAGTCTTTTGGCACCATTTACCTGTTTTGTGCATGGTAAATTCAGATATTCAAATCCACCTCTCATTTTAATTTATCTACTCTCTTCCTGTGGCCATTTCCAGGTCACACGATCAGCTTGCTTATGCTCACACAGGGTTTCCCAGGTCATGCATGACCATCAGCATGCACTGCCTATTGCTGCTGCTGTTGTCCATGTCAAAGGAATTGGGAATAAACTTCAAAAACCAAAATACTGAGATTAAGCCTGTGCGTGTTTTGTGCCAAATGCACAGGTACCTAAACATATATTTTTTAGTTATAATATTCAAAACCTGAACTTCTGAGATTAACCATGTGCCTGTTTCATACTGAAGGCATGGGTACCTACACTGGGTTTTCCAGGTCATACGTGGCTACTGCTATTGAAATACTGACATTAAGCATGTGTGTGTTCATGCCAAAGGCATGGGTACCTACACTGGGGTTTCCATGTCACACATAGCTACTGCTGTTGTGGTCATCCATACCAGAGGGATGGGGAATAAACTTCAAAAACTGAAATACTGAGATTAAGCCTGTGTGTGTTTCATGCTGAAGGCATGGGGATAAATAATATTCAAAATCTGAAATACTGAGATTAAGCATGTGCATGTTTTGTGCCAAAGGCATGGGCACCTCCACTTATATCTTTTAGTGATAATATTCAAAAACCAAAATACTGAGATTAAGCCTGTGCGTGTTACGTGCCGAAGGCACGGGTTCCTACACTTGTCCTATATATTAAGAGACTACGGCACAGCCACTTGACAGAAAACCATGTGACATGAAACGTGATTTGCACGTGACCGGCGCTTCGCGCCACCACTTGCCGGACATGTCATGTGACCTTTCGGCGCGAAGCGCCGTCACGGTAAGGGCGGGCAACATTGCCCGCGCTTATGCAAGTTCCCCGCTGCCCCTGCTTGCAACCATCGGCCGTGGCGCGAACCGCCGGCAAATCCCGTGGCTCTGCATATATAAGCCGGGGTGCAATGCACCAAACGTCTGAGCGTTGGAGAACCCACTCCCTCGCTTATGTAATGGCTGGCGCGAAGCGCTCATGCTGTTTGCCTCCACTGAGCGTGGGAGAGACCCACTGCTTACTAATCACGGGCCATGGCAAAATTATTGGCCCTCGCTCGCAGCGCTGGCAGCTCCCAGTGTTCAACTGCTACCCGTGAGAAATAACACATTCATTAAGGATGTGACAGCATCAATTCCACATCACAACCGGTCACGAACATCGCATCAAAATGTGATGAGTGTAACGCTGCCAACACCGCGTGATGTGACCCAAAAGTGTGATGTTGCCAACATCGCATGACAAATATAACATCACAATCTCACATCAGATATGTGACATCAACAGAAGGTGGAAATGTGACGTCCCTAACACCTCACCCGAAACTTAATATATTACTATTTTAAATATATATTTCTGTCTCAGACCACACCAATATATTGCATTTATGAATGGATATGTCTTCGGCGCTGAGTGCCACTGTCATGTCACGACCTTAAAACAAAAAAAGTCAGATTCACCCTATGGTCATTAAAGCAAAGTTGTAGAGCTTCAAAAACACTACAACATTTGTATGGGGCACTATTCAATAGATTGCTTAGGTAAGCCAGAAAACACGAAATATTCACAGAAAGCCGGCGGTTTTGAAGGCCAGAACAAAAAAAGTCAGATTTGCCCTAGGGTCATTAGAGCAAAGTTGTAGAGCTTCAAAAACACTACAACATTTATATGGGACACTTTTCAATGGTTTAATTAGGTAATCTGAAAAACACGAAATATTTGCCAAAAGCCAGTAGTTTTCATTTTTTCAGGTATTCATTCTGACAAATTCCCAAGACAAGTTCAGGACTATAATCCCAGATACTGACACCCATTTTAGGCAGGCAGGCGAGTTTCAGGGTCTGTCAATCCAGGTACAGCACAGAAAAATCAGATATTTGTAATGGACTGTCTGCATCTTCAAATACGGTGGTTCTGCTTTGCGAGGAGGCTGTTATATTACTACTTTGAAATCCACATCTCATTTACTCTCTTCCCCTGATATATTGCCTGAGTCTTTTGGCACCATTTACCTGTTTTGTGCATGGTAAATTCAGATATTCAAATCCACCTCTCATTTTAATTATCTACTCTCTTCCTGTGGCCATTTCTGGGTCATGCAATCAGCCTGCTTATGCTCACACAGGGTTTCCCAGGTCATGCATGACCATCAGCATGCACTGCCTATTGCTGCTGCTGTTGTCCATGTCAAAGGAATTGGGAATAAACTTCAAAAACCAAAATACTGAGATTAAGCCTGTGCATGTTTTGCGCCAAATGCACAGGTACCTAAACATATATTTTTTAGTTATAATATTCGATACCTGAAATTCTGAGATTAACCATGTGTGTTTCGTGCTGAAGGCATGGGTACCTACACTGGGTTATCCATGTCATACGTGGCTACTGCTATTGAAATACTGACATTAAGCATGTGTGTGTTCATGCCAAAGGCACGGGTACCTACACTGGGTTTTCCATGTCACACATAGCTACTGCTGTTTGTGGTCATCCATACCAGAGGGATGGGCAAAAACTGAAATACTGAGATCAAGTCTGTGTGTGTTTCATGATGAAGGCATGGGTATAAATAATATTCAAAACCTGAAATACTGAGATGAAGCATGTGCATGTTTCGTGCCAAAGGCATGAGCACCTCCACTTATATCTATTAGTGATAATATTCAAAAACCAAAAGACTGAGATTAAGCCTGTGCGTGTTACGTGCCGAAGGCACGGGTTCCTACACTTGTCCTATATATTAAGAGACAGTGGCACAGCCACTTGACAGGAAACCATGTGATGTGAAACGTGATATGCACGTGACCGGCGCTTCGCGCCACCACTTGCCGGAGATGTCATGTGACCTTTCGGCGCGAAGCGCCGTCACAGTAAGCGCGGGCAACATTGCCCGCGCTTATGCAAGTTCCCCGCTGCCCCTGCTTGCAACCATCAGCTGTGGCGCGAACCGCCGGCAAATCCCGGGGCTCTACATATATAAGCCGGGGTGCAATGCACCAAATGTATGAGCGTTGGAGAACCCACTCCCTCGCTTATATAATGGCTGCCGCGAAGCGCCGACAGATCCCAATGCTGTTTGCATCCAGTGAGCGTGGGAGAGACCCACTTCCCTGCTTACTAATCACGGGCCACGGCAAATTATTGGCCCTCGCTCGCAGCGCTGGCAGCTCCCAGTGTTCAACTGCTACCCGTGAGAAATAACACATTCATGAAGGATGTGACAGCATCAATTCCGCATCACAACCGGTCACAAACATCACATCAAAATGTGATGAGTGTAACGCTGCCAACACCGCATCAAAAGCGTGATGTGACCCGTCTCAAAAGTGTGATGTTGCCAACATCGCATGACAAATATAACATCACAATCTCACATCAGATATGTGACATCAACAGCAAGGTGGAAATGTGACGTCCCTAACATACTTAATATATGATTATTTTAAATATATATTTCTGTCTCAGACTACACCAATATATTGCATTTATGAATGGATATGTCTTTGGCCACTGTCATGTCACGACCTTAAAACAAAAAAAGTCAGATTCACCCTATGGTCATTAGAGCAAAGTTGTAGAGCTTCAAAAACACTACAACATTTGTATGGGGCACTATTCAATAGATTGCTTAGGTAAGCCAGAAAACACGAAATATTCGCAGAAAGCCAGCGGTTTTGAAGGCCAGAACAAAAAAAAATCAGATTTGCCCTAGGGTCATTAGAGCAAGGTTGTAGAGCTTCAAAAACACTACAACAGTTATATGGGACACTTTTCAATGGCTTAATTAGGTAATCTGAAAAACGCGAAATATTTGCCAAAAGCCAGTAGTTTTCATTTTTTAGGTATTCATTCTGACAAATTCCCAAGACAAGTTCAGGACTATAATCCCAGATACCGACACCCATTTTAGGCAGGCAGGCGAGTTTCAGGGTCTGTCAATTCAGGTACAGCACAGAAAAATTGTCTTTTAGCACCATTTACCTGTTTTGTGCATGGTAAATTCAGATATATTCTTATTTTCAAATCCACCTCTCATTTTAATTTATCTACTCTCTTCCTGTGGCCATTTCCGGGTCATGCAATCAGCCTGCTTATGCTCACACAGGGTTTCCCAGGTCATGCACAACCATCAGCATGCACTGCCTATTGCTGCTGCTGTGGTCCATGTCAAAGGAATTGGGAATAAACTTCAAAAACCGAAATACTGAGATTAAGCCTGTGCGTGTTTTGTACCAAATGCAGGTACCTGTGCTAAAGGCACGGGTACCTAAACATATATATTTTTAGTTATAATATTCAAAACCTGAAATTCTGAGATTAACCATGTGCCTGTTTCATGCTGAAGGCATGGGTACCTACACTGGGTTTTCCATGTCATATGTGGCAACTGCCATTGAAATACTGACATTAAGCATGTGTGTGTTCGTGCCAAAGGCACGGGTACCTACACTGGGTTTTCCATGTCACACATGGCTACTGCTGTTGTGGTCATCCATACCAGAGGGATGGGGAATAAACTTCAAAACTAAGATTAAGCCTGTGTGTGTTTCATGCTGAAGGCATGGGTATAAATAATATTCAAAACCTGAAATACTGAGATTAAGCATGTGCCTGTTTCGTGCCAAAGGCATGGGCACTTCCACTGATATCTTTTAGTTATAATATTAAAAAACCAAAATACTGAGATTAAGCCTGTGCATGTTACGTGCCGAAGGCACGGGTACCTACACTTGTATCCTATATATTAAGAGACTACGGCACAGCCACTTGACAGGAAACCAGGTGACGTGAAACGTCATATGCACGTGACCGGCGCGCGAAGTGCCGCCACTTGCCGGAGATGTCATGTGACCTTTCGGCGTGAAGCGCCGTCACGGTAAGCGCGGGCAACATTGCCCGCGCTTATGCAAGTTTCCCGCTGCCCCTGCTTGCAACCATCAGCCGTGGCACGAACCGCCGGCAAATCCCGGGGCTCTACATATATAAGCCGTGGTGCAATGCACCAAATGTATGAGCGTTGGAGAACCCACTCTCTCGCTTATGTAATGGCTGGCGAAGCGCCGACAGATCCCAATGCTGTTTGCCTCCAGTGAGCGTGGGAGAGACCCACTCCCCTGCTTACTAATCACGGGCCATGGCAAAATTATTGGCCCTCGCTCGCAGCGCTGGCAGCTCCCAGTGTTCAACTGCTACCCGTGAGAAATAACACATTCATTAAGGATGTGACAGCATCAATTCCACATCACAACCGGTCAAGGACAAATAACATCACAATCTCACATCACATATGTGACATCAACAGCAAGATGGAAATGTGACGTCCCTAACACCTCACCCGATACTTAATATATTACTATTTTAAATCTATTTCGCTCAGACTACACCAATATATTGCATTTATGAATGGATATGTTTTCGGCGCTGAGTGCCACGGTCATGTCACAACCTTAAAACAAAAAAAGTCAGATTCACCCTATGGTCATTAGAGCAAAGTTGTAGAGCTTCAAAAACACTACAACATTTGTATGGGGCACTATTCAATAGATTGCTTAGGTAAGCCAGAAAACACGAAATATTCACAGAAAGCCGGCGGTTTTGAAGGCCAGAACAAAAAAAGTCAGATTTGTCCTAGGGTCATTAGAGCAAAGTTGTAGAGCTTCAAAAACACTACAACATTTGTATGGGTCACTTTTCAATACTTTGCTTAGGTGAGCCAGAAAACATGAAATATTGGCAAAGAGCTGGTGGTTTTGAGGGCCTTAAACACAAAAAAGTCAGATTTGCCCCTGGGTCATTAGAGGAATGTCATAGAGCTTGAAAACCACTACAACATTTATATGGGACACTTTTCAATGGCTTGATTAGGTAATCACAAAAAGCGAAATATTTGCCAAAAGCCAGTAGTTTTAATTTTTCAGGTGTTCATTCTGACAAATTCCCAAGAGGAGTTTGGGACTGTAATCCCCGATACTGACACCTGTTTTAGGCAGACAGGCAAGTTTCGGGGTCTGTCAATCCAGGTACATAGCCAGGGTAGCACAGAAAAATCAGGTATTTTTAATGGACTGTCTGTGTCTTCAAATAGGGTGGTTCTGCTTTGAGAGGAGACTGTTATATTACTATTTTGAAATCCACGTCTCATTTACTCTCTTTGCCTGATATATTGCTCAAGTATTTTGGCACCATTTACCTGTTTTGTGCATGGTAAATTCAGATATATTCCTATTTTCAAATCCACCTCTCATTTTAATTTATCTACTCTCTTCCTGTGGCCATTTCCAGGTCACACGATCAGCTTGCTTATGCTCACACAGGGTTTCCTGGGTCATGCATGACCATCACCATGCACTGCCTATTGCTGCTGCTGTTGTCCATGTCAAAGGAATTGGGAATAAACTTCAAAAATCGAAATACTGAGATAAAGCCTGTGCATGTTTCATGCCAAATGCATGGGTACCTACACCCAGCTATTGCCATGACTGGCTGATAAACATGTGGGTGTTTTGTGCCAAAGGCATGCATTATACGTACATCTTTTAGGCATAATATTCAAAACCCGAAATACTGAGATTGAGCCTGTGTGTGTTATGTGCTCAAGGCATGGGTACCTAAACTTATATCTTTTAGTTATAATATTCAAAACCTGAAATTCTGAGATTAAGCATGTGCCTACTTTGGCATGGGTACCTACACTGGGTTTAGCATGTCACACGTGAAATACTGAGATTAAGCATGTGTGTGTTCACACCGAAGGCACGGGTACCTACACTAGGTTTTCCACGTGACACATGGCTACTGCTGTTGTGGTCATCCATACCAAAGGGCTGGGGAATAAACTTCAAAAACTGAAATACTGAGATTAAGCCTGTGTGTGTTACGTGCCGAAGGCACGGGTTCCTAAACTTGAATATTCAAAAACCAAAATACTGAGATTAAGCCTGTGCGTGTTACGTGCCGAAGGCACGGGTTCCTACACTTGTTATCCTTTATATTAAGAGACTACGGCACAGCCACTTGACAGGAAACCATGTGACGTGAAACGTGATATGCACATTAAAACATGACCGGCGTGCGGCGCGAAGCGCCGCTGTCACGTGGCCTCTCGAGCGACGAAGCGCCATCACGCATCACGACTAAGCGCGGGCAACAAACTCGCGAAGCGCCGTCACGGTAAGCGCGGGCAATGTTGCCCGCGCTTATGCGAGTTCCCCGCTGCCCCTGCGTGCAACCATTTAGCGAGCCTCAGCCGTGGCGCGAAGCGCCGGCAAATTCCGGGGCTCTACGTATATAAGCCGTGGTGCAATGCACCAATTGTATGAGCGTTGGAGAGCCCACTCCCTTGCTTATGTAATGGCTGGCCGCTGTTCACCTCCGCAGTGAGTGTGAGAGAGACCCACTCCCCCGCTTACTAATCGCTGGCCATGGCAAATTATCTGTGCTCGCGCAGTGCAACTGCTACCCGTGAGAAATAACACATCGTTGAAGGATGTGACAGCGTCCATTCCGCATGACAACCGTCGTGTCACCAACGTCGCATCCAAACGTGACACTGTTGTCATCGCCGTAACAGTGTGACGCCGCCAACACCGCATCAAAAGTGTCAACACCGTATCAAAAGCGTGACGTCATCGCCTTACCATGTACAAATGTAACATCACAACCTTATGTGCACATCCGTGACATCAACAACAGCAAAGTGCAAATGTGACGTCCCTAATACCTCACCCGATACTTAATATATTACTATTTTAAATATGTATGTCTGTCTCAGACTACACCAATATATTCTTCGGTGCTGAGTGCCACTGTCATGTCACGACCTTAAAACAAAAAAAGTCTGATTCACCCTATGGTCATTAGAGCAAAGTTGTAGAGCTTCAAAAACACTACAACATTTGTATGAGGCACTATTCAATAGATTGCATAGGTAAGCCAGAAAACACGAAATATTCACAGAAAGCCGGCGGTTTTGCAGGCCAGAACAAAAAAAGTCAGATTTTCCCTAGGGTCATTAGAGCAAAGTTGTAGAGCTTCAAAAACACTACAACATTTATATGGGACACTTTTCAATGGTTTAATTAGGTAATCTGAAAAACGCGAAATATTTGCCAAAAGCCAGTAGTTTTCATTTTTTCAGGTATTCATTCTGACAAATTCCCAAGACAAGTTCAGGACTATAATCCCAGATACTGACACCGGTTTTAGGCAGGCAGGCGAGTTTCAGGGTCTGTCAATCCAGGTACAGCACAGAAAAATCAGATATTTGTAATGGACTGTCTGCATCTTCAAATATGGTGGTTCTGCTTTGAGAGGAGACTGTTATATTACTATTTTGAAATCCATGTCTCATTTACTCTCTTCCCCTGATATATTGCCTGAGTCTTTTGGCACCATTTACCTGTTTTGTGAATCGTAAATTCAGATATATTCCTATTTTCAAATCTACCTCTCATTTTATTTATCTACTCTCTTCCTGTGGCCATTTCCAGGTCATGCAATCAGCCTGCTTACGCTCACAGGGTTTCCCAGGTCATGCATGACCATCAGTATGCACTCTTATCCATGTCAAAGGAATTGGTAATAAACAAAAGACTGAGATTAACCCTGTGCGTGTTTCGTGCCAAATGCACAGGTACCTGTGCTAAAGGCACAGGTACCTAAACACATATATTTTTAGTTATAATATTCAAAACCTGAGATTCTGAGATTAACCATGTGCCTGTTTCGTGCTGAAGGCATGGGTACCTACACTGGGTTTTCCATGTCATATGTGGCTACCGCTATCGAAATACTGATATCAAGCATGTGTGTGCTCATGCCAAAGGCATGGGTACCTACACTGGGTTTTCCATGTCACACATGGCTACTGCTGTTGTGGTCATCCATACCAGAGGGATGGGGAATAAACTTCAAAAACTGAAATACTAAGATTAAGCCTGTGTGTGTTTCATGCTGAAGGCATGGCCTGAAATACTGAGATTAAGCATTTGCCTGTTTTGTGCCAAAGGCATGGGCACCTCCACTTATATCTTTGAGTTATAATATTCAAAAACCAAAATACTGAGATTAAGCCTGTGCGTGTTACGTGCCAAAGGCACAGGTACCTACACTTGCGTCACCGGCTCACGGCGCTTCATGCCGTGACACATGATGGGACTACGCTGCAAACCACATGCCAAAGGCATGTCAACACCGGTGCGAAATGCCGCCAACCTCTCTCTGAGATTAAGCATTGCGTGTTATGTGCTGAAGGCACAGGTACCTATGCTCACAGCCCGAAGCATCACCACGGGTAACTCAAAGGGCAGAGTGCCACCAACCTCTGAGATTAAGCATTGCGTGTTACGTGCCGAAGGCACGGGTACCTACACTTGTCCTTTATATTAAGAGACTACGGCACAGCTGCAGGCAGTGCCACCGCGTGACAAAACCATGTGACTTTCACGTGAAAAACGTGACCGGCTTGCGGCGCGAAGCGCCGTTGTCACGTGGCCTCTCGAGCCAGTGCGGCGCGAAGCGCCGTCACGCATCACGACTAAGCGCGGGCAACGAACTGGCAAAGCGCCGTCATGGTAGGCGCGGGCAATGTTGCCCGCGCTTATGCGAGTTCCCCGCTGCCCCTGCGTGCAACCATTTAGCGAGCCTCAGCCGTGGCGCGAAGCGCCGGCAAATCCCGAGGCTCTACGTATATAAGCCGTGGTGCAATGCACCAATTGTATGAGCGTTGGGGAGCCCACTCCCTCGCTTATGTAAGGGCTGGCGCGAAGTGCCAAGAGCTGTTCGCCTCCGCAGTGAGCGTGGGAGAGACCCACTCCCCCGCTTACTAATCGCCGGCCACGGCAAATTATCTGTGCTCGCGCACAACTGCTACCCGTGAGAAATAACACATCCATCAAGGATGTGACAGCATCAATTCCACATCACAACCCTCGTGTCACCAACATCGCATCAAGATGTGACACTGTTGTCATCGCCGTAACAGTCTGATACCGCATCAAAAGTGTGATGTGACCCGTATCAAAAGTGTGATGTTCCCAACATCGCATGACAAATATAACATCACAATCTCACATCAGATAAGTATGTGACATCAACAGCAAAGGTGGAAATGTGACGTCCCGTAACACCTCACCCGATACTTAATATATTACTATTTCTGTCTCAGACTACACCAATATATTGCATTTATTCATGGATATGTCTTTGGCCACTGTCATGTCACGACCTTGAAACGAAAAAAGTCAGATTCACCCTATGGTCATTAGAGCAAAGTTGTAGAGCTTCAAAAACACTACAACATTTGTATGGGGCACTATTCAATAGATTGCTTAGGTAAGCCAGAAAACACGAAATATTCACAGAAAGCCGGCGGTTTTGAAGGCCAGAACAAAAAAAGTCAGATTTGCCCTAGGGTCATTAGAGCAAAGTTGTAGAGCTTCAAAAACACTACAACATTTATATGGGACACTTTTCAATGGTTTAATTAGGTAATCTGAAACACGCGAAATATCACCAAATGCCAGTGGTTTTCATTTTTTCAGGTGTTCATTCTGACAAATTCCCAAGAGGAGTTTGGGACAGATACCAACACCTGTTTTAGACACGTAGGCAAGTTTTGGGGTCTGTCAATCCAGGTACATAGCCATTATAAAAGTGCAGAAAAGCAGGTATTTTTAATGGACTGTCTGGGTCTTCAAATAGGGTGGTTCTGCTTTGAGAGGAGACTGTTATATTACTATTTTGAAATCCACATCTCATTTACTCTCTTCCCCTGATATATTGCCTGAGTCGTTTGGCACCATTTACCCGTTTTGTGCATGGTAAATTCAGATATATTCCTATTTTCAAATCTACCTCTCATTTTATTTATCTACTCTCTTCCTGTGGCCATTTCCAGGTCATGCAATCAGCCTGCTTATGCTCACAGGGTTTCCCAGGTCATGCATGACCATCAGTATGCACTGTTATCCATGTCAAAGGAATTGGGAATAAACAACACTGGTTGAACATTTCAAAAATTTCACCTTCTTTTTCAGTGAAAAATGTTGTTTATTTTTCACACATTTTTCACTGAAAAAGCAAGTGAAATTTTCAAAACATTTTCATCACTTTCTTATTTTATTTCGAATTTTTCACCTTAAATTGAAAAAGTGCTGAAAAAGTTTTAAAATTTTCACCTTCTTTTTCAGTGAAAAATGTCTGAAAAATAAACAACATTTTTCACTGAAAAAGAAGGTGAAAAACTTGAAATGCTCAACCAGTGCAAAAGACTGAGATTAACCCTGTGCGTGTTTCGTGCCAAATGCACAGGTACCTGTGCTAAAGGCACAGGTACCTAAACACATATATTTTTAGTTATAATATTCAAAACCTGAGATTCTGAGATTAAGCATGTGCCTGTTTTGTGCTGAAGGCATGGGTACCTACACTGGGTTTTCCATGTCATACATGGCTACCGCTATCGAAATGCTGATATTAAGCATGTGTGTGCTCATGCCAAAGGCACGGGTACCTACACTGGGTTTTCCATGTCACACATGGCTACTGCTGTTGTGGTCATCCATACCAGAGGGATGGGGAATAAACTTCAAAAACTGAAATACTAAGATTAAGCCTGTGTGTGTTTCATGCTGAAGGCATGGGTATGAATAATATTCAAAACCTGAAATACTGAGATTAAGCATGTGCCTGTTTTGTGCCAAAGGCATGGGCACCTCCACTTATATCTTTTAGTTACAATATTCAAAAACCAAAATACTGAGATTAAGCCTGTGCGTGTTACGTGCCGAAGGCACGGGTACCTACACTTGTCCTATATATTAAAACACAACGACACAGCCACTACACGTAAAAACGCGTGACTAAACCACGTGACAGGCCCATGTGACTAAAACGTGACTGCTGGCGGCGCGAAGCGCTGACAGCCTGTCGGAGAATGCCGAAGGCATTCTCCGAATCGGCGCTTCGCGCCGTCACGCGTCGCCAGTAAGCGCGGGCAACGTTGCCCGCGCTTACCACGAGTTCCCCGCCGCCCCTGTTAGCGAGTGGCGCAAAGCGCCGGCAAATCCCGGGCCTCTACATATATAAGCCCTGGTGCAAAGCACCCACTGTATGAGTGTCGGAGAGCCCACTCCCTCCCTTATGTAATCACTCGCACGAAGCGCCGAGAGTTTCCAGCGCTGTTCATCCACAGTGAGTGTGGGAGAGCCCCACTCCCCTGCTTACTCATCTCAGGGCAAACTCAGATTATCAACGCTCGCTCGCAGCACTGGCCATGCCCAGTGTGCAACTGCTACCTGTGAGAAATAACACATTCGTCAAAGGCGTGACACAACAACCGTCAGGTCACCAACGTTGCATCAAAATGTGATGCCGCTGTCATCGCCTTAATAGCGTAACGCCGCCAACACGGCATCAAAAGTGTGACGCTAGCAACACCGCATCAAAAGCGTGAGGTTATCAGTAACATCGAAACCTCACATCACAAATGTCACGTAATAAACCTGACATCAAGTATGTGCACACATGACATCAACAAACAGCGCGGCGGAAATGTGACACTAAATGTGACATCACTTAACACGTCATACAAATTTCGAAATATTTCTATTTTACAAATTTCAGACTAAGACACCAATATGTTGCATTTATGAATGGATATGTCTGCCACGGTCATGTCACGACCTTAAAACAAAAGAAGTCAGATTCACCCTATGGTCATTAGAGCAAAGTTGTAGAGCTTCAAAAACACTACAACATTCACTGGTTGAACATTTCAAGTTTTGCACTGAAAATTTTGGTGAAAAATGTTTTGAATTTTACAGTAATTTTTCGCCAAAAAAGTAGGTGAAAAACTTGAAACATTTTGGTGACCTTTTTGAACCTTGTGAAAAATTTCTGAAAAAGTGCTGAAAAAGTTTTGAAGTTCAAAAAATTCATGAAGAAGTTACAAGTTTTTCACTTCGTTTTTCACTGAAAAATTGCTGTAAAATTCAAAACATTTTTCACTAGTTTTTTCACCAAAAAACTTGAAATGTTCAACCAGTGGGCACCGGCAATTGACGGTTCCCAGCCGTGCTATTTGTCCTTGTTTGTTCTCACTAAGAGCACGGTTTTGAATGCTCACTGGTTTTCCACTACACATGGGGGTCTTCGAGGCATTGATATATACTTCTGAGGCATTGAAATGAGTCATGAGAGGTAAATGGATGAATATCACGCTCAAGAGAGGACATACCAGGCCAAATGAATATATGAGGCATCTAGTGTTGTCTCAGAAAATAGCATGCTCTCCTCACAATCCATTCAAATAATATACACTAGACTCTGGCACCTTCAAATGATTTTTAAACATACCTATTCGACGGACTTGCATCACCAGAAGTGAGTGGAAAGGTCACGTGTATAACATGGCTTGCCATATTTGTGTCACTTTTGACGCCAAATTCTGGCCACATATGGCCGATATCGACGGAAACCAAAGCTGGGGTCCAATTTAGACCTTCATACGGAGGAAATGTCCAGGAAATATTTTTTCTCCGCATCTCCAATGGGCCGGGACAAAGTGTTTCGGCCTGGTGAAGAACCCAACAAAAAAAACACTCTGGACATTTCCTAGCTAGGTTCATATAGAACAGAATTGCCCTATTATGTATGGCCATATTTCCAGTGGTTGAGCCCACATATGCAACACAATTTGGGAACCATCGTTTTGGCCGGATTAAGCCCCGAGCGGAGTTTGAAATAGTACTGCATTGCCGGTGCCCACAACCAGTGATTTGTATTGGCCACTTTTCAATAGATTGCTTAGGTAAGCCAGAAAACACGAAATATTCGCAGAAAGCCAGCGGTTTTGAAGGCCAGAACAAAAAAAAATCAGATTTGCCCTAGGGTCATTAGAGCAAAGTTGTAGAGCTTCAAAAACACTACAACAGTTATATGGGACACTTTTCAATGGCTTAATTAGGTAATCTGAAAAACGCGAAATATTTGCCAAAAGCCAGTAGTTTTCATTTTTTAGGTATTCATTCTGACAAATTCCCAAGACAAGTTCAGGACTATAATCCCAGATACCGACACCCATTTTAGGCAGGCAGGCGAGTTTCAGGGTCTGTCAATCCAGGTACAGCACAGAAAAATTGTCTTTTAGCACCATTTACCTGTTTTGTGCATGGTAAATTCAGATATATTCTTATTTTCAAATCCACCTCTCATTTTAATTTATCTACTCTCTTCCTGTGGCCATTTCCGGGTCATGCAATCAGCCTGCTTATGCTCACACAGGGTTTCCCAGGTCATGCACAACCATCAGCATGCACTGCCTATTGCTGCTGCTGTGGTCCATGTCAAAGGAATTGGGAATAAACTTCAAAAACCGAAATACTGAGATTAAGCCTGTGCGTGTTTTGTACCAAATGCAGGTACCTGTGCTAAAGGCACGGGTACCTAAACATATATATTTTTAGTTATAATATTCAAAACCTGAAATTCTGAGATTAACCATGTGCCTGTTTCATGCTGAAGGCATGGGTACCTACACTGGGTTCTCCATGTCATATGTGGCAACTGCCATTGAAATACTGACATTAAGCATGTGTGTGTTCGTGCCAAAGGCACGGGTACCTACACTGGGTTTTCCATGTCACACATGGCTACTGCTGTTGTGGTCATCCATACCAGAGGGATGGGGAATAAACTTCAAAACTAAGATTAAGCCTGTGTGTGTTTCATGCTGAAGGCATGGGTATAAATAATATTCAAAACCTGAAATACTGAGATTAAGCATGTGCATGTTTCGTGCCAAAGGCATGGGCACCTCCACTTATAGCTTTTAGTGATAATATTCAAAAATCAAAATACTGAGATTAAGCCTGTGTGTGTTACGTGCCGAAGGCACGGGTTCCTACACTTGTCCTATATATTAAGAGACAGTGGCACAGCCACTTGACAGGAAACCATGTGACGTGAAACATGATATGCACGTGACCGGCGCGAAGCGCTGCCCCTTGCCAGAGAATGCTGAAGGCATTCTCCGCGTGACAAACGTGACGAAGGAGTGACAAACATGACCCTTCTTGGCAAACATGCTGTTGCCTTGAGGCTCTTTCACTCTCTCCTCCCTCCCCCATTGTGCTCATTGCCCAGGTGGGTAAAACAGTTAATACACAGAGTTTCTGTTTCATTCTTTTTGTTTTCTTAGCCTGTCTTAGTCATCTGCCCCTATTACCACTGGAATTATTCTCAATTTTTGGTGCTCATTTACCCAGGTGTGTAAAACAAATTGTCTGCTCATTTTCTGTCTCAATATTTCGCTTTTTTAGCCTGGCCCTCACCCCTGCTATATATCCAACTATTCCACACAGCTGTTTGAAGTGTTACATGTTGCAGACACTTCCCATTCTGTCAGGTGTGTAAAAAAAAAAAGTTTGCACAGTTTCTGTCTTATCCTTTTGCTTTTCTTAGCCTGACCTGATACTGTCTATTGACCTCTGTTTTTGTGCATGGTAAATTCAGATATATTCCTATTTCCAAATCCACTTCTGATTTTACTGATTTCAGGCCTTTTCCTGCTTTATTGTCTTTCTTCTGCTACATTTCTTCTCCATTGGTTCGATGTATGTAAATCCCACATGTCCTGTTATTTTGTTCTAATGATCTGTAGGGATCCAAACACTCCTCCCAACACTCCACAGCGTGCTTGCATAGCTGCTCAGAGCCAAGAACGAGATAATCGTGTTCTTGATAGCCCCCAACGCCACCGTCCACCTCGGCTCTCACAACCTCTGCCAAGGGGTGTAGCTCAACCTCCTCAGGGTGATGTTTTTGGTGGAGGACCTGCACGTGCAATACAGCGTCTGACTCCTAACACTATTGCTGGGATCCAGGACCATATAGCTCGGTTAGATGTCCCCCATCCATTCCAGCCTGTGCCTGGGATTTTCAGGCAACCAGATCCACTTCCTCCACAAAGGGGTAATGTTGCACCTCCAAATAATACAGTTGAATTGCAGCACTATCTGGCTGCCTTGAGGGTGCAAAACCGAGAAATCCTAGATTTCCCACCTCCAAGGCTACCAGCATTAACTCCTAATACTATGGCTGGAATGCAAGCACGTTTGGCTGTGTTGAATGAACCACGAATATTTCAGCCAGGACTTCCAGTGCCACCACCACTCCCAGAACAATTTCCCCCTGCTCAGCCTCTACCAAGGTTAATACCCAATACTACAGCTGGGATGGAAGCACGGTTAGCTGAGCTGAGTGAACCTCGAGTTTTTCAACCTGTACCATATCGCCAGCAGCAGGCTCCTACTCGGCAGCCACAGGCGCCTCAACGGCAGGCACCTATTCTGCAGCAGCCACAGGCACAGGTGCTTCAACCACAGATTCCTCAGCCACAAATGCCTCAGCCACAGCATCCTCAGCCACAGATGCCTCAGGATTATCCAGACCCTCCACCTTCTCCACCTTTTCCTCAATTTGTGCCAATAGCAAATCTTCCAAAATATTTCCGTCCAGTCATAGAGCCACCATTACTCCTGTGCATCTTGGCTCTATGGATCTCATATGCCCAAAGTGTGGAGCGCTTCACTGGAAGACAGAACAGCTGTCCAAGTCCACAGCTGATAACCTTCGCTTTGGCACATGTTGTTTAGATGGAAAGATTCAGTTGCCTCATGTTCGTGCACCTCCCAGAGATCTGTTGGAGCTTTTTGATGGAACAAGCCTCCACTCAAAGCACTTTCTGGATAACATCTGATCTTACAATGCTGCTTTTGCTCTGGCTTCACTGGGTGTCACTGTGGATAAAACTGTTCAGGGTGGTGGCAATGCCCCATATGTTTTCAAAATTCAAGGAGCACTATACCATAAAGTCGGCTCTCTGCTTCCAGAACCAGGGCAAGACCCAATCTATGCCCAGCTCTATTTCTATTCTACTGAGGATGCAAATGCTGCACGCTGCGGAGAAATCAGGGCCACAACAACATGCAGGGTCTTAAGGCTGAGGTCATGGGAATCATAGATGCTGTATTACAACAGCATCATGCATATGTCAAGGTCTACAAAACAGCATTTGAAAGACTTCAGGAACAGCATACTGCTCATCCTAATTTGAGAGATGAAAATTTTGCTGTTATTGCATGCCAAAAGAACACTGATCAACGGTGCTACAATGCTCCTACAGCTGATGAAGTTGCTGTTATTTTGCCTGGGGATGGATCAAACCCTCCAGACTATCGAGACCTTATTGTTCACTACAGACATGGTCCTTTACGTCGCATCTATGAAACAAGTCCAGGCTATCAACCCATGCTCTATGTCTTGCTGTTCCCCTATGGAGAAAATGGATGGCATCCAGGACTCCCCCTGAACTTGGTGGATGGTGGAGCTGCAGAAGAGAGTGAAGAGGAGCGTGAGCCAGGAGAGGAAGCAAATAATCAACCCAAAACACGCAAAATAATTTCTCTTCTGGAGTACTATGCATATCGTCTCCACCAACGGGCCACAGACTCTGTCTACATTTTTCAGGCTGGGAAACTCTTGCAGCAGTGGATTGTTGATGCATGGGCTGCCACAGATCAGAGCCATTTGACTTGGTACAAGAATAACCAGAAGAAGCTCAGAGTTGACATGTACCAGGGTTTGGTTGATGCTGTTGCAAATGATGCAGCTGCCATTTTGGGGGATGTCGGCCAACGGTTCATCTTGCCATCTTCCTACATTGGTGGTTCTCGGTTCATGTTCCAGCTATATCAAGACTCTTTGGCAATAGCTCGCTACAATGGAAAGCCTGATTGGTTCATGACCATGACTGCTGATGCCAACTGGCCAGAAATCAAAGATGCTCTGCTTCCTGGCCAGCAGCCAGCTGATCGACCAGATTTGGTTGCACGAGCATTCCGAGAAAAGTCAGGATCCTACTCAAAGCTATCAAGAAAGGACATTTTGGCAAATGTGCAGGCGTGGTCTACACTATCTAGTTTCAGAAGCGCGGACTCCCCCACATACATATCTTGATTTTCCTGACCCCTGAAGCTCGGCTGAAAAATGCTGAAGACATTGATCGGTTGTGTCTGCTCAGCTCCCTGATCCTGAAACACACCCAAAGCTCTTTGAGTTGGTGAAAAGACTCATGGTTCATAACCCATGTGGTGCCCAGAATCCCAATGCACCATGCATGAAGGATGGAAAATGCTCAAAAGGCTATCCAAAGCCATTCCAGGAGCACACTCAGTTGGCTGAGAATGGCTATACTATATATGCTCGCCCAGATAATGGTCGACACTTCATCAATGCAAAAGGCCAAAAAATTGATAATCGATGGGTTGTGCCCCATTCTCCTCGGTTAATTCTGGAATTTCTATGCCACATCAATCTGGAATGCTGCATTTCAATCAGGGTATGTAATTCTACCAGACTGAAAATCTCATTGTTGACTTTGAATTGTCTTGCAGGCCACAAAATACATCAACAAGTATGTCTACAAAGGACATGATCATGGCACTCTGGAGGTTGCAAATGAGAAAGATGAAATTCAGCTTCATCTGGACAGCAGATACATCTCTGCTCCTGAGGCTGTCTGGCGACTTCTGAGATATCAAATGCATGCAGAAACACCTACTGTGGTTCGACTGCAGATTCACCTCCCTGATCAGCAAGGTGTGGTCTTTGATGAGGATGCACTACCTTGACTGCTTTCTTCAAAGCCCATGCTGGAAACCTTCCTGGCGCACGTACTCATCTGTACCAAGAATTCCCTCAGCACTTTGTCTGGGAAACAAACAAAACAAAACAGGTGTGGAAGCTCAGACAGCAAGGGTTTGCCATTGGTCGCATGTATTATGCCGGGCCTACAGCTGGGGAACGGTTCTATCTTCGACTTCTTCTGACTGTTGTCAAAGGTCCAACATCATTTGTGAATCTACGCACAGTTGAGGGTGTGGTGCACCCAACATTTCAGGCAGCATGTCTAGCACGTGGTCTACTGCAGGATGACAATGAGTGGCAACAGTGCTTGGAGGAAGCTGCTGTCATGCAGACTGGCCATCAGCTTCGACAGCTGTTTGCCACTATTCTCAAAGAGAACTGGCCTCTAAAGGATCCTGTAGCCCTTTGGGATCGTTTCAAGGAGAACATCTGTGATGACATTCAGCACAAGCTCATCAATAAGGGCTTTCCCAACCCATCCCCACATCAGATCTATGACTATGGTCTTTATCTTCTGGAGCAGATCCTGCGTGGATCAGGGAAAGAACTCTCAAATTTCCCTCCTATGCCACAGCCAGTTGAAGACTGGGATCAGATGAATCAGAACCATCTCATTGCTGAGCAGCTTGCATATAACATACAGGAGCAGCAGAATCTAGCACAACCTCGCATTGATGGCCTCAATGCTGAACAACGAGCAGCTTTTGACAGAATCATGGACTCAGTTCTCAACAATGACCCAAAGCTCTTTTTCTTGCAAGGTGCTGGGGGGACTGGGAAGACATATGTCTATAACACCCTCTGTTATGCATTGAGGAGTCAGGGCATTATTGTCCTGTGTGTGGCATCTTCTGGGATTGCTGCACTGCTACTCCTAGGAGGTCGGACTTCTCACTCCAGATTCAAGATTCCCATTTTGCTTTGGGAAGGCATTCTCTGCAATATCAAAAAAAATTCCTTGGTTGCAGATCTTCTTCGGCAGGTTGGTTTGGTCATCTGGGATGAAGTTCCAATGCAGGACCGTCGTGCACCTGAAGCTGTTGACAAGACAATGCAGGACATCCGCAATGATAACCGTCCCTATGGAGGTACCACTGTGGTATATAGTGGAGATTTCAAGCAGGTTCTGCCTGTGGTTCTGAAGGGTGGACGAGAACAGATTGTTGGCCTCTGTCTTCAGCGCTCTTTGTTGTGGCAAAAGGTCCATCAGCTGCATCTGACCCAAAATATGCGTCTTGGTGGGCCAAATGCTCCACAAGAGGAGAAGGATTTTGCTAAATGGCTTCTGGATGTTGGGAATGGTCGAAATATTGATCCTGCCCAAAACATAAAGCTTCCTGACTCTATGAAACTGCCACAGAACACAGTTGACTGCCTTCTGAACACTCTCTACCCTGGCATCTCCACTCTCCCTGCAGACCAACAGCATGACCAATACTTCCTAGAGCGCACCATTTTGTCTGCACGCAATGATGATGTGGATGAGATCAATCAAATGCTGCTTGACAAGATGCCTGGCGAGGCAGTTGTTCTTTACAGTGCAGATTCTCAGGTCACAGAAGAGGGAGTTGACAATGGCTTTGAATATCCTATTGAGTACCTCAACTCAATCAAGGCATCTGGCCTACCTCTCTCTAAATTGGTGTTGAAAGTTGGATGCCCCATCATGGTCCTTGGAATTTGGATCCTGCCAATGGTCTCTGTAATGGCTCCCGTGGCATAGTCACCAAAATATCCCCACATGTCATAGAGATTCGACTCATTGGTGGAGAACATCATGGCAAGACTGCATTTATTCCTCGCATCACCATCACTCCCTCTGCTGAGGAGATTCCATTTGCTATGAGACGCCGGCAGGTTCCAGTTCGTCTTGCATTTTGCATGACCATAAACAAAGCACAAGGCCAGTCAGTGAAACATGTAGGCTTGGATCTTCGCACAGATGTCTTTGCCCATGGACAGCTCTATGTTGCTCTTTCCCGCTCTACTTCCAGTCAACGGATCAAAGTGCTCTTCAAAGGCACTCATAATACCACACTGACCAAGAACATTGTATACCCTGAGGTCCTTCTTTGATTGTTTGGTATGTTGTTTTACTTTGAATCTCAAATTTTCTAACCAGAATAACAGGCATTTATTTACATACATATTGAATGCTGTAAATTTAAAAGCTGAAATGCAGACATCTTTTAGTTATAATATTCAAAAACTGGGATACTGAGATTAAGCCTGTGTGTGTTAGTGCCGAAGGCACGGGTCCTACACTTGTCCTATATATTAAAACACAATGACACAGCCACAGGCAGTGCCACCGCTGACGAACCACGTGACTAGAACATGATATGTGCGTGACCGGCATGCCGCGCGAAGCGCGCTGTCACGTGGCCTCTGGAGCAAGTGCGGCGCGAAGCGCCGTCATGCATCACAACTAAGCGCGGGCAACAACCACAACCACCACCACCCCCGGTGGCCTCATCGTCGTTCCAGCCCCAGCGAGCTTCGGGCACTCGCCAGCGTCGTCAGATCATGCCCAGTACCATCTGCAAAGATGAGGTTTCATAAACAGCACACCAGAAACAGCCCCCGCACTACCAATAACAGCCCCCGCACTGCACGCTCACCACTTTGACCATCCTCATCTGCACTTCACACTGCGCATCCAGCTCATGCTGCCTTTCCGAGTCTCACAAACAATCTCATCATTTCCAGACACACACATTCTCCTATTCGACATCCCTTCAAGTCTGTTTTGAAGTCAGCACCGTCACTTTGCGCTCCCTCGTCGATTTGGAGGATTTTTTCGTGCATGGCTTATGTAATGGGATCAGGTGGCACAGCCGGTTTAAGTCGGACACTTCAGTTTCCTTTATTTCTACCCCATATGGTCCGCCGTGGTCGGTTTAGGCCGTACCTCAGTCTTGTATTAGGCAGAGGCGTGATTTTGAATGTAAACATGTAAACAAACTGGCACAAGCGTCGTCACGGTAAGCGCGGGCAACATTGCCCACGCTTATGCGAGTTCCCCGCTGGCAACCATCAGCCGTGGCGCGAAGCGCCGGCAAATCCCGGGGCTCTACATATATACGCCGTGGTGCAATGCACCAAATGTATGAGCGTTGGAGAACCCACTCCTTCGCTTATGTAATGGCCGGCGCAAGCGCCGACAGATCCCAATTCTGTTTGCCTCCAGTGAGCGTGGGAGAGATCCACTCCCCTGCTTACTAATCACGGGCCACGGCAAATTATTGGCCCTCGCTCGCAGCGCTGGCAGCTCCCAGTGTTCAACTGCTACCCGTGAGAAATAACACATTCATTAAGGATGTGACCACATCAAAATGTGATGAGTGTAACGCTGCCAACACCGCAACAAAAGTGTGATGTGATGCGTATCAAAGGTGTGACGTTGCCAACATCGCATGACAAATATAACATCACAATCTCACATCAGATATGTGACATCAACAGCAACGTGGAAATGTGACGTCCCTAACACCTCACCCGATACTTAATATATTACTATTTTAAATATATATTTCTGTCTCAGACTACACCAATATATTGCATTTATGAATGGATATGTCTTCGGCGCTGAGTGCCACTGTCATGTCACGACCATAAATCAAAAAAAGTCAGATTCACCCTATGGTCATTAGAGCAAAGTTGTAGAGCTTCAAAAACACTACAACATTTGTATTGGGGCACTATTCAATAGATTGCATAGGTAAGCCAGAAAACACGAAATATTCACAGAAAGCTGGCGGTTTTGAAGGCCAGAACAAAAAAAGTCAGATTTGCCCTAGGGTCATTAGAGCAAAGTTGTAGAGCTTCAAAAACACTACAACATTTATATGGGACACTTTTCAATGGTTTAATTAGGTAATCTGAAAAACGCGAAATATTTGCCAAAAGCCAGTAGTTTTCATTTTTTCAGGTATTCATTCGGACAAATTCCCAAGACAAGTTCAGGACTATAATCCCAGATACCAACACCCGTTTT
Source organism: Mycena sp. CBHHK59/15 (assembly GCA_029204085.1). Taxonomy (NCBI): domain Eukaryota; kingdom Fungi; phylum Basidiomycota; class Agaricomycetes; order Agaricales; family Mycenaceae; genus Mycena; species Mycena sp. CBHHK59/15. The sequence continues at coordinate 90,621 of JARGXW010000506.1, forward strand.
AGGCAGGCAGGCAAGTTTCAGGGTCTGTCAATCCAGGTACAGCACAGAAAAATCGGATATTTGTAATGGACTGTCTGCATCTTCAAATATGGTGGTTCTGCTTTGAGAGGAGACTGTTATATTACTATTTTGAAATCCACATCTCATTTACTCTCTTCCCCTGATATATTGCCTGAGTCTTTTGGCACCATTTACCTGTTTTGTGCATGGTAAATTCAGATATATTCCTATTTTCAAATCCACCTCTCATTTTAATTATCTACTCTCTTCCTGTGGCCATTTCTGGGTCATGCAATCAGCCTGCTTATGCTCACACCGGGTTTCCCAGGTCATGCATGACCATCAGCATGCACTGCCTATTGCTGCTGCTGTTGTCCATGTCAAAGGAATTGGGAATAAACTTCAAAAACCAAAATACTGAGATTAAGCCTGTGTGTGTTTTGTGCCAAATGCACAGGTACCTAAACATATATTTTTTAGTTATAATATTCAAAACCTGAAATTCTGAGATTAACCATGTGCCTGTTTTGTGCTGAAGGCATGGGTACCTACACTGGGTTTTCCATGTCATATGTGGCTACTGCTATTGAAATACTGACATTAAGCATGTGTGTGTTCATGCCAAAGGCACGGGTACCTACACTGGGGTTTCCGTGTCACACATAGCTACTGCTGTTGTGGTCATCCATACAGAGGGATGGGGAATAAACTTCAAAAACTGAAATACTGAGATTAAGCCTGTGTGTGTTTCATGCTGAAGGCATGGGTATAAATAATATTCAAAACCTGAATACTGAGATTAAGCATGTGCATGTTTCGTGCCAAAGGCATGGGCACCTCCACTTATAGCTTTTAGTGATAATATTCAAAAACCAACATACTGAGATTAAGCCTGTGTGTGTTACGTGCCGAAGGCACGGGTTCCTACACTTGTCCTATCTATATATAAAGAGACAGTGACACAGCCACTGGCAGTGCCACCATGTGATGAAACCACGTGACTACAACGTGATATGTACGTGACCGGCTTGCAGCGCAAAGCGCCGTGACATGCCAAACGTCACACGTCATTAGCCAACGGCGCTAAGCACCGGCATGGGTCCCCACGGCGCAAAGCACCGTGACATGTGATGGGACCAACATGCCAAGGGCGGTGCGAAGCACCGTGACAGACCACGCTGCAAACCACATGCCGAAGGCATGTCAAGCGCCGCCAACCTCTCTCTGAGATTAAGCATTGCGTGTTATGTGCTGAAGGCACGGGTACCTACGCTCACGGCACAAAGCGTCGCCGCGGGTAACTCAAAGGGCAAAGCACCGCCAACCTCTGAGATTAAGCATTGTGTGTTACGTGCCTTCGGCACGGGTAACTACACTTGTATATTAAAGGACAATGACACAGCCACTACACGTAAAAACGCGTGACAAGACCACGTGACTTTCATGTAAAAAACGTGACCGGTGTGCGGTGCGAAGCGCCGCTGTCACGTGGCCTCTCGAGCGAGTGCAGCGCGAAGCACCGTCACACATCACAACTAAGCGCGGGCAACGAACTGGCGAAGCGCCGTCACGGTAAACACAGGCAATGTTGACTCGCCGCTATTGACCCAGCAGGTTTTTGCGGACACGTGATGATGTGATCAATGATATCCCCAATGTAGTCCTGTCATAATATCACCACATAACACGTCTCATCGCGTCTTCTTCACTACCTTTCTCCCACGTCGAAGCGACGAAGAGCAAGCCAAGATGCCTAACGCCGCGCGCTTCTATTGCTCGAAGTGTAAAGGGGAGAAGACCGAGGCCGAGTTCCGCGTCAAAGAGGTTAATGGCGAGTCAGTACGTGCCAAAACTTGCCTAGTGTGTCAGCGAAAGGCTCGCGAAGCAGCACAGAGAAGAAGGCTGCTGAAAAGGAAAACCAAGCTCCTGAAGCAGATGCCGAGGAACAGGAACAGTCCGCCGACGACGGCATGGACTTGACGGTTCTGCCGCTCGCAAATTTCCTCGATGCCCTCACGCAACAGGACGACAATCTCGATCTGACAGCACACGTCGAAACCTCGTCCATCTCGGGTTCGCGTAAAGAGAAGGCTGATGAGCTTGCGACGTGTATTTGGAACCGGATGAAGTACCGCTTTACGTGTGTAACCACAGATTATTTATTTATTCTCCACTCATCTCTTCGCAATAGATACCACAGCAAGTATGATCATAAGCGCTCGCCTTCTATGCGCTTCATGTATCACTGCGCACAGAATAAAACCCGCCAGCACGCTCCCAAAAAATCCCAGGCAGCAGGGGTTAAAAATCGAGATAAATTAGCTATGGAGGCATTCAAGTGTCACGGATGGCTCCATATCACAATCCACGACTACGAAGATATTGCTCTGGTCAAGATAGGCCATCAAGATGATCATGTTCCCTATTGGTCGATTGACGTTCCCTCCGACGTCATTGAGTTTGTTCGGAACAACCCTAAATTAACGCCGGGCCAGGTAGGACATGAAAAATGGAATTATCATATAATTTAACTGAAGCGCATCGTTATAGCTCTGGGATGAGATCCTGAAGACACATCCCACACCCGCATTCAGCCGCAGATCCATCTACACAATGTGGGCCGACACCAATGCAATGGCGTGGAAACGAGATCCCGATGAACTCAAATCTGCAAATATTCTGCTTCAAGAATTTTCTGCTGAGCCTACTTCGGGTGGGAAACCACTCTATAGCGTCGAGAATATTTCTCTGACCCCGCAGCCGGGCTTTACGGCGATTGCGTTCGCTCTCCCAAAATTATTGCGGGAAGTTGGTGGCCGCGTTCGTGAACTATCTTTGGACTCAGCGTGTAAGTGTTGTCCGTATGCATTCGGATTTTACCGATTAAATATTTAAACATCTCAGGGAACACCAATGGCTCCCGCTACGAGATTTATGCCCTGCTTGACGAAGTTTACGGCTCCGGAATGCCACTGGGTTACCTCCTCATTCAGTCGACCCCCGAGAGCGCCGCTGGGGGCAAAGAAAAATTCCTCCGTCAGCTCCTGTGACATTTTCGAGTCATTTGGAAGGTCCGAGCACTCCTTACGCTGACGGACAAGGACTGGTCGGAGATCAACACTTTCTTGGCCGAGTATCCTGAGGCAAAGCATCAACTCTGTTTTTGGCATGCTTTGCGGGCGGTCAAGACTCGGCTCGCCATTCTTCGTAGGTTTCCGGCACACTATGCTGTTGATGTTGCCCACGATGAGTTCAATTGGATCGACACGAACTTTGTTCCGATTTCGCAGTCTCAAGAGCTAGAGCCAGTAAGTTTTCCCATCGGAATACTGCGAGCATTTCTAATTAATTCATGCAGGATACCTGGGTTGCGACACAAGCTATCCCTCACCTCCGGGTTCAATTTCGCGGAGTTCCAGTTTCCACTGTACCGCGTTCGACTGCTCCTGAACCCTCCCTAACTCTTCGACTCAACGGCCAAGTTCGCGCTATCATTCCACGTCTAAATATGTCAACCGAAAGCCCAGAAGAAACCTCCAGCTCAGAGGATGAAGAGGGTGAGGGTGACCTTCTCGACAAAGTCGATCGCTTCCTGGAAAAGGATGCCGCCACTGCCCAAGATGCCGAGGATGGGCCGGATTGGTTGTTCGAAGATGGCGAAATTAAATCTGCTGACCCCACTTATGTTTTTTGCCCTGCACCACATCGACGCCCCCTCCTACGCCTCTTCACAAAGCACTTCTGTCAACATCCCATTTTCCCAACCCAGGATGGCCCGAAATCGGCTGCCAAAATTCGGGAGGACTCTGTTCACGAAATGTATATGTTTTGCGTTCAGCGTGGCCTACGAGAAGCATGGGGGTACTTCTGGACCTCCTGGTACGCGCCAAAGATGTGGAAGCTGTGGGCACGGTCAACGTCTCCCTATCTGTCGCGCCTTCGAACCACCATGAACGTGGAGAACTTCTGGAAGCAGCTCAAACATGGCTTCCTTCACAACCATGTCCGTCCCCGCCTTGACCAACTTATTTGGATTCTCGTTACTCAGGTTACCCCGGCATACCTCGCGCGTGCGCAAATCCTCAATGATGGCCATCACCTCGGCCGTTCAAAGGCACCTACTCAATTCCAAAAGCACTTCAAAGCGGAGTGGCTTCGATTGGAGAACGTGACCCTCAGCATCGACGCCAATAGAAAATACATCACCTCCGTCAAGAATTGGACTTGCACATGCAAATCACAGCCATTCAATAGCTGTCACCTGTGCAAGCACCTGGTCGATGCTGTTGGCCATCCTCCACCGCACTTTTGGACACAAGTCGTTCGCCGTCGAACCCTCCCGCTGTATCGCCATCCGGTGTTGGTTCTTCGTGGTCAAGAAGACGCGCAATATATGGAACTGACGGATGGAAGTATCGCGGACGGCGATGATCACGCATGGTCCGGGGATTCCAATGTTCTGGCAGGTGGTGGGGGTTGGCAGAACTTTGATTTCAGCTCGGCCAGCCTCCTCGGAAAGCGCGCGATCATCGAGTCAAGACTCTGATGCAAACTCGAGCGCTGATGATGCCGAAGAGATCCAACGTCACTTCTTCCCAGCTTTTAACACGCATGACAGCGATAATGAGGAGGAGGTAAGTGAGACATTATTTTGATAATTTTATTATTGATTACTCTGCAGGTGGATGGCTACCGGGACCATATCTTGAAACGTGCAGATGAATTGGAACAGGCCGTCGCTATTCTTCGCGCCCAAGTCCCACACAGAAATAGATTATGGATGTCATGGTTTGTCAAGCGGAACATCGGAGCTGATGTCGGGCTAATGGTGGATGACATTCGAAAGTTTGAAAGGACAGGGCGCGACCATGGGACAACCTGGGCTAAAAGCGGGGACCGGGAGGATGAGCGGCGGGTGTTAAACATGATGGGGTATCAATTCTGACTTGGCTAGATAAAGTATACTCCACATAATATTATCCTTGGTTGAGCTACGGCACTTTTTGTTAGTCGGGGAAGTAAAATGAGCGGGGAGATTGACTTCAGAAACTCACGCAAGAGCCAAAAAAGCCAGAGTTTGCGCGACGCGACAGGGTCGAACGAACGACAGCCGACAAGCGCATGGAACAGAGGGATAGGCAGACTAACAGCTGAGCTAAGACACCAGATGAAAGCCATGGCGACGGGCTAAGCACAGTAGACGGTGGCTCCGGGTCCATCAAAGCACAATTTATTCAATTTTAAAGAATCTAGGCCCGAAAAAAATCATGTCGCCTCTCAGAGCCATCTTTCTTGGAGTCTACACGGCTGGCAGAGTCCACCACCCTCCGGAGGCCATGGTACTATACAACAATCCGAAATGCACTGGAGCTTCCCAATTAGGGTGCCCTTGGCATCAGCACGTGTCCGCAAAAACCTGCTGGGTCAATTGCTCCGACTGCAATGTTGCCCGCGCTTATGCGAGTTCCCCGCTGCCCCTGTGTGCAACCATTTAGCGAGCCTCAGCCGTGGCGCGAAGCGCCGGCAAATCCGGGGCTCTACGTATATAAGCCGTGGTGCAATGCACAAATTCACAAACAGAAGTTTACTTCGGTTTGTGCTCCCTCGACCGAAAATGTCTGATTTTGGCTTATATAATCAAGTATGTCATGTGCTCTGAACCCGTGCTCTTTTCGTACACACATCTATTCTGTACTGTTTCGTCTGGTCTCTGGCAGCTCGATGGCTGCGGCACAATTGACTTCTAAATGACCTATGCTCCAACATCGTCTGAAGATAACTCGGGCTCGGTCCCGGGCCCGAGTAAGCGTCGCAAAACCAACAATCGCGCGGCAGGACACAGTCTTCATGCTGGTGCAGTGGCAGATGGAATTCAGTCAGTTCCAGGTGGTACTTCCTACTCAATGGTTATGAACATTATGCTGAGGATGCTTTCAGCTCACTTTGCCGATATATCAGATGAGCTCAAATCTCGGACACTCCACATATGCTCGACAAGATCGTTGCTGATCCTGGTTCTGTGTCTGGTGGCGCTCTTGTCACATTGGCGTGTGAACACGGAATCAAGCGCCAGAAGCGGCTTCTTCTTATGTCTGCCCTGCAATCTCACCATTGCACATGGGCTTGTCTTGTTCATTACGCTGATGCTCAAGAAGCAGGTCAGCTTGCACTCACTAGCCAAGACATTCTTCTACCACCTTTCGACCGGCACCTGGTCTCACTTGCCCGTGACCCAGCTATGCTTAAGAAAGCTGTCCACAAAAACACCTCTCGTCTTCATCTTCTCGGTCTTGAAGCTGACGAGGCCGAATGCGCCAACCTTTGGCTGCAGGTCGAATCGGAGGATTTTCTGAATGAGGTGTGCTTTCACACACATTAGTTCCATAGCTGCATTCTTATCTACACCTAGATCATGCAAGAAAGTCGTGCCCAGACAACAGCTGCTGCACTTGCTCAAAGTCCTTGTTCTTTCTGCAATCGGAATGAACTAGTTGCAGATCTTAAAAGCTGGGGTACCTCTGAGCTAGACATTAGCCTCTTGGAAAGAACTGTTGCTAGTCTTCGTGTCCATTATAATCTGTTAAATATCCAATCCCATTGCCTCTACAATGGTCGATTCCAGGCTTGTACTACCTGTGCCAGATGTGTGAAAGGCCACAGATTTTTCAAGATACCTTTATATAGCTGGGCAAATGGCTGCTGGATTGGTGACATTCCAGCAGCCCTATATGGCCTCACTTATGCAGAGGAACTAGTCATTGCTCACGCTCATACCACCAAGTGTTGGGCTAAAATCAATTCAGGATTTGGTCCTCCTATCCTTCATCAGAGATCCGCTTCCGGAAATGTATGCATTCACCCCCACAAAATCTCAACCATTGCCACAGTTCTCCCTCGTCCTATGTCTGCCCTCTATGATGAGATTGTAGTTATATTTGTGACAGATGAACATGAAGCAACTGCCGAAATGTTCAAACGAACACCTTTTCTCGTCCGCCGTGGACGAATCTTGCTAGCACTTAACTGGTTGAAAGCCAATAACCGCCTTTACTCGGACATTATTATAGATCTTGTTGCTCTAGCAGAATATCCAGCTGATGAAGATGGCTGTGTCCCATTTCCTGTGCAATTCCAATCTCCAAATGATACTATCTGTGGACAAAATGCGACTTACACTGGCCATGGTATTGATACCACAGAGGCTATATTTGCTGAACACTCAAACCAAGATTCTCAGATCCCTCTCTCACTTTCTGGCAAGTCCTGCTGTCATATAGCCCCACATTTTACTAATATACTTCCAGGCACTTTCGATGTTGAGAACACAGAAATCTCTCTTAATTCTCGGAAGATTGAAGCCCTTCGCCAGCTCAAAGCAGGTGGTGATTTCGTCAAATCTCCGACTTCTGCTGAAACACTGTCTACTCGTCACAACCCTGATGTTTATGGCATGCTGTGGCCGACTCTCTTCCCGTATGGTGTAGGAATGTTTGATGATCCTGTTCGCCTTCGTAAAGATTTAGGCCTCAAACCCATCATGTTAAAATCACATGTCCGACACTATTTGCTTCTTGCTGACCGTCGCTTCCAAACTCACATTTCCTTTCCTTTCGCCATGCATAACATCCAAATGATACGTAAATCATCCTTCCAATCACGGCTTGCTGTTCGTCGAACTTGGTGGCCAAATGCCATGGTAGCAATGGCTAAGATTGACGACGAAAGTCTATCTAGCCTCACAAAGGCAATGGCAGCAAAAAAGGCTCGGAAAGACTACTCCAGATATGTTCCTGAATCTGCTGCTGAAACTGCTATTTTTGATCTCTTGAAATATGTGGACTATGTCAGTGACCACATTGAAGGCTCAAATTCCGAGGTTCTTGCTATGAGAGAGGAGATTTTCGCAATTAGTTGTTCAACAGGAACTGTGTCTATCTTTTTCACTCTCAACCCAGCTGACACCTACAATCCACTATCCTCATTCACGCTGGCAGTGCAATTGATATTGATACCATGTTTGGATCATCTGATTCCCGGTTCACATCTTTTGAACGAGCTCGGCAGCTGGCCTCAAACCCCATTGCAGGTGCAGAATTCTTCAAACTGATGGTTGATCAGTTCACTGGTACCTTTTTGGGCTTTGAGCGGGCATGTAAACACGGTGTATTTGGCAGAGTTAAACACTACTATGGAGTCTTTGAAGCCCAAAACCGTGGTTCACTTCATCTTCACATTCTCATCTGGCTTGAAGGTGTGATTTTATACTTTTCATTGGCACATAATATTAACCTTTGCTGCCCCTACAGGTGCTCTTTCCCCAAAGCTTATTCACGAACGGGCAATGGCAAGTGATCTTTTCAAACAACAGCTGTTTGTTTGGTTAGAAAGCATTATTAAACATGACCTCCCTTCTGACACACAATCACTCCCATCTCTGCCCAAGTTGCTGCGGAAGAAATGTTTAATGGGTCGACCTCCCCATCCAGATGAAGCAGATTTTCATGCTAAATGGCCTCAATTCTTGCGTGATGTCCTTGATGCTTCAGGCAATGTTCATGAACACAACGACACTTGTTTCAAAAAGACTCCCTTTTCCATGACATCACTTGATCCACAAGATCGTGATCGCCTTTGTCGGTTCAACTATCCAATTGCCTTGGTCCCTGTGTCCTCCATGGATGAAAATGGCAAGATCTCTCTAAAGCGGCTAAATGAAAATGTTGTGGGTTACAATCCAACAATCAGTGGGTCGTTTCAGTGTAACACTGATGCCAAATTTGTTGGCTCTGGTCCCCTCGGAATGGCTCTTGCTATATATATGTGCAATTATTCTGCCAAATCCACTCTTGACTCTGCCTTGATTATGAGCGCACTTGCTGCTGCCATGAAAATCCCTGCGCAAATACGATGCAGATGAACCACCCCAATCAGCGGATGACGAACACTGTCGGAAGTTACTTTTGAAGACCCTGAACCAAATCAACGGACGCCGAGTTGTCAGGTCAACAAGTTGCATGCTCTCTTCTAGGCATACCCAACCATGTTACTGATGCTCATTTTGCTGTATTTTACTGGTCCAAGCTGCTCACTTGGGTTTCTCCTGAGATCTTCCCTCCATACTGCAAACTAAAACCAGAAGAAGCTTCTTCAACTGACGCACATGGAAGGTTTGCCATTAAACTAACTCACTGATTATGTGCTTATCTTCCCCAGTGCTGATCCCACTGTTGATGACAATGATGATAGGGATGAGCCCCAAGAGTAAGTTATTCAACTCATTGTTGGCATTCTCCTTCTAATTTTTTTAGCAACAACAATGATATTGACTTACAGGAAATGCAAGACCAAAGCGAAATTATTGATCTAGCTGAATCTATGATCATCCTCAATGAGCATGCTGTTCCCTCACTCAACTCGCTTGTATATGATGTCCTTTTCCGGCCTGTTGACTTGGAGAATGTTTCCATGTGGGACCAATTTAGCTTGTATGAAAAGATCACAGTGCCCTTCACCTGGCTATGTAGCAGCACTACCGACGTATGTATGGTGCTAGCGAACACCCATTAGGCTATTTACCGATTTTGTGCTCGCAGGCGGACCATCTGAGGAAGATCGAACCAGTGCAGGAATTAAAAACGGACCCCCGGCCTAGCCTTCAGTCTATTTCTATTTTTCCCACTCATGAGAAAAAAGGCAAACACTTCCCGGACGACTCAGACGACTCCGATACTGAGGAAGCAGCAGATGGTATGTGCTAACTCCCGTTCTTTGCATCTAGTTGCTTATGCACCTCTAGCACCAATATCTGCTCTATATTTTCGCTTTGAATCTGGTCATCCTCAACTCTCAACTCATCTGCTTCGTAAACGGAAATTGCTTCATATTCCTGTTCTGTCTGGAACTCCCATTCCTCGTTCTGACCTCGAAGAACATGCTGAAAGATATGCTGTGGTAATGCTTGCCCTGTTTCGTCCATGGAGTAGGTCTGCGTCTTGCCCTTTGAAAACTGAGTCCACATCTTGGAAAAGCGCTCTCCAAGAGCTCCTCTTATCTCTCCCACATGACAAACTCAAAATCATAAACCACATGCAGGAGCAGTGGGAGTGTCAACTAGCAGCAGATGATTTTACAAAGGAGTACAAGGCCCGCCAGGCCAATTTCAATGCCTCAAATAATGTTTCTGCTCAGCTCGACGAGATAGGTGAACTTGGTCGTGACCTTGATTGGCAATTGGGCCAACTTGACCAAGCAGTTGGTCCTGAGTTCAACCCTGACATCACCACAACTACAACTGACTTTGATGAATTCTTTGAAGAGGGGGGAAAACGAACCCAGCTAGCAACAGAACTAGCTATTGCACTAGCTGGAGCTGCAAATTTCTACAAGGTCTCTGCTCCTCCTAATAATATACATGATCTACTGGCAGGCTGTGCCATTCAATCTCATGATGCCTCTGCACATATAAAATCTCAAGCCGCTGCTCTCCTCATAGCAGAAGAAAAGGCCCTAGCCATTAGTAATCGTGTTCAGCTCAAAGGTACCACAATTATCTGTGACCTATACCACAATCCTAATTTCTTTTTCAGATCGTCAGCCTACTTCAAATAACCCTTCGGAGAACCAGATAAATCACACACCAGCCCTCCCCCATCTATCTACTTTTGCTGCAGAACTAGAACTGAACCGACTCCGCATCTTGCATTTGCACAACGGAGATGAGAGTATTTGGAATACCCTTGGAGAGTGGAAAAAGATTGCCCTCGCAGTCATCAGCAGGTTCACCCTTAACAAGAAGCAACACTTAGCATTCTTGTTGAAGGTTGACAACCGTATGCAACAGCTGGTAACACATGGAGACCGTGAACCATTCCGGCTCATTATCGGAGGACCAGGTGGAACTGGAAAATCTCATATATACAATGCTCTCAAGGCCTTCTATGAAGAGGTTGACATCCTCTCTGAACTCAATTTCACTGCGCCAACTGGTGTATCAGCAAGCAATATCCATGGAACCACTGTCCACCATGAACTCTCTCTCCGCACGAAATATGCCCTTAACCAAGAACAACTCTGCTCCACTCCAGTCTCTTATTTTGAGGCTGGAATCAACATGCACCCTCATTATTGATGAATTCTTCTTCCTCGGATGCACAGATTTTGAAAAGATATCCCGGAACATTAACCTTGCACGTGGATGCACTGATGATCCATTTGGACATCTTGACTTGATTCTCTCTGGAGATGAATATCAGCTCACAGGGCCCCAAGCTATCCCCCTCTTTGATAACTGATATGTCACTGCACAAAGACAATTGCCAACTTCAGCCATTGAGTCCAGATGTTCGCAAAAA